>OZ026622.1:76605702-76648202 GCA_964020975.1 Hermodice carunculata | reverse complement strand
CAGGCGCGTGATTTCACATTTTAGAATACTGCGATAAAAACACTCAAGGTTCTAGCTTGAACATTGGTTACGAAAACTGATCACAAGATCTAAGAACATACATGTCCCTTGACAAATGTATGCTCACTATCAAATTCATGCTGAGAGTAGACGTTTTTTTGGAAATATTACAACCTAAATTGAATAACCAACCTTTGAATACGTCCAAAGTGTTAATGTGGGGGTACAGAGGACATGCTGAATCTCTAAGATTTATGAAAGTATGGAAAATGAGAAATATTCCTTTCTCTCCATTGCATTGTGAATATTTCTCCCTGTGCGGCCATCTGGAAGTCATCGTATTTTTTGTGAAATTTAGTCTGGATAAAGGCTGGCTTTTCCCTCACACTGTTCCTCCATTGCCTGCATGATCGAGTCGCATTGACGCTTAATTCTGTTTTTAATTGTAAAAAAGTTCTAAAAGGTATTTCCATTAAAACAGAATGTAATATATAAACCATGTTCTTTTCTTTGGATTCAATTATAGTTGATGCCAAATAACTGTCATCGGTGCATTTTGCACTCAGTGCGTTCTAAACTTGCATATAGTAGCAGAAAAAGATTGGCTTATCCATTTGCGTCAGTCAATATAAATCAGCATGGAGCTGATGCAGACACTAATATATCCGTCTGACATGCCTTACGTAATTAGATCCAATACATAGTGTTTGGCGGTCATGCCAAAGTTTCTTTATATGTTTAGGCTTAATATGTATTGAGATACCGAGGACCGTTTTGATTAAAATATGATAAGGGGGCAGTGTTTAATTGTCTGATAATCATATTCCTGCCTTTAAAAGATTGAGTCAAATAAGCTCCCAAAAAAAGGAATATAAACGTTAAATATGTGTGACCATTTTGTTTACTATCTTATTCATCAGGGAAATATATAATGTGTCATTGAGCGGCAATGTCAGTCAATTCGGTTTTAAATAAGCAACTGTTTTCAAATGCATAATAAACATTATTTTCCTATTTGTTTTCAGGCCTCGTTTCGAGGTGGGAAGGCTGCAATATCGGTTTAAGGGCAAAATAAAAGAACAGCAGGGCAAAAGCCATTCACATTGTGAGAAATGGTCTAGCTTTAAATTTACGGCAATTGCGCGCGTATCAAGGCCACTGGGTATGTCATGAAAGGCCACTAGTCTTATGGCTCATGTGAAATTGGAGGCCTGTATTGTGATTTATTTTATCATCATTGGGCCTACTACAGTTTTCTGAAATATCATGGCAACCGGTTGGTATGTGGGTCAGTCGGCAAACATCCAAAATTGTTTTTCTCGCGCTTCATGAAAGACACAAAATATACTGTTTGTACATTCATTGTGTGTCAATGTGGAGTGCAAAGTTAAATACCATTTAGGAGAATAGATTGAAAACCGTGCCTGCCTGACAAATAGTGCGATCGATTTGTCTCCAATTTTTATATTTCATATTATTTAAAGACTTACGATTTTCTTCATTATGAAAGTTTCATTTCTTTTAGCCACTGGGAAGTTTATACTTGAGGTCCTATCCAATGATTGGTAGATCTAACAGTAATTGTCAATATAGGAAAACGAAACATTGGGGGGGGGGGGGGGGCAAAGGCAAGAAGAGCCCTTTCCCTACTCTATCTTCAGGATATTGTTACTGCCATCCAATTGAACATATTCATGTCTATCTTTCCGGCTTTCTTGTGTTTTGTCGGATTTTGCTAATAGGTACAATGCATTGCATTTGCGACAAATATCTCATTATAATAAATGAAAAAAAAAGAAATATATAGTTGATTGTTTTGTGGTAACATGTATTTGCATCTGTATAAAATAAGAGGCCGACAAAGGGTCTTTGTTGTGTATTAATATGTATTTGAATACACATGCACACGCCCACGCACACACACACACACACACACACACACACACACATATATATATATATATATATATATATATATATATATATATATATATATATATATATATATATATATATTTGTATTTCTGTCTTTTTGCCCAGAACCACTTCCTAGTAGTCAATATCCTATTCCGCAGTTCGAACTCTTTACTCTCCATAAGCTAACCTGTCCCTGTTTAACCTGTATATATATATGGAATTACTATTGTCTATATTGCACACGTTCCTCTGTAAAATTTTGACATAGGCTGTATCAGCCCAAATAAATTAAAGGGTCTTCAGCGGGTAACTACTCAACATGTTTGGAGCCTTTTACCCGTACATGTCTCTCTGAGTAGCGGCTCCTTGCCTAAGCTAAATATTCAGCAAAGACAACCCATATAATAATGAATAAATATGAACGTGGCAATTGATGAATTAGTTAAATATGTGAAGTTTTGCTTGTAAATGCAGAGCTTCATATCAAAGAAGAATACCTGTCAAACAAACCATAATTACCAAATTTTCATAGTACAGGTTCAGATAAGAACAATTTGACTTACCCCTGAACCAAAATGTACCATTTCTAGCTGGACAGCTTTTCCTAGTTAAACCATCCGCCAATGTTTAACTGAAGTGGAAACAAGCTGGGGCATTATATTCAGTCCCAGTGATTGTAAAATAAACAGTTGCAGCTAGACCACCTGTACAAACCAAGGAAAATCCTAACAAGGACTGCAACAATGTACATCCTGTACCACAGATGTAAAGCAAACTCCATGATGACACCTACTCCTCAAACAATTAAGCTCCATTTAACTGCCAACCCTGAGTCAATGTGTCAACTTAATGTGTCAGGTTTGTGACACTTGAGAAAATTCTGTCAATTTTGAGTAATTTTTAATAGTGAGTAAATGTGCCTTTAGGCATGTCAGAAAAGAATGGAAGTCATTAGCATTTATGCCAAAAACATGCTATCAAAACAATTTTTCTTAACAGGATTTTAAGTACAATTAGGCAAACATGCAACTGTCGTAGGCCGCTTCTTGCTACCTGTAGCCCCTGGGGGTTTACCTAACAGAAAACATGTAAGCCTAAAATGTCTGATAGTGAATATTAAAACAGAAAGATGCCAAAAGATAAAGTTAAGTAGCAAAACAGACAAGTCTAAAAACTGTACATTATTGCGGCCAAACTTTCTAATAATCTTTGGATGTTAACAGTAGAATTATAGGGCAAGTCAGAAAAGAATGGAAGTCTATTGTATTTATGTCAAGAGAATGCAATGAAAATATTAACCAGATATCAAGTACAATTAGGCAAGCTTGTAACTGTCGTAGGCCGCTTCTTGCTACCTGTAGCCCCTGGGGGTTTACCTAACAGAAAACAAGCTAGTCTAAAATGTCCGAAAGGTGAACGTTTAAACATAATGGTGTCAAAAAATAAAATTAAGTAGCAAAACAGGCAAGTCTAAAATCTCCAAAATTATTGAAGCCAAACTTTCTAACCATCTCGGAATATTTTCAGCAAAATTTGTAGAAATATTTGATCAAAAGTACACCTTTGAATCCTCTTGACTCAAGTTTATTGTAAATAAATTTGGTTCTTGATGCAAAGTCCTGAAATTTAGGACAAATACGACCAAATCTCAAAATTTGTGACAAAAATGTATTATATCCAATCGTATCCGAAATATTACTGTCCGGGAAAGGATAATTAACTACTTCAAAGTTAAACTCATCTATTTTGTGATAGACTTTAATACAAAACCTGTCATATATATATATATATATATATATATATATGAGAGTAAAGGGTGTGTTTCCAGCATATCTTCATTCATTAAAGAAGAAACAAACAAATAAAAAAGTTATCATTTCATTCACTGACATGTCCTCTCAACCTTCGGGACATTGGCATAAGTATGGCGCCTACCTGCAGCAGACTTACATTCTCATCGCCCATTCAATAACATGCAAACTTGCAAAAACCGGCGTTCATTGAGGCCGAGGCAAGTTTAAACGCGTGCGATGTGGCGTGGTGAACGTTCATTAGAAATATTATATCCATATCCATTGAACATGTTTGGTAATTCTTTGAAATGAGGTTTCAGGTGTGTCCATAATTATTGGAATAGACTTTAGCAGAAAACATTTAACAAACCAGAAAGAAAGAAACCAAGCAACACTTTAGCATGACCTTCAGTGTGGAAAAATGGAGGTGCCCTTTCTTTGATTGCCAAATGAATTTCTTGAGCATTCAGACTGTATAACAGAATTCTTCGCAAGTCACATACTGTGATGTTCTTGCTCCACTAGATACACCATAAAATGAAAGCGATTATTTCCGGCTAATTGCTTCCCAAACAAAGCTGACTATTGCACACTTAGTAGCAAGAATCATTGTGAAACCAATCTGATTTGTAGAAGGGGCTAATCCCTTTCAAAATACTCATACACATATTTGTTGCAATAGATTTTACACGCTTCGATATTATGAACCTGAAATATGTCTATTGTGCATGAACATGCATTACTGTATAATTCTTCAATGATTTTCTAATATAAATATGTGTTTGTTCAGGTACCTCATTGGCCTGAAGGTTGTTTACGTAGGGACACAAAAGAAGGAGACAGATCCACGCAGTGCCAACTCAAGCTGGCTAAGATGGAATGTCACGACATGTTAACTGTGTCTGCCATTAAGGCAGATGTTCCAATCGAGACATTGACTCACCCATGATTGGCCATTGCACTTTAATTTATATCATATGAGGATATGTAGGTGGTTGTTTGGTCTTCCTTGTGTTGGGAACTCGATCATTAACATTGGCTCAGAATGTCCTGGCATTTCAAAGTGTGCTTCTTTGGAAATGCACTGGGATACACCATGTATTGGGCGTCTTTTTTCCCAAGCTTGTTTTCTGAGTATGTTGTGAAAAGGATGAATATAATTATAAGCATAATATATCAAAACGTAACTGAGTGGTTATAGAATAGTCTGTGTTTTATTTAAGTTTCACGATTGCATTGACTTTACATCAAACATAGAGAATTAGCTTTGTCAGTGCTCACTAGGTCTAGCATACATTGAGTCTAAAATTTGCCTACCTTGTTATGGAAAGAACAATTCCGTACTAAGCATGCGGGGAAGAATTTGTTCCCCTTATCCTCGTGCTTCTAAAACCCTGTTCAGCACTTTCAACTTGATCATTTCAGATGCCTTGAATAATGTGATGGATTGCGAAATAGGCTAAGTATATATCAATCACTCTCCATTGCAGAAATGTTGGGGTAGACTTCTCCACCCAATTGTTTGGTGGAGGAAACCAAAGCACTCGGAGAAAACCAGAGTGTACAGTCAGAGTGGTAGGCAGTCTCTCCACTTGCATCCCCCGCCAAGAATCTAACCCGGCCCGCTGGCGTGAAAGGCCAGTGTGCTGTAGCTCTGCCAATCCATGCACCCTAGCAGAAAGAGGTTACGTTCAAATAAAATTGGGTCAATCTGTTACCAAACGTAGAAAGTCTTAAGGCGAATATTTAAACTCACTATACAAAGCTAGTTATCACTTTGTTTGATAGAGCATAACAAATGTAACACACATTATATGCTCGCTTAAGACTGTGCACATAGGCCTTTCTCATTACAGGTTCGTTAATTTGGTTCATTATTTGGCTATTTTGTGTGTTGCGCTTGTAAAATGTTCCTACATTGCAGCTTCGCTTTTCGCTTGCATGCCCAAGTCTTGGCCTTTGTCGTCATCCAGAAAATATGTTGTTTTTTTTCTTTCTTCTATCCTCATATGGTCAAACTTTATTTTACTCCACTCCATATCATATATAATTTTTCGCTCTAGATGTAATTCGTTTGTTTAACAAATATAAGTTTGGGTTATTTATGATAATGATATTTTTCGTTCCTGTAATGTGGAATTGAAGAAAATGCAAATTTAAGGTTTTATCGTCACTATTGGGGCATATTTTTTTCCAATTCCTGATGCGCAAACTTCGTATCAATATCTAATTACTCGGTTATGGTTAAATCTATGCAAATAAGAATGTACATTTGGCAAATGGGAAAAACATGTGTTCTAGTCTGACGAACGAGAAGGTGGTCTACCATGCTATGCGTGTTGCTTACAACCTTTTATATGCTCACCTGTGATAAGACAAATTCATATAGTGCACCTGTTGCGTTTGTTTTCTGAGATTGATTTATGTTGAAATTTTCCAGCTGGGGACCAACCATTGCCAGCCACACATGAATAACTAAGCATAAAAGGCGGTACATATATATATATATATACATATATATATATATATATATATATATATATATATATATATATATATATATATATATATATATATATATATATACATACATATATATATATATATATATATATATATATATATATATATATATATATATATACATATATATATATATATGTATATATATATGTGTATATATACATATATATATATATATATATATATATATATATATATATATATATATATATATATATATATATATATATATATATATATATATATATATATATATATATATATATATATATATATATATATATATATATATATATATATATATATATATATATATAATAGAAAGGTAATTGAAAATGACTCAGAAATGATCTTTGGGTCGCAATGAAAGAGGCACATTATGTAGACAGTTGCTACGTTGAGTATTTTAGTGTGACTACAAATGAAACTGCCATTCCTGTTAATAGGTTATAGAATTTCTGACCTATTATTCTATACCCATGTTATCGAATCCATTATCACAATTAGTGAAGAACTATGTTTTTCTATTGTTTGTGCGTGTCTGTGTTATCATATTCATGCCCCCACCCCTCTTTCTGCCTTCTATGACATGCGCCTTTGTGTCTTCCAGTTATATGAACGATCCTTGGTACAATATGCGCAAGCACCTTAGTAAGCATGAACGGCACGTGGAAACTGCTACCATCCGAGAATCTGTACACAAAACTGACACATATAATTTGTCCATTTTATGAGTAGGAATAACCCCTTAAAGTCACCAAAATATAAAGATATGTGTTCGATCGTTCAGATATGTCACCTTTTGTAAAAAATCTGGGATGATGTGCAACAATTTTTGAAATGCTACTCTAAAATGTAACTGGGCTCTTGTTATCAAATATCAAACATAATGATAGGATATACTAGTGCAACAAAATTGATATAATAAAACTGTATGTGATACATATATGTACATGTGCATGTGTGCACATTCCATGTACAGCTTCTTTGGAAGCTGACTTACTTTTGTGGCTGGATACCCCCACCGCCGAAAAGATAACCGAATGCAACTATCAATGCGGCAAAACAATGGCTGTTTTATACCTCCCAGTACCACTCTTAGTCGTCAGCTGATGTATCATCGTAAATAACAAACCAATCCGAGCTTTATTTGTCGTGGATAGTTATTCCTCTTAACACACACACACACACACACACACACACACACACACACACACACATAAACACACACAAAGAAAAAAGGGAAAAAGGAAGAAAAAAGAAAAAGAGAAAAAAAACCCTCCCATTTTCACGCCTGGTCTGATATCTGACATAAGAATATATAGACGTACCAAAAGTTATAAAATTGTTTCTGGTGTTAGGCCTGATACAAAAAGTGAGCAGAGGGAAAAAGATTGCTGAAGTTTTTGATGTGTGTGCCTTTTGGGTGTGGTTTCTGGTAGCTGGGACAAAAGAGCATGCACGGTAGATGCCATAATACAATTACGGGATAATTCACAATCATACTCTAGAAAAAAAAAGAAAAAAGAAAAAAAAAATAATTGGAGACGTCTCGGTGGGTATCCAATGTCAACCGTGGTGATTTTTAAGAACCATCAAAACCTTAATTATTTAGTTATGGGCTTGATAAGTGATCAAATGATGTCTTGTCGTGGGGTGGAAACAAAAGTTCAGATTCAGATGGGCACCAGAATCGTGTAGTTTTATGCAAAATGAACAAAGCAAATTGGAACGCGCCAAGCCTAGGCATCATTAACTCATTACAACGACCTTTTTTATATCAAATTGTCTCTTATCATTAGATTGTGTTAAGTACCCCTAGATTCTTTCCCTTCTTAATATAACATATATATATATATATATATATATATATATATATATATTGAGGCGACTATAATACCTTATTCTTCATATTCTTCGTGCTTCTGACATGCTGTTTGTATGATATCATCATTACTCAAAATTATGTATCTGCTTTCTGGGGGGAGTATGTGGCAAAGAAAACCAATCAGAATCAATACTCTGTTGTGATCCTGATGTCCACAATGACTTTTTTTTTCTTTTTTCCATTGAACTGGTAGACTGGAAGGTGAAGCCGTAGCAACATGGACAGTTTCTTTCTTCCAGCTGTAGCAACATCTGCCAGGTTATCTCCTTTCATGCCACAAGATGCCACGCAATTTCACTAACAGATGAAAAATTTATGCGACGCAGTAAGCTATTCCTGTAATGCACTGTTTTTTCCCAGACACATCATGAACCTTTTTGCTGTAAGGTCTCCAAGATAATGGAATTACCCTTCTTCCTCTGGTTGTATACCTCTTAGGGGGTTTCAAATGCTGGGATGCTGAAAGGTGAGAGTTGGTAGGCACGATCTTCTTGCAATAATGGAAATTTTGTGTGCTGATATTCGGCCTTGCCCATCTGCCAGCCTTTCTTGTTACACGCAGTGTTTGATTTATTACGCGAGTGTTAATTTTGTCGTTTTAATATGCGTCAATGTTATGTTGTCATGCAGGGAATGGGACACAAAATGCACATAAAATACTGAGCACCCATACAAAACCTCTTATTGTCGTATTGTTTTTGATTTGCGACTTGCCTGTATGCTGACATTCAGTTTGTCAGTGTGCTGTCTCCCTCTGTTGGTATTTACAATATAATCAGTATTGTACATAGGGTCATGTGCGGTAAGTGTGACAGGTATTCTACACAATAAAGATAAGAATAATAATAATGATGATGATAATAATAATAATAATAATAATAATAATAATGATGATGATGATGATGATGATGATGATAATAATAATAATAATTTAGTTATTTTATATTGCGTAAATTCCACAATGACGCGCTCTAAAATGTTAACATTACATAGCATATAGTTAAAACATATTAAAGCAGTTCCAGTAAAGTACGAAGATAAAACATAACACACTAAAAAGAAATTCAAATGTTTCAGTAACAGGCTGCAACCCAAATTTGATCCACTATTCATGATGTGTTTTAGGATTCTTTTTGAAAGCAACCAAGCTGCTTGTTGATCTAAATACTGGTGGCAACTCATTCCATAGTTTAGGCCAACACTGGGGTCATGTGCTCATACTTTGAGTAACCCGTCTGAAAGCGAGCTGCTACAATTTGAATACGCTGCAGGCGACAGATCAGCGATTATAGCAGTCCACACAATGGGGAGCAATAGTAGTCTAGTTTAGATGTTATAAAAGCATGGGTGAGGGTCTCCAAGGAATACCGATCACAATGCTTCCTCATCCTGCTAGTGTTGTAACATGTATATAATCCTTTGGCACACCTTTTCGACGATATCACCAGAAACTCTGTTGTTTTTTTTTTTTTTTTTTTTTTTTGGTTGTTTTTTTTTTTTTTTTACATTAATCATTTTAAGATAGTGGCTGAGCGCCCACGACGTTACATGGGCAATGATCTTTTCCACTGAAAAGATGACCCAACGATGATGTGTACAATATGAATTGAATAAGTCCAAGGACCGACCCCTGAGGTTCACTACAGCTTTGCGGTTTCTGTTCACATAGAACACCCTGAATAAACTCCCTGGTGACGAGCGTGTAGGTAAGAGGAAAACCACTTTAGGGAAGTGCCCTGTACACTAAGTGATTTTATACATATTCGCTTTGTATGTTCTCAGCTCCTATGAGGATTGTAGATTTGGCAAATTCTCTATACCAAAAGCAAAACAAGTAGACTTACTATATCCATGAGGACTTTTACCGAACAAGTTGCTTTCTGAAGTGTGACAGATGATGATATGTTGAAATTTTGCACCTGTCACACTTCCCCAAACGTGCGGGGTAACTGTGACACCCTAACATTTTTTTTCTTGTTATGACTTAAGTGAAAACAGAATGTTCGTCAGCTAAGCAGAGACAAACACAGTTTACTACAATTTCATGACTCTGAGTGTGTACCTGGCTTTCAGATCAAACATAAGCTCCACATTGAACAAAAGGCACTTTCGTTTTTTTTTTTTTTTTGTTTTTTTTTTTTTTTTTTGTTTTTTTTAGGTGGTGGATAGATGTCACACTTACCCCACATAACTAAAATTACGGGGCAATGTTTGACACGAATACCATTTTTTAATAATACCATGGACACTATTTGACCGAACACTTGGGTTCAGGTGGCCTTCTAGTGTGAGGAACATCATATGTGACAAGCACTGGCCATATGTTCATACAGGGGCATCAAATTCGGTATACCCCAGACTGCCAAATATGGCAGTCTTGATATCACCCTCTATCTTTTTCAAATTTGAGGGTGAAAATAAGATAAGTATGGTCTGTAGTACAGATGCATGCACATAATGTAATACATACTAGTTTCAGTGATTGCACCAGAATTTAAAAAAAAAAAAAAACAAACAAAAAACAAAAAACAAAAACAAAAAAAAACCAAAGGGGGGGGGGTCACTGTTACCCTGCTGTCACATTTCCCTGGGTGACAGTTTCTATATTGGTATACCTATGAAGGTAAATACCAGATGTGTGATGGCAGCATTTGCATAATAGGGTATGTCTTAGCAGACATGACACAATATTATTTTATTTGTAACAATCTCGAAAGCTAAATACAGATAGAAGAGTAACCTTACCATTTACAACCGTTTTGGTCAGGTTTGCTAAAACACGTGCAGCAATATATTAAACTAATGCGAATTGTTCCACATAATTGTTAATGTGTATGTTTCTTTTTCTTGGACATACAGCAGTATTACTCCAATCAGTCAGTGGAGGGAACGCTCATGTCAAATTGGAATATTTATTGCTATTACTTTACTACCGTTTTTTTTTCTATTAGCATTATCATAATTTTGGATATTATTGTGGTTACTAACATTCAATTAGGGACTTTCCTCTACTTAAAGCATCGCCACAATAATTAGTGTCCTTTGCATTGGTAACGTTTCACTGAATGGTTTTACCAATTCCAAATCATTAAACACATTAGATCGTACATGTAATCCTGTTTGTTCTTTTAGATTCAATCATTGGACAAGAACAAACGTTAGCACGTGTGCTGTCCATGGATATGAATGTTTACATTTGCCAACAAGTGTCCGAACAGAAAAAAATAAACATAAGGGATCAACAGCACTACTACTACTATATGTTTCACCCTGTCTCGGCATTTTTCACAAGAGTGAGTTTGGCTGACGGTTTTGGAGAAGTTACAAAATGTGAATTACTGTTGCGAGCTTCATAGGCATACACTGTAATCAGTATGAACGTATTGAGACACTTATCTTGACTTAAATCAAATCAAACATCTTTGGGATATTCTGAGCAGGCGCATGAGAGCTCACTTTACTGCTGGAAGCACCACGCATGAAGTTGCATGACTTTGAACCGAGGAGCGAAATGCCATTCCACACGTGACAGTCACTAAACTTGGGCACAGCATCCACAGGCGTGTTACATGAGATGATTGCCAACCACGGTGAACACACTGACTATTAGGCAAATCCATCTTATAATTGATGAATAAAGTTGTACACTGAATCATCTCAATACCTTTCACATGCATACTCTCGTGTGTGTAATGTGCGATTTTGGGACACTGACTGTTCTAATTCGGGTTGCACAAAAGTAAACAATTTTTGACCGCTGAAGTAAACACCTGTTTTGGAACTCCTGGGGAGACACAGAGATGCCTTCTAGGCCAAAACGTGTGGTCATTATTTGTTGACAAGACCACACACACACACACACACACACACACACACACACACACACACACACACACACACATTTATTATTACTCGAAGACGAATTTGAAGAGTTCACTGATATTTCCATTTGATCTTATATCCTTACCTCCCACCCTGAGAGCTACAGGCAGTGTCAGCAGAATACACGCTACACCGGAAAGTTATTTTTAGTTTTCTGCCATTGCTCCCCTGACAAGGGGGTCGAATCTTTTACTGAGTGAAAACATGTACATGACATTTTATGCTCCTTCATTTTAACTACAGACATTGTGGAAAAACTTGGACACTTAGTAAACTAAAACAATTCATTTTTTCCACCCGTATTGAAACGCCATGGCTTTAAGATAATAACTATTATTTCAGTAATAACATTTTATCATTTGACCTTGTCATAAACATTATATTTACTAAATTTATGGATTTTACAGCGTATAATTTTCTATGACTACACCTTGGTTGAGAGTTTGTTTTGTTTGGAGTCACAAGGAAACATTAAAATGCAAGTATAAAGCATTAGCTATTGAAATTATGTCAGCCTCTCTCATGCATGTACAAATTTAAAAGACAATTCGAAGCTAGAAAAAAAAAACTTGCTCGAAAGCAAATCTGTCTGAGTCCCTTCAAAAGTTGCAAATATTAAATGCTATACCTTTCGTCCTTTGGTACTTCAGATTTTATTAACCTAATGGTTGAATGAAAATGTCAAGGTCCAAATGACCTTGACCTTTGACCTTCAGAGGTCACATGTAAATTGCTAAAAATATACAGTGTTGCAATATCCACAGTTAAAGCCCAACATGAACCAAATCATATAAAATTGACTAAATTATGGCAATATGAAACTTTCAAAGCGCCAAATGACCTTGACCTTTACCCTTTAGAGGTTATATGTTCTTACATAAATAAGTAGTGTTGCAATACCTACAAATTGAGTACAACATGATTAGAAATGGAGGGAAATTGGACGAGTAATGGCTCAATGAAACTTTCAAAGGTCTAAAAATAACGTTGACCTTTAACCTTTAGAGGTTTCATTTAATTTTTAGAAATATGCAGTGCTACAATAGGTTCAATTGGAGCCCAACATGATCAAAATTGGTTAAAAAATGACTAAGTTATGCTTAGAAGAAAGCCACCATCGAAAGAGGCATTCCACTTTGACCTTGAGATGACCTGCACTTGAAGTGAACCTCGACCCTTTAAATAACATTTTGACCTAAAATTGACCTTTGACCTTGACATGATCTTGACTTTGAAATGACCTTTGCCTTCTTATCTTCAAACCCCTATGCACTTGGAACCACATTTACTACAGTATATAAGAAATTGAAAATTTTAAACTTTAATTAGCCCTTATTTGCATAATTTGAAAAGGATGACCTATCATCATAAAAAGGCAAGACTCCATCTATACAGGTACAATCGTGCCAATTTGGAGTTTCTGTCCATAACTGCCTGTAAGGAAAAGGACAAATTTGCTGGTTTTGAAAGAAAGAAAGAAAGAAAGAGAGAGAGAGAGAGAGAGAGAGAGAGAGAGAGAGAGAGAGAGAGAGAGAGAGAGAGAGAGAGAGAGAGAGAGAAAGAAAGAAAGAACGAAAGAATTTATCGGAAAACAGAATGTCGGTGTGTCAGTTATAAGTGTCAACTGATCCAATTCACTCGCAAAATAGTACACGGTTATCTATTTCTAGTTAGGCGCTTGAACATAAGGTCGCGTTTATGAAAGTAAGCTCCCCAAATAGGTGAATATGTGTATGTCTTGCATGTGGCACAGATCCGTGCTGGGACACACGTTGGGAAAGAGGGGGGGGGGGGTCGGTTTCCATTGAGTTGAACTTCGCGAACAGGGTAAAAGAGGTCTGGTATTTTTCGGTTTAGATCTTGTGAAAACCATACAATGGCCCAAATCGTGTCCCAACAAAATCGTAAATGCGTTGCCGTACAAGCTTTTCTCTTTCATTGCAATCCTTATACCACATGCAAATGATGTTTTCGTCCATTTTGACCCTTGAACATCCATTTACAACGACAATTTCGTTAGAATGATACCACACTGTAGGACATTCTCTAATCTTAATCACCGTTGTTGTGAATTAGGGTGTTGGGATAATTTCAGGCGTGTTATACTCTGCCGACTTTGTCCTTGTTCTGACTCATCTAAATAGATCGTTGTACACATAACACTGTATAGTTTTATAATTGCACGCATGAGTAGGTTTCTTGTCACAGAATATCGAATCAGTTCAATATTTTAAGAAGTTTTACGCTGTTTTGCCGGTGGGTATAGATCTTGAAGCCCAGACCCTTCCACAAGAAACAAATTTGTGTCTGGGGATAAACTTGACTTTATAAAATAAAAATAATCGAATATTGAAATTAGTACAAATATGTTATACATAGTCTTCGTTTTCATCTCCAAAATCGACGGAACGAAGAGTTGAAAAGCGAAATGAAAAGACAGTTTACCAAGTGAGACTTTATTTTTCTTTTCTATTCTTATTTTTTCTTTTGTTTTTCTTTGTTTTTTTTTTTTTTTTTTTTTTCAATTTCCCGTTATATTTTAAAAATATATACTGGCCTCCGAATGTGTGGAATACCTGAAACGGACTTCTGTCAAATTTGGGACAAAAATCATTAATTTTATTCTGAGTATATATAAACATGTCAAATACTCCCCCTAAACAATGTTGCCAGTTTGTTACTGTGAAACAGAGAGGGAAATGCCCCCTTAGCTGCCATTCTGACTTACTTTCGTCAATTCTGCCTTGTTGGAAGATTCACAAGGCTGTCCTCAACCCGCTCTATGTATTATTGCTTCATAGAGATAAGGAGTAAATTGACCAACCACGTGTGACTTTGGTCACTAATGAATAAGTCCTGCACAGATAGGATAATAAGTCCAGGATGGCATTTCATTTGGAGTTTATAATTTTAAGAAACCGATATTCCATACTTTTGGAGGCTGCTAAATATGTATTCATTTTTTGACTATCATGGTTTAAAAATACAGTTCATAAGTCGCAGCCCCGCATTTTACACAGCATGGGGGCGTTACATAAAAAAAGAAAATCATTCCATCTAATCGAACTTTTGTTACTAGTTCAGTAACGACAAACTACAACTTAAATGTATTCTTGTTTAGAAACATTGTTGGTTTGTGGTAAAAAATCGACTTTTTTATTTCATATTTCGTGAAATAACCATATTTTTGGGTTTAGGTATGTTGTTTTGCAGGCCGTTACCTAGGATCGAAGGATGAAAATAAGGCGATCATGAGGTAACATCGTTGAACCTAACAATACCTTGTGTCAAAATGGATGCTGGCAAGTGGGTCCATCGGTGGTTCGACAGTCTGTTTTGCATTGTTTTAAATAATGATCATAATAATAATAATAATAATAATATCATTATCATCATCATCAGGATGGTTCAGGCAGTTAAAAGTGAACATGGCGATTTCGTTCTACAATACCTAGGAATTGCTTAGCATTTGCACCCGGACGTGATTCTTATTTTCGAACGGAAGCTTCGGGGATATCGAGTGTCTCACCGCCATATGTTAAGACAGGTACACAATTCGTTTTCTAATAATAAGATTTGACATGTGTTGATAGACAATCCTGTATTTCTCTGAGAATATTAACTGCGTGGACATGCAGATATTCTACTATCTATATGTTCTTTTGAAGAACCAGAGATGCGACATGCAACATCCAAAATATTTACATTGACAACCGTTTCCAACATTTCTTTACCTAGATAAAATTTTAAATCTGAAATGAAAACATGTTTTCCAATAACAATGCATTTAGAGTCAAGGGAGTGTACTTACACAAATCAAGTAAATCGTGAAGCCCTATTGATGCACCATTAACCAGGGTGACATCATCAGCATGAGCAAACATATGATTTTCCGCGCCGATGCAAATTCCATTGTTCTGCTTGCATAATATTTCCAATAGGTCGTTTAAAAATATGCTAAAGAGGTGTGAGTACTGAATACTGTTGTGTCACTCCTCTAGTGATTTGGAAAGGATGACTGTACTGACCATTTCACCTTATAATTGCATGGGTGTCGGTTCTTCGCCAATGGAGCAGAAGCCAATGCCTTGCTGACAAGATTTCAGGTAACTTATACATCTGAGCACCATGCCATACTTTATCAAAGCATTTTTCAGTGTCTAATGCGTCGACAAATAGGGAAGACTTTACAATTAAAGTAGTATGAAATTTCATTCAATAAAGCACAACCCATGTCTGCACTACGCCCATACCACAATCAAAACTGAACTCGACTGCTTCATATTCTGGTAACATCATAAACTCTATTAGCTTTGCATGGCATGGACTGAGCTTAATGTAACGGGTTAATGATTGTTTTAAATAAACATGCTGAATCAAAGTACTTCTTAAAGAATTTGAATGATAATACCAATACAAAAATTACTAGGAATAAGAGAGTTATCTGGAGTACATAAATAAAGACTGACGAGCCTCTGACGTCAAATATTTGTTGTTTTTTTCCACACACAATATATTGTGCTGTTGCCCTATCTCATCCCGGAGAATACTTCCGGTTAAGTTTTTCTATCAAAACAGAAACCTCGGTGGGGATAATTAAGCTTTCGTCACTACAATCATTAAGAGCGGGCAAAGGATTACTACACCAGTTTTAACTGTCAAATTAATGTTAACCTGTTCCTGAGATAAAATTTCACGGTCAACTGTCATAACAGAAGAATAGTGATAACCAATCTGTCCAGAAGATGTACTAGAGTTAACATTTTTTTCATTTTTGTTTTCTTATTACCATTGAAAAATATACATATAAAAAAGTCATATTACGTTCTTTGTAAAATTAATTCAGCTTATCAAATTTAGTTTGTTCTTGTCTTTGCATACCTTTTCGACAAAAACGGCGAAATAACTCCCTAAGCCCTTTACAACAATCATGCACAGTGCCATGTTTGGGCTTACCACACTGATTCCACACATAAACCAGAAATGCTTACGGTCTCTTAACTGACTTGGCCGAGAGCAACAGTACTTCTTGAGTTTATAACAATTACTCGAGATACCGCCTGCCTGCTGGTGTGGACGCATGAATAGCATTATTTAATGGAGACATGTAATCATCAACTCACTTGAGCTTTTCTTGAATACTTAAAATGTGTAGCCACTACTAATCGGTCAGATAAAGTTACCTTCTGATAAAAGGTTTCTTTATATTTGGTATTGCGATACTTTTTTACACCGGGAGACCAACGAGAGCCCAGAAAATTGCCAGCGAGTATTGAGAATATATATATATATATATATATATATATATATATATATATATATATATATATATATATATATATATATATATGTGTGTGTGTGTGTGTGTGTGTGTGTGTGTGTGTGTGTGTGTGTGTGTGTGTGTGTGTGTGTTTCAAAGAGTTATCACACAATGTATTGCTTGGGACAATCTGAAACCCTGCATACAAAGGAACATGGTCACTAACATTAGAAGGATCCAGATGTTATAGAAAACATGTCATCGATCCAGCTATAAGTAGATTTGTGTCAGAGATTTCAGTATAATTTACTGACTGATTGTGTAACTATTCAACGCTGGTAAGATCATTTTCTACAAAAAAGATCACATTGAACACAAATATGCTTTGTGAAGCCTTTTCCCTTGTACCATTATCTGTTTAATTTATATGCTGTTGATACCTCTGCATAAAAGTACCAATTTTATTGGTCATTTTACTTCATACAAATAAGAAAATGACTAAAGCGAGTCAATAGTTTCAGTGTTGTATATATATTTATTTATATATATATATATATATATATATATATATATATATATATATATATATATATATATATATATATATATATATACATATATATATTTATATGCAAACAGGTCAAGGAGACCTATGTAGTAAAGTTGCATTCTCATGGGCCGCCTGGGTGATTTTATCGGTAGGCTTTACAAAATAATAAAGTATATTTACATAATATTATCCAAACCAAGATGATACTGCCATGTCTGTCTAATTACTTTACAATCACATGCTTATATCTAAATACTTCACATCAATGGTCTTTACATGCTATAAAAGTTTTGCAAAGAACATGTGCAATCATAGCTGTTTAGAAAGTGAGATTATATGTATTTTGAAAGGCCTTTTAAATTATGCTTGTGATTTTTTTGAGTGATGATCTAATTGGGTATGTTTAACGTTTCGGAATGTCAAAGCTAAGACTTTGCTGAGAAAATATGCATGTTACGAGAGTTACAAACAATTTTTTTTGATGGTTTCTTGTGTTGTAATTATGCATATCCTGACCCCCAGCTGGGGAAAGTGCTAATAATATATCTGGTAGATGGCTTTGTACAAACTTGTAACATAATTCCAATCTGTTTATGGTACAAAAAACGTACACTTCGAGTAATTTCATTTCATTAATAAGGGTTCACTATGAGAGTTAAATTTACTGCAAGTAATGTATCTAGCAGCCATTTTATGCAGCTGTTAATTTGAATGTGTTTATAGCCCTAGGTTAGTATACCATAATTAATATGTGGTAAAATAATTGAATTATTTATTGTAATTTTGAAATTTAGAGGGGCATAATATTTAAGTTTTTTTTAAGATACCAACTTCTCGCAATATTTGTGCTGATATGTTTTGTATATGACATATCCTAACTAGTTTTGAATCCAACGTTATCCCTGAAAAATTAAATTTATTTATATGCTTGACTTCTTTGCTATTATTTGTTGCTGTTGTTTATTTTATCTTATTTTTTTTAAATTTTATTTTACTTATGAATTAATTAATTAATTAATTAATTAATTTATTTATTTATTTATTTATTTATTTATTTATTTATTTATTTATTTATTTATTTATTTATTTATTTATTTCATGTATGTTTACCACTTCGTCATTTGATGAAAGACCATAACCTGGATTTTTCAATATTAAGAAAAACTTATTTATTTGTGGCCAAGTATTAGAGGTTTAAAGTTCTGTATTGATGATTGTGCAGATATAATTGTAACCAAGTTTAACATTGGTAGAGACTGTGGTGTCATCTGCATATTGAAAACAATTAAAGAAATTGCTACCATTTGAGATATCATTCATATAAGTAATGAAAAGACTATAGCCTAATATGGAGCCCTGGGGTACTTCAGTTGTAATTGGGATTTGTGCCATCAAAGCCAATATACTGTCAGCGGTTTGACAAATAACTCTTTATTAGATTTAGGTATATATATATTTAGGTCACTTGAAATGCCTTGTGTGAAGCCATATTGCTCGGAATATATAAGGTTAAAATCATGGAAGAACTGAAATACTTGTTTAAACATATTTTTTTCAAATCTATTGAGACTGATGGTAGTATTGATCCAGGTGGGTACTTTTTATGCATATGTTTTCCATTCGTTTTGTACAGCGGAACTATTCTTGTATTTTCAATTTTGCTGAAAAGATACCAGTTTTTATATTTTGGTTCATAACTGTAGTGATGGGCATAAGCAGTACTGCCTTTGTTCTTTCAGAGGCTGAGATACCATCGTGACATAAGCTAGTTTAAGGTTCAATTCAAATATGACCTATTTCAGCAGCTACTTTGTTACTGGTTTAATTTCAATACTTTGTTGATGTTCCTCTAATAAGTAACTTTCAAAAGTAAGGCCAGGCAGTTTTGTGATTTTTCTTCGCAAGTACTGCACCAATATCGTGAAATACATATTAAACTTATTTGCTATGACTCTTTTGTCATTTACAAGCTGGTCATTCATCAGGAAATGTTCAGGAAAGGACTTTTTCTTTCTGCTTCTGTTGATTATGTCATTAATGGATGACCTGTTTTCTTGTGGTTTTTTTTTTTTTTTTTTTTGTTGTTTTTTTTTTTTTGTGTGTGTGTATTTTTGTGTTTGTTATTTTCCTTTTTTCTTTGTTTGTTTGTTTGTTTGTTTTTTGTAGTACTGTGTTTGTGGTAATTGAAGATGAAGTCATAAGAACACTTTTGCAGTGCATATATTATTTGTGTCATACCACATACCATTGTGTTATTTATTCCCCATTCTTCTGTATATATATATATATATATACATATATACAAAGATACAACATCTGTGAGCTTACGTAGGCAGCTAGTCATCAAACAAGATTGTCACTGCT
The DNA here is from genome assembly GCA_964020975.1 of Hermodice carunculata. Lineage (NCBI taxonomy): Eukaryota > Metazoa > Annelida > Polychaeta > Eunicida > Amphinomidae > Hermodice > Hermodice carunculata. Next base: position 76,628,025 of record OZ026622.1, on the reverse strand, counting down.
GAAATATCGTAAACATAGCTTATTTCTACCTCAGGACAAATATTTGTACTTAATTCAACAATTTATGTGTAATAATACATGGTGTGATTATAATCTATTCAATTCTGAAAGACCGTGTATTACAACAGGATTCCTGCATACAAAAGAATGATATTCCCTGTTACACGCTGATCAAAATCTGTCACAACCGTATCTACAATGAGTTGTTAAAGTAAAATACCACAGACAACTAATTAAAGTCAGCTGAAAATTTTAAAAACCGGTCCATTAAGACAAGCAAGAATTTCAGAAAAGCTGTGCATACCATTACGGAGCATGATAGATCAGGACACAAGCGAAAGAAAGGAAATACATTATACCTATGTGGTGTGAATTTCGTACTATGAATTTACTGGGTTCACAGCGACGTACCAACACATGACAATCAGACTGGAATGCTATCTCTGTTGCAAGGATTTAATGTGACCCGGTTCATCGCGGGCTATAATGGAAGATCGAGTAGGATAAAACAACATTGGTCATCGCGTTTTAAGATAAAGAAGTCGATTGTATCTTATTTGCCGGGTGTGTTGTCATTGTTTCAAAAATAAAGACAAGTAGACAGCCTCATCAGAATATGTTATTGTAAATGAATTCCCGAGTTTTACAGTGTTACTGTATGTGTGTGTGTGTGTGTGGGGGGGGGGGGGTCGGCAGGTAGCGTTCAAAGTTAAATCAAAAGTAAAATCAAATGTGATGAACTCCACAACAATGTGTATTGGGTTGATTCCTTGATTGCATTACTTTCTACAAAAAGTATTTATTGATGATAACATTATCATGATTATGAGTTACACTTGGTTATTTCATTCGCCAAGAAAAAAACGCTCAGTTTGCATAATGCGTTAACACATCATAGTATGCGACGCTACTCAGGTTGACCCGCTATTGAATACCCGGATGAAAGCTGTCCGCAGCGCCACATGGCGGTCAATGAGAGAACGCAGAGTTATTGCTCTACCATATTAAGTATTTTGAGGCTGCACTATCCATGCCTCCTGGTCTTTTATTATATAGGCATGCATAACCTACTTCAGGATATGCTTTCTGTAGATGCCTAATTTCTGAGTCTGTTAGGGAAGTGACATTTGGGTCAATTATATTTACATGATGAACATTCATCTGCTGTGTCAGAGGATCAGGTCCACTTATAGACTGCTTGTCTTCAACATTATCATTATGCGCATTCCTCTATTTTTACTCATATACCAGCCTCTGAAGGCCAGGAAAAGCAGGTTCTGCCTTCTCAAGATGGGATCTGTCATTGGCAGGTTCAGGTAATGACTTCCTCTCTACCCTGGTCGTCAAACAGTATGGACAATAATAAACAACTTGGTTTAGTAAATCCGAGTAACGAATCATGGCCCAGGAAAAGTTTGGATAAGCTAATACAGGGACACTGACTAAACATTCTTTCAACGTAACGAATGCAGTTATGCAGTCACTAGTCCAGTCAAACAGTAAATCGTTGCGCACTCATTTATTTGGGGGAGCTGCAATATGGGTTCAATTTGAGCTTTGCTGCACAAAAACGATTAAATGTGGTCTGTAAGTCAAGCACATGTTTCTTAAAATTGGCACTAAAGCAAAAGGTACCATGCACTAAAGATAAGGCAAAGTTGCAATTATTCCCTCTGAGTACTTCTGATATTAAAAGGTGGTACGATTTTGGACTGTTCATCGATCCGTAAGGCAGGCACGCCACTAAAACTGCCCACGATGCGTCACAAAAGCAGTCTTATACTGAGTGGAATCAACTCAACTAGTTTGTTGATTCTGCCACAATGCCTGAGCATTATCTAATAAGCTCATTATCTTTGAATGGTTTCCACCAATAATGCCAGGTATTTATTTGCGACAGAAGAATGTGTGCAATATGGAGAATAGTACTTCCTTATGTATGTAGGTTAGACAGCAACAGGTTAGTGTCATGTTCCCACACCCATAAAAAACAAAAACAAAACAAAAATAAATAAATGAATAAAAAAAACCGACGACTTGGTCTTGGCTGCTAGCTTTTAATGAACGTTACGTTGTACACATATTGAACGTTGAACTTTGAAGGTGAAACATTGAACGTGGAACGTTATACACAGCAACTAGCAAATATAATGCATAGGTTAACATGAAACGATCATTCTCAACAATGTGACATTTATTATTTCCGCTTTACGCTTAAACAAACATTCTGAATTAATCATGTATCACTTAGCGTTGAGTTATTTCGTTTACATGGGTGTAAATAGCCCTCTTTTACAGCTATATGAGCCGCTCATGGATACACGTAGCCACATACAGATCATTTTATGAAGACTTGCATCAACAACTCCATTACTTCATGATATCACTTATACCATTTGTACAGGAAGCCAGGTGAATAAACCTTAATGAAATGTTGTAATTCATATGAACGCGAATAAGTAACGCGGCTTTTAAAAACCACATATCATTTGAGAACTTTGACTTTTCTGTTTCTATACTTACAGGTATTTTATGCAGGCTCTGACATGACCAGTCCATTACGAGAGAAACACATGAAATCCTGAGGTATGGTGCATTACTGGAACAAAATATTTATAAAGTTGACGCTCATACTCTAACAAGCGATTAAATGAAAAAAAAAACAACCAAAAAAAAAAAACAAAAAAAACAGCAAGACAAATTGGAAAATTAGACTTAAAATCTCACAGAAACTTACTTTACATGTGCAGCGCTGGGTTAAGCTGTTAGCGCATGGTTAGTAGAATAGGGACCATGCCCCTTCAAATCCCGTGAAGGGGTAGACGCTTGCTCTCAGTCGCTCTCTGTCGATAACTATTCTCCGCGGCACAAGGGACGCTTGTTGGGCGGTACCGGGCTTTTATACCACATTACGCTGAAAGACTTAATGCCAATCGGAAACAAATGACAAAGGACAATGTAACAAAAAAAAAAAAAAAAAAAAAACTTTGCAGTCCTGCGACGAATACGCACGGTCAAATGAATATGAGAACGATAGCAGCCAACGGGAAAAAATGGTAAATGATGAAACAAACAGGGACAAACATGGAAAAGACTACAAGTTTGTAATAATGCATTTTTTTGTATTACTGCTCTGAAATAATTTTAACACATAATAGACTTTTACATCACACTTTTGATCACAGAAAACTTGGTATGTTATTGATTAAATAACAAATGCAGATTCTGCATTTGACACTCCCCCTTTTTAAATGAGAAATTTAAATACTTAAAAACACGCGTTTGTTCCCAAATAAACCATTATGAATAAGCACTCAAGATCCTCGCAGAAATTACTTATACATATTGTTATATGCCAATTAGCAATCATTGACCCTCATTGATGTAAGCGATAAGCACCTGATACCCTATGAAGATTCACTTATTTCCATTTTATAGCCAGGGTTAAATTGATGTTTTACGCAATAATAGGATAAACCTATCTCAAAAATTCAAATATACAGCATCACGCATCTAAGCATGAAATAATGCTGTCTAAATATCTACTTATAGACATTAAAACGTTATAAATTCATAATAGACCTATATGAAAAATAAACAAAAACAATCGTTCACATTCACCTTTATAACAACTTCTGTAGAAAGTGACACTTTGGAGATCAGCTTCCAGCCTGGCCACTTGAGTAATAGGCCGCTGTAACTTTGTAACTCGTGTCCTTAACATGACTGATCGCACATTTCCATCTCTGCCAGGAAAAACCTTTTCAACTATGGCAAGAGGGCAAATATTACGTGGCATCCCACCCTCTAGCACAAGAACGAACTCACCAACCTTACTATTTCTGTATAAGTTCTCCATTTCGAACAAACGTTCAGTGAGGGGAGATATAGCTTGAGCCGCTTGGACCATAAAATGTTGGAAAGATGTTGAACAAATTTCTAGCGGCTGCTCTACTTGTCAGAATCGGAACGGCCACCAGGCGGAGCCTCAATGTAATTGCGCAATGTAAGCAATGGATTAGGAGTCAATGCAGTGCAATCGTTAAGATCAGTGCCGACCCTGGTTAATGGGAGAATATTAACTATTGCCTCCACTTCACAAAAAACAGTCTCCAAGATTTCATCAGTAAGACATGATAAATGAGGGAGTACTGCCTTTAGAACTCTTTTTAGGACTCCTACCAGACCCTCCCATGAACCTCCTCCATGTGGACATTAAATAGGATAACTCTATCGATCCGGAAATAGAGTATTGCTTCAATGTATTTCAGGAATGGAAGTTGAACGCATTACGCAGTTCCTGTTCTCCCTTTATAAAATCCCGAGCATTATCGCAATAAACGATAACAGGACTAGATCTCCGTGCAATACAGCAACGGGAGGCATTCAGAAATGAGCCGGCATCCAAAGAATGTAACATCTCTATATGAATGGCTCTGGAACACAAACAGGTAAAGATGTATCTGTAACATTTCTTTTGGCCACGGTAAAATTCGTAAGATATGGACCAGAGCAATCCATATCTGTACGAGAAAAGGCTGAAAGATTATTCTAGCTGAATGCAAGTCCGCCATAAGTTGATTCATGGGTCTGCATACAGTTTCTTTCATATCAAACATCTTCCTATGACACGTCGTACAAAACGTCGTGCGTTGATGATCCATCAGTTCTCTCTGACTAAACTTCAGAGCCTAGGTGTGCCTTGACATGGAAATGCTGAACAATCTGATAAGCAATGGGGCTCGAATGTGGGACCAAATTAGCGTGATTCCCAGTTCTGCCTCCTAGTCTCACCAAACCTGCATCATCCAAGAATGGATTCAATGACAAAATCTTGCTGGACTTAACAAGAGGCTGCTTTGTTTTCCAGTGTGAAATCTCCTTCTTAAAAGACTGACCTTGGAAATGCCTGATGATAATAACATGTGCATTATCATATTTGGTGATGTTAGAGTGCCTTTCAAATAATTGGCGCTTAGATTTGTACATAACACTCCTACGAATCCAGGCTACACTTTTGACAATTTTGTCCCGTGATGGGTAACGCTTACATATTCTGTTAATCCATGAGCTGGGACTCTCAGATTGAGATTCAACAGACGAGGCAAGAACTTTGATTTCTGGATCATTCCTGAGAAGAGAAAAAGTATTATTACTCATTTTCCAAAATATGAAAAAACTTCCCAAGCATTCTGGACTACATGACCATAATTCAACAGCTTCACGTCGATTCATGGAAGATGTCCTGGTTAGTAAATCAGCAGGGTTGCTTACTGGTGGAATATAACCCCAGGATGAAGGGTTTGTGTACTCACGGATATAGCTTACCATATTTTCCACAAAACTATGGAAACGACGTGTCTGATTGGTAATATATCCCACCACGATTTTAGAGTCGGACCAAAAGAACACTGGAATATGGTCGAGATCTAGCTCTCTTTTAAGAACCAGATAAATATTGACTGAAGACTTCGCAGCTTGAAGTTCGAATCTTGGTATTCTGCAGCTATTCTTAATCGGAGCAACGTAAGATTTACTCAAAATCAACTGCACTGAAATCTCGCCCTTGCAATTAATGCATCTAAGGTAAGCACATGCCAGGTAAGCTGTTTGGCTGGCGTCAGCAAATATATAAAGCCCATAATAGCTATTGTCAAAGTTTGATGGCTTGATACACCATGTGAATCTGACAATAGGGAGCTGATTTTTCAAAGACTGAAACCAGTGTATCCAGTCTTGCTGTTAATCGGTAGGTAGAATATGATCCCAGTCTGACTGAAGACGTGTAGCACTTTGTAGAAGTAACTTTCGTGTAATTGCCCAAGGAGCAATCAGGCCAAGTGGATCAAAGATAGAAGCTACAGAACGCAACATGATACGTCTGGTGATATCCGGCAAAACTTTTGGTTGTTTGGAAAAACAGAACATGTCCGATTGTATTAACCATTTCACTCCCAGAGCTCTACATAGAAAACCAGGGAAAATATGCACTTCCTTTGCACGGTGTTCAACGGGGAAGATAGCTAGCAATTGTTCTTCATTGATGGCGAACTTGGTAATTTCAAATTCACGTAACTTCTGAACAGCAGGAAGATTACTGAGAGCATTGGACACTTCCTGTAGACTACAGACTGACTGTGTGAGATCGTCCACGTACATGGATTTAAGGATAGATTCCTTGAGCTACGGATCTATATCTGGATTTTCAGCAATGATCTTCCTTGGAGCATATGTAGAAGAAGAGCATGACCATATGCCACCAAAAATGTTGACGCGTATGCGCATATGAACCAACTCTCCATCCTTGTACCATAACAATCTGAGTGCATCTCTGTCATATACAAGGACTGTAACTTGATTGTAAATTGGAACCAAATCCCCTTGGACTGCAAGACTATGTAAACGGAACCGTAGCAAAACATGCAGCAACTTGTGTACTAAGTTTGGCCCTTGAAGGCAATGCTCATTTAATGAGCGCCCACCATATTTGGCAGAATAATCAAACACAATCCGTAATTTGTCAGGTTTGTTCTGGTTTTTTACACCATGATGGGGAGCAAATTACATCTGAACCCTGCAAAGCATGGGTAGGGATTACTTCAGCGTAATTGGCTTCAAGCTACTTAGAGATCTCATTATCATATCTAGACAACAACTTTTCTCTTTTAAGTCGCCTTCTAAGACTCCAAACACTGATGTATCATGGAAAAATATTTGGTATGGGCTCATCTGGATTTTTCAATGTTATAGGTAGTTGATAATGGCCGTCAACCAATTGACAAGTTCTGTCTTACAAATCTATGACCTTTTTGTCAGCAGTTGAAAGTGACACAGTTGTGAATGGGCCATTCTCGATTTCCTATAACTGATGTATATCACTCACAGGAGAAAAATCTACAGTAGTACGTGAAACAACCGATTAAGGAGAAATGGACTGTGAATCACCTAAGTCAACAAGCTATCTTTCCCGCTGTGAATTAGCTGAGTCAACAGCTTTCCCTGTAAAGATAGGAAAATGTGTAACCATGCCACTGTTTACGCCTGAGTCCATTAGGACAGGGGATGTAGAAACGAAGTTATATATAACCACGTGTCTACAATTTGACTTTGGTATTTGACCAGAAAGAGTCCATCCAAACAAATAGCGTATAGCCACTGGTTCTTTAGGCTTGTTTATCCTGACTTCAAGAGGTATCAAGGCCCCAGAGTAATCCTGACCTATCAAAAGGTCAACTTGAATGGCGAATGGTAATAACAAATTTCACTTGCCGATTTTTACAAGCTGTTGTCTGTATTTCTGGGGATGTTTTCACCATACTCAAAAAAGAGGGAATATAGGACCTTAGGTGTAATTATCTGTTTGAAAATGAAAGGTTTATATTTAGAATACCGTGCCTACTCGTTGTTTTGGGGCTGAATATATCTATATGGATGCCTGGCTTGTTTATATGATATCCTAATAGAGCTTCGCAGACAGTACTTTCCGCAAAAGGTTTGCTTTCAATGACATAGACAGAACATATATGGGATATAATTGCATAGCTTACTTTCGTTTATTGTCAAAATATCAAAGGTCGAACACGGTTAATGGATGACTATACTGAACTGAATATTAATAAATCTCTACAAACAAAATATATGAAGGCAAACTTTTACTACCTACTTTTTCTGCCTGGACAGTAATCGAATCTGGGATCCATGAGATTGACATGCAAGTGCTTAAGCTAAAAATGAATTCTTACCGCTTATTCTGGAGAGCACGAAACATTGTTAGCCTTTAACATCCAATTACATGTGTGGACATCATGTTCCAACCATACCTATAATTATATTCGGGTAGATTTTAATACACGTAAAAATTGTACAATATGGAACGCCTTAAAAACAATCTTCAAAGCGGTGCAAACACACATGCTCTGAATTAAAAACAACAACAACAACAAAAAAGCTTTGGCAATTCGTGGCTGTTTATACAATTAGATATGGGGCAAACACTGTAAAAGACGTGTGTATTTATGTAATAAGGTTTTCAAAATGTACCAATACGCCACCGTGCTGGGTGCTGCTAAATCGCGAGTGACATAAGTAGGCATCATGACAATTGGTAAGAGAATTTAGTATCTATACCATGCTTCCCTTGCATTACCTAGCTCACAGTATGAATGAATTGACCTAAATTTTCCATGCATGTCCAAATTTACGAAAGAGACAAGCAATGTGATGATACACTGTCATAACGTCTACAATGTTGGAAATTTTCAATTAATAAGGCAGCCAGCAGAGCAATGAGAAAAATATGATATTTTCCCCAGTGTTACAGTTACTTCATCTAATGATGTTGGTTCAACTATAAAACGGATGGGTGACTGCCTGAAAAATTGAGTTTTTATTTTGCAAACATGAACTAAGGGGAAAAGCTGTTCAGGAAGGAAGAAGGAAACGTTTCTATTTTGTGCATTTGGACTTTTATGGATATATGTATTATCAAATATATATATTTATATGTAACACATTGCAACCAATGTGCGGTATTCACAAGACAGAGCCTATTGATCTTCTCCACCCTGTGGAAAAAACTGTTAACGTTTCTGATTTAAAGGTGCCAGGAGTATCTGATATGAGCATACAATATCTTCTTTACAGTCGAAATTTAGATTCAGAAAACACGTTTTGGGCGATCGGACAATTTAATTTGGCTTATATCTCGTGAATAGATTTTGTACCATTATGATGTTTCATATTTATGCCAATAATGTTACCCCGGTGATCACAATGGTCCCTTGGGATAAGAGCATTGTCAAGCTGGAGGGTGGAACAAGGTTAAGTATTATCCAAAGACATAGGTTTTTTTTTCTACTCTGGGTTGAATGTAACACTTTTCATTGTGCAAAATGCAAGAACATATACTTTTTACCATGCCCTTCAGTGTTGATGTGACGAGGACCACAGTGTCAGAATATGCTAATTCGCATGAAAACTTGTGTCCAACATCGCAGCTAAAACAAGCTTTATTTAATCGTAAAGACGTTGATTCTGCCATGCATTTCTAAATAATTATTCGCCACCCTTTTTGATATTGGTGATTAAATTGAAAGATGTTGAAGAATTATATTCTTTCGCAAGAATCAATGGCTGACTTATGTACAGTTTGAACAGTAACTACTGACCAGAAAACAATTGTATTACTTTCACAGCTTGGTCCGAACAGGGATCTGTAAAGAGATGGATATACCCTAGACTCGCCCCTATTGTAGAGGGGTGTGTTGGGTTGACTCAAGTGATCGACTGATTAAGTGTTCGGTGCTTAAGCTGAGAAAACATTACAAGGCCCAGACATTTGCTTGATGATTCCTGCAACCAGGGATGTATCACTTTCCACATCCGTGCTATAACAAAAGATATATCATTAGCAAATTTGCTTTGCAGTACAGTAATTTCCTGAATTTTTCTTCTCTCAAAACAAGTTGTTCCAACCATGGTAAATACACAGAATGGAAAGTAAAACACGTTTTTTTTTTTTTTTTGTTTGTTTGTTTTTTGTTTTCTTTATTTGTTTCATTTTTGTGTCTTTGCATGTTTCTTTAAACCAACTTAGCGTAATTTTGAGAAATTTATGTAATGCTTGACAAAATTAAAGTATGGTAAGTGTACACCGCCTAAAATAAAGGGTACGTAGGCCAGGAAACTTTTATTGGTTGCATAATGTATACAAAAATACATTCTGTAACTTTTAGGAAAGACAATATTGATTAATGGCCCATATAAATGCAAAAGATGAATAGGCGCAATTGAGCATGGGGCAAAATGCCACCAGTTCTTCAAATGGTAGTTTTTTTGGGGGGGTGGGGGGTGACCTTGTATTTTAATGCACATGTGTTTACTCAAACAATACATTTGAGCTCTCTTTATTTCATCTTTCTGTAATAGTTTCAATTGTTTCAATAAAGGTTGTCTATGCCTATTTGATAAACAGTGATAAGGGGCTCATATTCAAGATTTTCAGTATATGAGGGCTGGCTATCAGTGAGCAGATGGTTTGTTTTTTGTTTTTGTTTTTTTTTAGCTTTTTTTTTTTTTTTTGCTGGTTATCTTCATTGTTGCAAGCTTTTCATGAAACAGTCACTCCTGGGTGAAGAGCCCACTTACATGCAATATCTACAAGCCATCACGCACGTGAATGTTCACGTGATGCGACCATCTTTGGCCGGCCAAGGTCGGCACTCACTTTTTTCTCGCTCAGAAAGCCAACTACAAATATCAAATTGATTCAAATAAAGTTAAATAACGTTGGAGTTCTTCTTGGCCAGTGAAAATATTGACTCCATTTGCAAGACTTTCGTTCGATCAATGTAAGCGTGGTGGTTCTTTTTGTAGCCAATGCTTCAAAAGAGGAATAATTGATGAAATTGTTCCAAAATGTTTAAAACTATCAAATGTTGGGGTCGAAGTTGTCTTAACGTTGCTTCCAACAGTCCGATTTTTGATGACAATTGCACCGTTGTGTTCTTCATGCTCCGATTCAAATCATGAAACCACTTGCGCGCGAATCCAAAAGCTTTTAGGAAATCATGGTGATAAAATAGCACTCGACAAGGGAACCTGCGCACCCATTACAACCAAGTCCTCTCCAACATCACAAGGATTTTACATAGCGCTCAGCAACACCACGTTTTCATTGCCCACCATCTTGGTTGTCAAGAAAAGTGATACAGATATTACTGTTGAAGGTTTGTTTATGCATTTCAAACAGTTTATGTAATGGTGATATTGATCATGAGTGTGAAGCTATAGAATTAGTTATGGATATTTCAGATCATAATATATTAGATGGTAGTATAAGAGAAGCGGAGGTATTACAAACAATAAAAAAGAAAAAAAGACAAGTCTCCAGGGGTGGTTAATATTTTGAAAACGTATATCACTAGAACAAAGGAGTTGTTATTACCACCTTATGTGGAATTGTTGAACAAGGTGCTGGAATCTGGTAAGGCACCAGTTGATTGGTTAACAGAATGAATTTTACCCATTTATAAGAAGAACGGATCTACAACAGATCCATCAAATTACAGGGGCATTACTTTGCTTAATTACCTGGGGTTAAGCGTTTACTTCAATCTTGAACAACGGACATACCTTATTTCCTGATACACACAGTACTTTATTGGAAAATCAGGCTAGTTACAGAGAGGGTTATTTTGAAATTGATCATTTTTCCCCCATGAAATGTATAAAAGACATGTTTATCGCTTAATCTGAACAGTTATTCCGTATTTTCTTGGATTATTAATCATCAATTGATTCCATTAATAGAACAAATATATGGTAAAATCTGATCAAAAATGGAATTAAAGGTAAATATTGTGAGTTATGTAAAATATATGTATCAGGAAATAAAATCATGCATAGTTTTTAAATGTCCAACATTCTAAATATTTCATGACATTCAAGGAAAAAAATTGTCACCGTTCTTAATCGCGTTATACATTAATTATCTTGAATTTTTTTTTATTGAATCATGATGATAGATTTTGCGTCTAGAGTTCAGTGATGAACATAACGCTAAAAATTATTTGAATCTGCTTCTACTTATGTATGCAGATGACACAGTAATACTGGCCAACACTGCAGATGGTTAACAAAAAGCTTGTAATGATTTAAATGTTTATTGGAAAAAAAGGGATCTACAGGTGATTATTAGTGAAACTAAATTTATTTTTTTTTGTAAAAAAGGGGGGGTTAAAAAGACAGATATAAGTTTACATTTGACGGTGCTGATTTACTGACTAAGGATACATTTAAATATCTTGGAGTAATATTTTCATCCAATGGATCTAATGCCAAATGTAGGAAGCATTTGTGCGATCAGGCTCTAAAAGTTATGTTTTCACTGATTAAAGAAACAAGATATCCAGATTTACCTGTAAGTCAGCAACTGGAATCATTTGATGTGATTGTTCTCCCTGTTATTTTATATGGATGTGAAACATGGGAGAATGAAAACACAGAATTAAGTGAGATAATACAAAGAAAATTTTGTAAGTTTACACTGAGTTTATCCAAATCTACGCCTACATGTATATTATATGGAGCAGTTGGAAGGTTCCCAGTGGACCGTGTTATTAAAAGTAGGATGATCGGATTTTGGTCCAAATTGTTAATGGGTACACAAGCAAACTTATCTTGTCGTATTGTTTATATTTTATTTTATTTGTATCAAAGAGACATTTTTAAAGTACCGCGCTTAAAACAAATTCATAGTTTACTAAATAGCCTAGACATGAATTATGGAATAACCAATTGGAAGTTACTAGTCAGTGGGTTTTATTCTCTGTAAAGCAAATGTTAAAAGATCAGTTTCTATAAATATGGCTTTCTGAGAGCGAAGATAATGATATTTGCTATAACTATAGATAATTTAAACACGATTTTTGTTTTGAACGATACCGTAATGAAATGTTCCCTAAACAGATATATTATCCGTGTTAGTTTATAACAGTCAAACATAGATTGCCTATGGATACAGGACGTCATAACAGAACCAGTCGACACCAGAGATAATGTACTTTGTATAATGAACAAAGGTTAGGGGATGCATTTCATATTATGTTGGAGTGTGCAGCTTTAAAAGAAAAAAAAAACTTAAACATTATTTACCTAAGTATTATTGGAACAATCCCAATATATTACAGTTTAAAAGTATTATGACATCCAGTATTGTGAATCTTAATAAGGTTGGTAAATTTGTTGCAAACATATTTCAATTGTTGAAATAGAGTCCTCCAATAAATTGCATCTTCTTCTCAACATAAGGTGTAACACCGTAGCTGTAGGAGTTTAAGATTTCTATTCAGAGTATTTGAGGCTGGTGCATTTTGGCCTTTGGTTGAGGTAGCTTCACTCGGGGCTGGATCAGGCATCCAGTCCAGTTTGGTTGAAGCTCCTGAACCACTAAATTAATTCATATCACTTCAGTAACATAACTAAGGGTTTCTGGAGTTAGAGTCAGAACTAAAATTTTAAGATGCAACATAAATGCCTCGGAAACTAAAGAGTGATATTATTGTAAAATCACATCACCTATGGTATCTTTATTTGTGATACATGGCCATATGTTTTATGTCACATTGTGATAGAACTCCATCTTGATGTACTTATCTGTATGTACTTATTTTTGGCCCATACCTCAATTAGAGATTGGGCAATAAAAAACCTTGAACTTTAAAGGATTCTGGGGATTAGCCAGTGTATTGTGTTTACTGTCCCTTTGCAGTCGTCGCGCTCAATTGAGCATAACAGGATAAATGCTGACACCATGAGCCCGAGGTATATCCATCTCATTCCACAGCCCTGGTCAGAATAAGTCAACAATTTTGCTCTTTCGCAAATTCAGGTTAAGAATCGCATTGAAGTTCAGAAGATTTTAACCCTTTCTTCGTCAGATAAAACTACGTCAGCAGCTGTCTTTGCCACAGGGATGCATTTATTATGGGCTTTATTTTCAGTTTCTGTCAAAACAGCTTCCTATTTGCATGAAATTTGGTGGAAGAGAGTAACGCAGACGGCAATTAATATCCGGGCATTTTAGGACGATTGGTACAGAAATGGTATATTTATAAATATATACATCCAATCTTACTTTTAGTATTGCAAGTATGGGGGAGAGCTTGGTGTGTTATGAGACCATAACCCAGTAGCCTAGTGTGTTATGAAACCATAACACATGTGTCCCGCCCATATTCCGATAAACCACGCCTACGTCGGTTTCTGGAACTTAACACTTGAACATGCTTGGCAAATCAGTTTTTGGTCGTTTCTCTTAATTATGTGTATTAAGTTTCTAAATTTCGTGAAATTGAGCTGAAAAAATTAAGAGGGAAATGTACATATAAGCAATGATGGTCGCTTTTGTGTGTGTTATGGCACAATGGTGCGGGTGATTGAAGCTGGCACTGGCGACGCGCACTGGCGTGCGCCACGCCCACAATGCCAGCTTCAATCATGCACGTACTTATGCCATAACACACACAAAATTGAACCTCATTTCTTCAATTCGTCGTATAATGATCCAGTCTACAGTTAAATAAATTCGTATCTTTGAGCAGTTATGATCGTCAGTTTTACCATTATGCCTTCATTTCTTTTCTTTTTTAACAGTAGTGTGTGTGGAAATACTAAAGCTGGAACGCGATTTCACGGTCTTTATTCGCTTTAAATCGATTTCAGTATGTTTGAGGTTCTGGTATAGTATCTACAGTCCCCAATTCATATTTCGCCACTTCATGTATTTGTATTGTTTCGCCACCACACATGATGAGGGACAGTGTACATGCATGAATGCATCGCGTACCTTACTCTTGCCTAGCCTGCAGCTTGTGGCTATAAATGCACATGTAAATCCGAATAGGTCAGAAGAGCATGACCTATATTCGTAAAATTGTATCACCATGGTGAGCAAAGTTAAATACAGTAAAAGGCAGAGATTCAAGAGTTGCAAAAAGACTAACATTCATCTTCCAATATCAGTGTAAAGAAAATAATTTCACTCATCACTTGAGAGAGGCAGTCTACCATAAAAGGCAACCGGTAGTTTTAAACTGGTCCATGTAATCTTTGAAACATTCTTCATTGACTGCAGTGTTAAGTTTTCTCTAAAACCTACAGACGGTAGCACTTAAAACTCAAAATTTATCACTTTCACCGAAGATAAAAAGAAAAAAAGAAGAAAGGAAAAGAAATAAAAGGCTTGCCACGTTTTGGCTCTCTGACTTTTTTGTCAGCTAAGTTGACAGCGAAAGAAGCAAACAGGCCTACATAGTATTCGTAACATTTATCTGATTATTCGTGCATTCCAACAAACAATGTGAGCAACGTTATATACAGGCTATGGCATAGATTAATTAATTACCAAAACGTCAACATTTACTTTTGAACACCAATGTGAAGAAGTAAATTGTATTTCTGACTTGAAACAGGCACTCACAATTAAAGGCAAGCGGCGGTGGTACACGGGTCTTCTCAACCTTTAAAATATATTTTATTACCAACAGACCTATGTGTAGTTACCAGTTATTTTAATGCTATTTTACATGTGCGGTTGGATACTGGTATGGTAAATACCCTTTCAGATGAGTACATCAAAGTGTTTTACCTATTTGATGTCCTACATACCGTATATAAACAACCACCTATGTATGAGCAGTGAGAGAGCAGTTACATTCAGTCCAAATTTAACACAATGAAAGCTATAAAAGTTATTTGATGATTATACGCTTACCTCAAAGCAGAAAAATCAAAGACAATTTTGCTTACATGACATGTTCTGACCCGTTGCTGGTCATCGCAATATTCACATGCACATCAATGTTTGATATAAGTGATTGGAATCTAATATGAGACATTATATGTTAAGCGTTAAAGTTTGCGTTGGCCCATTTGCATTTTAACGTATATAAATATGTAGATCACCCGCAACAGCGTGATTCATGTAAACACAAACTTATTATTTAACAAAATGTAATGAGTTTTTCTTCATCATCCAAGTTCATAAAATACAACGTATACTATTGAGGTTCTGTGAAACGAATATTAATAACATGGATCCTTTTAATATCATAAAGTGATAACACAACAACAAAATCATGTATACATTTCGCATCACCTATGACTGGGAAAATATAGGTATCTTAATGTATGGGTTAAGGCCACGATGCAGGTCAATGACACCAGACGATTTATTCGGTTTAGCTTTACGCTGGAAATTACCAATTTATGGCCTTTGATTGTGTGGCTGCATATTTCAAGACAGCACGAGTCCCATCAACATACCGCTGTTTCCGGTCAGATGTCTCTCATAAAATCATTCATCTCAGCGCTGAAGTTTGTATTAAAATACCTTAGCAACAAATTTGTGTCTTTTCCTGTGTGATGTGACCAAGAGGATATACACATTGTTACATGCTTGTAGGATTTTAAATGAATAGATGCTTTCATTGAAACAGTAACTGCGAGGGAATGTTAGCACCGAGCGCAGTTTTAAGGACGACCTGTGCTCTGTCGTCCCTGAATTTTCACAATTAATACCTTAATCGATGACCTATAATGTGATTCGAGGGTACTGGTGTGGATGAATTTATGGGCATATGTTTTTACATAAGCAAAGCATATGATGGTGATCAACAAAGGTATTGCATCAAACATAAGTCCAGTTGTAGGCACGTCCTGATGGTACTTGCACTGCTGTATTTGGGACGCTTCGTATTTATGTCTTCTGCTATGCCTTAAAATTTAAAGAACAAATGCGACTTATCATTGAGACACGGGGTGTAGTGTACATTTTGAAGTTACATCATGGCTGTGAAGCAGCAGAAATTGAACACCCTGAGTGTGTTGTGCATGAAAATGTGACCGAAAATGGTTTGACAGACATTTTGTGCGGAGATTAGCTTCCGCATTCAAAGGAAGAGCATAATACCCAGCTGCATTCTGCCCTTATATTCAAAGCAAATAAACACTTATTGCACGTAATTAGCCAAATACTAAACTGCTATCAATTCACAGATTACCTAGGTAATTTGAACACCTCTTATTTACCATACTAAACAAGTATTATTTGTTGCTTCGCAAAGAAATCTGCCAGACGTGGATGAGCAAACAAAAGCAAAGATTTTGCACAAAAATACGGTAGAGATCAACTGCCGGGATAAGATCAATACATTTAAGTAAGGGATAATAGCTCTAGATACAAAATATATCATCATTTGATCCCTGTGTAAAGATATAATGAAGTGGCACCGGTCCTGTGCAAATACATGGCTTTGCACCTGTGGTAAATACTCCAAGGAAAACCTATCATGTGGTCATTTCTAAATAATGGTGCTGTCTAATCCAGCTTACACGTGAATCTAGTGAATTGCGAACAGATCAACTGAAAAACGACCATACGCTTATCTCTCGCACTTATGGCTTTACGCATAAGACCTTTCCTAGGCAGGATAAGTGGTAAAACCACGCAGCTTTGTAATTCAGAGTACCCACTGTGATAAAATACAGTAGCAGCTGCGCTTTATCAATATTTCCACGTTTAAATAAGCCTTGGGACAAATGTATCAATACCTTTAAATGTTCTAATGCTGAGTGAATAATTTTAGTAATAATATGCTTGTTACTTGTGTACTGCAAACTTAATCAAATCTTGAAAACGCGAATTGCAAAGTGGGACATTGACTTTGCGTAAATGCAGTGAGGTTTTAAAATCTGTCTTAGGAGCAACAGCAACCACAGCAAAAAGTGTACATGCATCCAGAGTGTGAACTTTTGAGACGTACAATGTAGCAGGTGGTGTCACCGAAATGACTCAATTGCATGAATACTCCGCTTATAAAAGTGCACATGGAGGGGCTCACCAACTATGCTTTTTTTTTATCTACGCGATACATCAATTCTGGCCATTGCACGTCCAATAAGAATATTGCACACCTTAAACGACCAAACCAGATGCTCTCAGGCATCCACACGGTGAAAAGTAACTTTTACAGTGGTCGTGTGTAGTCCTTTTTTTTTCCTGCGGGTCCAGGACAATGGAAAGTCGTTTGACCTTTTTTTATATATACAAGTGCCTCCGGCTGTGCCAGGCTTACAAATTGAGCTCACGTCAAACGAACTAATGTGTAAAAGGGGAAAGAACATCCATTTTAAACATGTTGCAACAAATGTCCAAGTTACCTAAAGCCTAACAAGAATTTATGGTTGGTTCCGGTAACCCAGCCGATCCGACTGTAAAGGCCTGAGTTCCACCCTAAATAAATAATATGAAACATAACGCGCACACACACACACACACACACACACACACACACACACACACACACAAATCAAGTCGCCTGTCCGTAATAAAAAAATAAATGATCGACCCTGGCGGAGAGACTATCGAGAAGGTGGCCGTTATGTGCCTTTTTTTATCTTATTAAAGTCAATTTGAACACAGCATTTTCTTTTAGCTTATTTGGTGGGTAAACCGGGGCCAGAGATACAGCAAAGCTGCATAGCCTTGGTGTTCTGTGAAACAGCATAGACCAGGTTTTTCGGTGAGCATTTTTCGTTATATTTCACTAGGTTCCAGAGGCCCTTCTCCCAGTTACCAATGCAAACCATTGTTAAAGTACTTTCAAAACAAGACTTACTATCTTAATTCTAATCACCCCACACAGTTGTGTCTGAAGATCGTTCCAACACTATTCTCATTCACAAACCTTTGGGTGTGGAGTCCACAATTTTAAAAATGGCAACCAAGTCTGTGGGTAAACATAATATAATATTTTGAAGAGGTAGTATCCAAAATATATGTGTGATAAGTGTTAACGGAAGGTCAATATGTCGAATGATTGTAATTTTAAATAAACAATGGGACTTTTAGTCATTACCTAAAAATGTAAATGCAACGCTGTGAAGTTAGCACTTCTTGAAGGAGCTGGGCCCCAGAATAAGAATATTGTATAAGACACTAGAGTCACCCCAAGGCTATGAATCAAGTTGCAGCACTAGGCACAGGAGCCGATATCCCCCACTGGGTCAAAGTTGGAGCCTGGTGGAAAATGTTGCCTACATAGTGGATTATTATTATTATTATTATCATTATTATCATTATTATTATTATCATTATTATTATTATTATTATTATTATTATTATTATTATTATTATTATTATTATTATTATTATTATTATTATTATTATTATTATTATTATTATTATTATCTTTTTATTTATTTATTTGTTTACCACGCAGCACATTATGAACACTGCTTCTTGGACTTCTGCGGTAAAAAATGAAAGTGCCTTTGCCTAATTATACACAGCAGTAAGTAAAGAAAATGTAGTGTACACCGTCGTTTTAAGAGTCAGTTCTGTATTGCTCACTGTTTTAGATAAAGTACTGCGAGAAAGAAAAAAAGTTATGGAATATATTTTACATGAAAATTAAACCAGTCTCTTAAAAGGTAGATACATAGGACAAAAATTAAAAATGCTTAGTTTAATTCAGCACACCGAGGAAGAAGAAATCCCAACATTATCAACTGTGTTGAATTCTGAGAAAGCATCCACTCATCTTAAATTGAGTCACAGATTATAAAAAGTATTCCATCATCTTGAACGAAGTTTCATTGACAAATGCGTTACATAACTCAATTACCGTCCTTCATTCAGGAAGTGGGTTTAATCATTTTATACATATATGGAAAGTTGTGTTTTTAAAAATGGGTTGGGCCAAAAAGCACGTATTATCCCTTGGGGGGTTTGAGAGAGTTGCTTTTCATCTCCATATGTTTCTTGTATGTGCCAAAATTTCCGTTATCGCAATTAGAAGAGAATCTTAAAGGTATAAAGGTTGATTCACATTGGTATGAACTGCCTCAATATGCGAATGATACTACGGTTTTTTCTAACTATTGAAGGAAATCAATGTATTTTTTCTTGGATGAATTTCAAAAAGTATCTGGTGTAAAAATGAATTGTGATGAGACCAAAATATTTAGAATAGGCACCTAAGGAGGTAGAGACTGGATGGTACATATAGGGACTGATACAAAATATACAAATGACCCAGTAGTAATTTGGGGTTTTAAAACAAACCCAGATGTAAGTTAATTTGAATACTTAAATTATGAATCAAAACTCTCTAAAATTCAAAGCTTAACCTAAACATGCTACAAAAAATGTGACACTTATCGGCGAGGCAAAAATAATACAATATCTGATCTCATCTCAATTAAATTATATTGCATAAGTAATTCCAAATCCGTCAGATACATTAAGCAAAAGAATAAAAAAAAACTATCTACAAGTATTTTTGCAATAGCAAGCCAGACAGAATAAAAAGGAAGTATCTTACAGCATCGAAATGGGGATCTAGGTATGTATTCCGGATATGTTCCTTAAAATTCTGGCTTTCAAATGTACGTTGGTAAAGAGATGTACAGGTGAATCAAGCGACTAGATTACTCCCGTCTAATATTCATCAGTCCATATTGGAATGCAATTCAAGTGATGCAGATGCAATAATTAATGTTAAAAGGAATCAGAAAAAAACAAAATATGGTGTGATGCGATTATAAACTGGAGTAGACATAACTTTCATCTTCCCAGTAATGCACATACAGTTAGATGCAAATCCTGCGGTTCAACTCACATTAAAGTGTGAACTGAAACGCTGTTTAAAAGATTGTGCTATTAGAAGGGAGGTTAATATATATATATATATATATATATATATATATATATATATATATATATATATATATATATATATATATATATATATATATATATGTATATATATGTATATATATATATATGTATATATATATATATATATGTATAAATATATATATGTATATATATATATATATATATATATATATATATATATATATATATATATATATATATATATATATTATATACATATATGTAAACATTAAAGGACGATGGTCGTTTTCTGTCATATCAAGAATTTAACACCAATTATTAGTTGCCGGTTGATTTTTTCTTACATGTTACGGATCATTGTCAACTATCTCTGGAGAATAGGTAGAAATGTTGCAATATTAAAGTCATGAGGGGCATACAGAAAGAAACATAGATATTATCATGGATATTGGCAAGGTTCAAAAATTTGTTTACCGGAAATTGACAGAGAATAGATAGAACCCTTAACAAATTTAATTTTCAAATGAAACAATGATTTAAATACTGAACTAAGTTTATACAAATGAAACGAATTTTTCAACTGATGAATAAAGTCACTTGTTTGTAATGAGCTAATGCATTTTTAGTTGAAGTTTTAGCACAGAATAATATATACCAAAGATAAACTATTTCATTGGAAATGTTGATTCTTATATGCAGCTCTGGTAATGAACACAGCGAAATTATCACACTTTTAATTTATGAATGTGACTGTTTTTCTCTCTCTCCCTCTCTCTCTCTCTCTCTCTCTCTCTCTCTCTCTCTGTGGGTGTGTGTGTGTGTTTGTGTTTGCGTGTGTGTCTCTGTCTGTCGTGTCTCTCCCTTTCTCTCTCTCTCTATCTCTCTCCCTCTCTTTCTCTCTCTCTCTCTCTCTCTCTCTCTCTCTCTCTCTCTCTCTTTCTCTCTCTCTCTCTCTCTCTCTCTCTCTCTCTCTCTCTCTCTCTCTCTCTCTCTCTCTCTCTCTCATTATTTGAAACAAACGTTCGGAATTTCAGCTATGTTTTTCCTTTGTAGTTTTCCCTGATACAGCATCTTATTATGTACAAAGTACCCCCAGCTAATTATTTCCTTATTTAGTTCATAATGTGTATAAGCTACAAAAATAACAATTGGAATGTACATACTAACCAATAAGTGCTCTAAATCCAGAATAACGCAATCTAGTGAGTCACATTGTTAAAATTTCCATCAGGTACATATCTTTCAGTTTCAGTAAAATATAAGGCTTTCGTGGATAAGAAATTAAAAGAAAAACAAACAAAAACAAAATTACACAAAAATGTAACGGAAAAACAGCCACCACTTGTTGAGGAAACTTAGTGTAAGAAGTCACTAAGGTGGTCCAAGGCAATTTCGAAGCAATCTGGCAAATATTTTTAGAGAAGAGGATTTAAATATTATTCTCCCCTTCCTTCCTCCTCCCTTAAAGAAAAGGAAAAATTGAAAGGCACTATCATTTAGGCGTGTCGGCCGTCTGAACGGATTTATAAAGAATTTTAACCAACTCCCCTGCCCCCCCCCCCTTTGCCCCAGGGTACATCCCAGTCACTTTGAAAGTAGTTTTCTCAAAAAGAAACAGAGAGTTGAGTTAGGGACAAGACAGGCTGGCGACAGACGACAGATTGCGGACGACATTCTTCTGAGCTCAGCTTAGCTTTAAAAATGCTGCACTTCTCTGAACATTTTGAGAGTATGGCACTTCTATTTATATTTATTTTTAATCTTTGATATTTATTAATAAATCGATTATGTTTGTTTCTTTGTATATATATATATATATATATATATATATATATATATATGCATATACTTATTTGTTCCTTTGTTTCTTTGAGTCGTGATTTAATTTTCAATTTTAGATTGAGTGTTTTACTTTTTATTTGTTTTCTTTAGTTAAAAATAGCAACTATACCATGTTTCTGCCTTTCATACTTATCTATTTGGAGTAAAACGGGATTTTTGTTTCTCAGTAAAAGCAACCGTGCAACGGACTCAAATCATTGCATGTGTATTTTAAGTGATACAATTGTTGTGTCTTTGCAATTGCATCCTTTTTTGCAAGACTGAAAGCAAAAACGCAT
>OZ026622.1:76140702-76600702 GCA_964020975.1 Hermodice carunculata | reverse complement strand
AGTCAGCCAGGCGATACTCCATTGGTCCTTGGAGTAATTATACATATTTTAATTGAAAATTAGGAACTATTTCGGAGTAAATTTATAGGCAATATCATGATCAGATCATGAATTATGATCTGATCATGATATTGCCTATGGATTTACTCCGAAACAGTTTTTGAAAGATGAAGATTCATGACATCTTAAATGAAGAATTAAGTCTTTAATTAATTTTAGTTGAATTAGACACTTGAGTAAACGTATTTGGATCGTGTTTTACATAGATATATACAACCTATACTGCTGGATAAGTGCACATTTACATGTTGGTACATCATATACTGCTGGACCTGTTGAAAATACGTTTGGAGATTCTTCATCATTTAAATGGAAGTGTTTGAAATGCACAGTGTTTTAATGCGTTTGTGAAAGTGTTTGAAATCGTTCGGGTAATTGTTCAACGCGTTTGGAAAGTGTTTGAACGCGTTTGGAGAAGTGTTCGGAGGCTTTGTGAAAGTGTTCGAACGTTTTGTAAAAGTGTTTGAGATTTTTCCCACATGCTTTCCAAACGCTTTCCAAACACATTCCAAACACTTTCCAAACACATTCCAGACGTTTTTAAACGTTTCCAAACACATGCCAAACACCAGCAAAACGCGAAAAAAGCGTTTGGCTGTTAACTTTTAGCCGGGCGTAACTGTAGTAGTAGTAGTAGTAGTAGTAGTAGTAGTAGTAGTAGTAGTAGTAGTAGTAGTAATAGTAGTAGTAGTAGCAGCCGGGCGTAACTGTAGTAGTAGTAGTAGTAGTAGTAGTAGTAGTAGTAGTAGTAGTAGTAGTAGTAGTAGTAGTAGTAGTAGTAGTAGTAGTAGTTAATACAATTACTGTCGAAATCTCTGCCTGTAATGACCTCAAAATTCGATTTCTGCAACCTGTTCAAAACCACCGTTAATTTCCCATTTGATTGTCTATGGTTTTCTTCCACATCCTCAGGTGGCCTATAAATAGTACTTAGTATGACTGTTTTGGCTAATGAACTGTTCATTGTTCATATAACATGGCTTTATCAAGTCTTTCATTTTTTGACAGATGGCTAGTATTTTGGTTCCATAAGGTACTTTAGCATATATAGCCAGTCTTCCTCGTGCAGAACAACTTTTACCTTGTGATATAAAGGTGAAATTTTCAAGTTCAAATGGCGACAAATCTGTGTCATCATTTACCCAGATCCCTTGCAAACAGACTGCACACAGGGAACAACCTTGTGCATGTAAATTATAACGCAGAATTTACAGTTCATCTGTTTTTGGAATTAACAGATTTACAGCTCACACTCTTGACTATCAATTGAACACGTAAATTTTTTTAATCCCATAAACAAGCAAATTGATAACCATTTATTTCAAAATGGTAATTAATTTAATACAAGTTATTGCAGTATACTGCTATACTCTTATTCCGATGGTAAACCACCATTAGAAATATAACCTTGCATGAGAACATGTAGATGTCTCTGGTAGTTATAGGTATAGAATTAAACACATGCAGACGCATGCGCGCGCGCGCGAGAGAGAGAGAGAGAGAGAGAGAGTGAGAGAGAGAGAGAGAGAGAGAGAGAGAGAGAGAGAGAGAGAGAGCGATTGGTAGTAAACTACGACTAAAGAGTTTTTGTATCCAAGGTAATTGGTTGGCGTCTAGATCTAAAGAGCGCGGAAATGTGTTTAGGTAGTGTGGACCTATTTACGTTTTGAATTTGTAACTGTACTTTGTTCAAACACAAGTCAAAAACAGTAAAGTGTTTTGGAATAGTCGCCGTGCTTCTATTGGTTATAGGCAAGGTCACCTTTGCGGGTAAATTCTTATTTGCTTTCAAGCATACATTTAATAAAAAGTACTAATCTCTGTGAACCTTAATATTAATAAAACAATGTCATTAACCAGCTTATTTATATATACCCACATATATACACATGGTCATAAATTGCAGTGTACTGAGCCCCAGAACACCAAAAGTCACCAACCGTCACCGTATTACACCAACTTAAGCAGTGGCACTACAGTGCATACGCAAATTGGGCTGTCAAGCCAGCTGGCGCGGACAGCTTCCTACTGGCTTTAACCCCCACCAGATAATCAGATTTTCACCTGGGCTTAGCGCTCACAGCCGCGAGATGCTTGCTGTGAGCAAGCCCTTAACCAACAAAAGACACCGAATATTGTATTCACCAGGGGGCTCTGACACTGCCACTTAATGACTACGCCCGCCCACCACTGGAACCTACCTTCTTTTATATGTATATATATATATATATATATATATATATATATAATTATAGTAATAAAGTCTGAAAGGCAGGACTGGCCAAAAATTATAATTAAGAAATAGAAGATTCACATTTTTTTTTTTTTTGTAATGGTAGTTTCCAACATGCCAGTCCGATACACCCCTTATACCCACCAGAATGGTACAGAGGAACTGCTCCAAATGGTACAGTTGTGGCAAGTCTGCGGCCCAGGAGAAAAACCAGACAGCAGCACGGCAATAATGATGATAAATTTATATCCTTCTACATGGTATGTGCATGTGTTCGTCCAGGTCGGCAAAAAGCTGTCTGGAAAACTGTGTCCGCATCCACATAGTGCTAACCATAGAGATGCCGACAAATTACTGTAAGTAGTAATTGACAAGATTGACCATGTTGCGAGACCACGTTAGTTAGCACCATGTTTATCTGCAGGCCTTGCCTCAGGGGAGCGAGTGCGGACACACTCGATCATTACAGACAGACTGGCTTGTTTGGGGTGGGTGGGCGGGAAATAAATTGCGACTTCCAAAAATGTACAGAAAAAAAATTATAAAGTAGATAAATGATACTTTGTAATTAAATGTTGACGACCATGAGCTGGCGACCTTGCCTGTTCACCACACGACGCTCTAATGACCAGAGGCACGCTATTGTCTTTGGCACTTCTTACCCGCACATGCGCAAACTTAAGATACATCAGCGTCCCTCGCTGCGTAATTTAAATCCCCTATCTATTGGTATGGTAACAAGACCGAATAACATTCCATTTCATTAGTTTGAACAAATCAGTTTGGTGCGGCATCCGTTGTCGCCTTGCCAAACTCTATTATGTCTATTCAAGAGCCTACAGACTGTGAGTACCACTTAACATGAATTTGTAAATTTTCTTGTGGTTTTCCCATCTGATTTAGGTTATATGTATGTGTAAAATTTCACAAATTATTTATTTAGGTTTCCCGCCTGTATGCTGACAGGTTTAACCACCTGCAACACCATCACGGTTACTCAATCATGGCATCGGTGGTAAAAGTCCTCTTGATTGAGCATTTTTCATATGGATACACAGGTGACTAGTGGGTTGTTCTTACCATACGATGCACTTAAAAAAAATGTGAAAATAGTTTTTTTATTCACTTTCTTGTAAGAAAACTTACTTTGCCTTCAGTTATCGCTTTCCGTTCATTTCCGGCACCCTTAAGGCACGAAGGATTAGTGACGTCACAAACGCAACACCGCTGGTTGACAAGGAAGTCTCCCGCCATGTTGGCGTTATGTAGCTGCTCAGTGTCACTTGGTTCAAACATGTCTTATTCACGCGTCATCAACAGGATTAAAAATGCATGCAAAAAATCATGTTTGTCCCTGTTTACGCTCAGGACAATCGGTGTGTTGAGGCAGTGCAAGTTCTACAGCTTTTTTTACATTCCCCCAAAGACTCGAAATTACGGAAAGCATAGAACAGTGCAGTCAAGATTTACTGAGACAAGTTGTAAGGCCCTGGGTATCGATCTCACCTATGTAATGAAAACTTTGTGGAAAGTGACTTGAAGTCGTCAAATATGACGATGTTAAGGATAGGTTTGCAAAAAAAGAAAAAAAAAAAAAAAAAAAAAAAAAACCCTGTCATTGGCAAATCCGGTCCCATCAGTGAACAATGTATGGGTTGATGGAGCTAGCCAAATTATGCCTACCTCATAAAACCGTGCACGAACAATGATTAATCACTTTGTTTTCTTTTACACTATTTACGAATTAATCGTCAGTTTCATCTGCTTTCAAAGCTTTCATGACAGCAAAACATTGGTGCAGTTGTTCTACGACTGTTACAAAGTATCACATAATTATCGACTGTCACAGTCACAAAGCCCGTCTAGGATATTGCTACAAAATATTACATTGAAACAAAACGTTTGTGCCTTGAGCCATTGCCATGGAAAACTAAATGAGTGGGTTAATGGGCATACAGTGTCCAATCTTGTTCTATATCCATGTCCATGGATAAACAGTCTACAACTGGTCCCTGGGTTGAGTTACCTGGCCACTGCAATGTGTATGTCCAATTACAACTGTATATTGCGAGGCGTTTAATCCTACAACCAGATAACACCTGTTTGAATAGCTACCACTTTCACACGTTACCTGCGCAGCTACCAAGTGGGTGGCTGGCATTTGATCTGTTTCCATCATGTACACTATTTCTGGCAGTCCACGGTCAGCTCCCAATAATGGGGTGTAAACATTTCATGCCATTCTATCTTTGTCGTTATAATGGACCCAGAAAATAAGTCAGTCAGAGAGAAATACTTCCAGTGGTAGATAATGGATACGATTGGAAACACATTTACTGTGTATACGGAAACATAAAATACTGCCCTACAAGGGTCGTGAAATAACTGCAAGGTAGGAGTTTTGATATTGAAAGCCATTAATAAATGCAAACTTATATTTAATCATCCACAGATCATACAGATGGGACGGGGAAATAAAATTGTTTGCACAGACTTTTACATATCGTATGCATGTAACTGTTTCCTTGAATGCAAGAATTTAAGACAATACAAAACCTGAACCAAATGCCAATTTATTGCATGTATGCTTGTTCTCCTTAATTAAAGTCTATCAAACTTTGATAGGAAATATCTCTTTCCCAAAGAGTTATCATCGCGCAGACGGCAAGTTGGGAGGGTCTGGCTGTCCCTCGGCTGTACTCCATCCAGTGCTAGACTATTGACGGCAAGGTTCTGGGTGTCACACCCCCTTCTGTAAAGATAAGTGATCTTTTCCTGTGCTGCTACAGCCTTCCCTATTAAGTCTTTTTCATCCTTATGATACCACGTTAATGAAAAACTCAATTTAGACTCCCCTAAACCACTATGTTATGCGGCATGTGCCATGACTCTTGGCTAACTAAAGGCACTATGGTTTATATTTCATGTTCGGAACGAGGGGGGCTCGAACCTGCAACCTTTGGCACCGGTCGCCTAGCTGAAATGGGAAACGCACATATCCACTCGACCAAATCCCCATCCCTAAAAAAAGAATGGTTCAATGGAGGTAGTTATGTGTGAGTGCCATATCAACACGGCCATGCAGTATATTTACTGAGTCGGCATTTATTTCCAGAATCGGGGACTTAAATCCACCAGCATTAAGGAAATGCCGAAATTATATATTTCATGTTCGGAACGAGGGGGGCTCGAACCTGCAACCGTTGGCACCAGTCGTAACACACTCACCCAGGCCAGCAGGTTGCGTTTGTGACGTCGCTAACGCGTTCCCACATTAGGCCACGATAAGAGAAAAATTCCCGCGCTTCCATGTTACAAATTGTGTGTACTTTTGTAGCTCAAAAAAAAAAAAAAAAAAAAAAAAAAAAACCTACACTTTTCGAAAATGAAATTTACCATCTTGGTTTTTAGATATTATTTCTAACCACACTAAATATTAACTTTCTAATTTTGGTACCCTTTCAATCAAGAGGACCTTTAACTGTTGGTCATGATGTGTATTATACAAATGTGAAATGCTATCAGATTAGGACTTTGTATGCAGTGCAATAAAATGACTGCATCTCATAACTGCAAATACGAAATCTCGATGATTTTTGAGTTTACTTCCCGTTAATTAATAAGCTAAGATATTTTCTTTGGTACTCAAAGTAAATGTTACCAGCATGTACACAGAACCTTTAACAGCCACTTATTTCTTACGACTAGAATTAAATGAATTAAGAACTCGAACGACGGAGGACTATCCATCCGAAATATGGACTTATACTACTTTTGCTCTGTTAGTAGCCAATGAGCGGTCCGTCGTTTGGAGACAAATAAAATATTTGTCATTTACAGTGTCTCTTTAAAGTAAGTATGGCAACTGGTGTTGAAGTTGCAAAACTCAAGTCCAGCAACACTGCTACGTGCACTAGTGTCACCAGACGAGTCAACGCCATCAGTTAACTGTTAGAACAGAACCCCGTTTATGAAGACACTGTAAAACAAACTGAAACAGAACTTGTGTCGGCACTTAAATTGTTTGAGGAAGCGCACGAAAACTACATGCCCTTTGAGAAAGTATATTCTGCTGACTATTATATAGGCTCGAGGGACACTGTTGCTGATTGCTTGCAAAGGGTGGGGCAGGTTAAATGTGCACTTAGAGCTTGCTTGTACGTTCGAATGCAGCGCACAGAGTGGCAAGTGCAAAGTCACTTGCTGATTCTATGAACTCTATCAAGGAGCAACGGCAACTGGCCCTTTCTGCTATGTAGTTACACAAGGCTGAGCAAGAACTATAAAAGTGCAAACAACAGCTTACAGGAAAAGAGCTTAAAATGAAACAAATCCGAGAACAGCATTGACTTGAAGTAAAGTGGTATACATTGCCAGAGCAGAAGTATTGGCATTATTGAAGAGCAGATAGTTGATGAGAAAGAAGACAAAAATGACGAACGTAGTTGCCAGAACGACAAGTCTAGCTATAGACCCTAATGGACAGCAAGCTTGACCCAGCAATATCACTCTAGTAGCCCCAAGGAAAAGTTGAACATGTTGAAGAAAATGAAGAAAACAGTAACAATGACACTGACAGTAGTAAATTGAAACTTATAGAGGATAGTCAAAGCAACAACAAAAAGTACTTAGCGCCATGCACTTGCCACCGACTGACAATTTAAAGTTCCAAGGGGATCCTATAGAATATTATTCAGTCATGGTTTTGTTCAATCAGATGGCAAAGGACCATAAGATGACACATTCATTATTTGTTTTGGCCTGTGAGGGTGGAGGGAAGTCAGTGGTTTAGTTTGTCAGGTAATGGAGCCACGTTCAGCTTACAAAAAAGCAAAAAAGCTTCTCAAACAGAGTTAAGGTAACAAACATGAACTTATTTAAATTTGGTGAAATAAAATCAGACAATGGTCGGTCATGAGGTAAAATAACAACGCAGGACCAAGTGATTTTGCTGATGAGCTATTGCAATGTTTGTCATTTCTCGAGTCTGTTAACATAGTAAGTTAATACGACAACGTTGCTTAGCTGGTGAAGATAGTGGTGAAATTACCGCTTTATCTTCATAAGAACTTTCAGTCTCCAGTTATGAAAATCAAAACAAAACATCTGAGACCTGCTACTTTCTTGGATCTGATAGAAATTCTGTGCAAAGCCATCAAGAAGGCAAATGACTCAGTTTTCGGGAAAGTAACTTTTGAAAATGTGACGACGTGTGAAAGTCATAAAGAAAAGGTACCAAAAGTATAAGACCACCATTCTGAGACAAATGGTTCTAATGTTTTGTTAATGTAGTTTTGATTTATTAGATACACTACTAGTACATTGTCATGTAGTCTTGGAGAAGCTAACTGCACAGAAAACCATTCCCGAACATTATGTGTAACATTTAGTACCTGTATCAAGGCAACAAATTGATCCTTAGCCTGGTTACACCTACAAAAATAAGCACCTGTTAACCGAAGGGGGGGGGGCTCTACAGGGCAAAGGTCAAGATCATTTGGACCCTTAAAATTTTAATTCATTCACAACGCAGCCGGTTTCTATCCAATTCTAATCATTTTGACTCATTTGTAATTAACATATAACCTTTAAAAGTCAAAGGACAAGGTCATTCAGCCCATTGAAAGTTTCATCTAGCCATACCTTCGTCAATTTTCATCTGGTTTGGTTCATGTTTGGCTTAAATAATTGTAAGTATTGTACATGTTTGTAATTTACATGTGAGCTCTAAAGGTCAAAGGTCAAGGTGATTTAAACTTTGAAATATCCATTCAGCCATAAGCTTAATTGAATGTGAAGTACCAAAGGAACAATGTTGTAGCATTTAATATTTGCGACTTTTGAAGGCACACAGACGGATTTGCTGTGAAGCAAATCTCCTCCTCTAGTTCCATTCCTTTCAAAAAGTGAAAATTGGTGGACCAGTTGACGAGAAACTAAAAAACAAAATTAGAAAAGGTGTAGCCAAAACGAAACTGCAGAAAACTCTTGCAACAGGAAATCTGGAAGTGTTTGTTTGTTTTTTGTGGCGGTTAATTCAGCTGTATTCACTCCCCTATTACAGCTCTTGTTGTGTGAGAAGAAAGTAGTTGCTATTATACGTTTCCTGCATTGTCATAAAAAATGTGCGATGACCATGAGGTGCTGCTACTTTTGCCAGCCATCAGAACTTACCAGCGCCTGTCGACAGCAAACCATGGATAAGACACACCAAGGCATGGGAAGACTCGGCAGACACGATCCTACAAGATGAATTCCGAAGGTAGGTCCAACTCTATGATTATTATCATACATGTAATTTAATAACTGTGTGCAGTCTTGATGCATCAATGCAATGTCCGTGCCCGCAAGTTTACATTTGGATGTTTGTTTTGATAATATTTGGTATCTAATCAAGTAATTACTCAGCTGGGCCTGTAACTAGGGATATTTTTAGTTTCGCCAGATCAAACATCCAAAAATCAGTAATCACTGGCTTTTGCATGCTATAATATGAACAAAATTCAGCCTATAAATCTTCCTTATTGATCCAGGGTGAGAAATACAAGCAAGGGAAAGAACTAAGACAAAACTGTCTGATTAATCACAAAAGGAAAAGGATTATCTATGGTAGCCAATGATAGGTTATGGTACAGTGTATTTTCTTTTATATCATATTTTTCCCAATAAGAATCCCTGCTCTAATACGATCCCCCGCCAGCCGTACTACCTTTAATCAAATGGGCCCAAATCACACCAAAATTCTACATTTTATGATCATTTTTACAATATTGTACATACAATGTTAAAAGTAAGGTTCTAAAATGCAGGCTTATTTACATTATTAGCACCTCAGGCCCCAATTGGGGTGAATACGGTAACACAGACAAGGCTCATACTTTCATCTGTGGTGGAAATGTAGCATGTTCCTGCAAAATTTTGGTTCAACTGTTGTATGATCTCTGCACATGAATGTGATGTGAGTTTGTGATATACTAATCATAAATATGTATATATTACATTTGATGTGCATGAAGCAGAACTGAAGCAAAATCATTATAAACTTGTTTATTTTTCTAATATTTAGAACATATGTGGAGTTGTAAAAAAAACATTCCGACCTTGAAAAATGCGCAGCAGGCAAACATTTGTACATGTGCACCTTAGCAGGGACGTGCAAACGTACGTCCCTGATCTAAGGAAGGCACCACCATTTTTCAAAGCCCGGTGTCGTGCTTTGCAGGCGATTTTTTTTCACAATAGGGGTATAATACTTTGTAAATTTTAGACCTCCCCTATGCCCACTGTTCCAGGACGGGAACACTCTACACATTTGCAATATGTTACTTGTTTCAGGTTGAGTAGATTTATCTGCCAGGTTGATGAAGAAGTATAATGTACGGTACAGCACGAACATTGGGGAAGTGGACTGCTCTGCATACAAGTCTGTGTGTAAGGAACAACCATATGGCGAGGGTTACACGAAAGCCAAACAGGAATGTATAGGCCACGCTCAAAAGAGAGATGGATCAGGGCCTGAGGACACTGTTTGGGAGAAACAAAGGTACATGTTCTGATGTTTACAGTATTTGTGCCAAAAACTTCCCTTGCTGTGCTGCTGGATGATTGTATCAGTATACTACAAGCTTAAGCTTGTCTTGAAACAAACAAACAGATAAACACCCCCCCCCAAAAAAAAAAACAAGCAAAAAAAAAAAAAAAAAAAAACTAGACAAAACTAAATACAGATGCAAGACAGTGAAAAAATGTGAAAAAATTTCAAAACCAAAAATAGACAGAAAATAGTGAAGTCAGTATGAAACCACTGTATTGAAATAAGGTCAAGATACTAAGTGTTAGCCACAACATATTGTACACTAAATTTTGTGTTTGTTTATGCCCTTTTTTTACACAGGGAAGCAGTTTTCAGATGTGAAACAGCTCGATGGCAAGGGACAGCTTACATACTGAAGGATAATTGTGTTGCAGACCTTGTATGGCATTGCACTTCATAGCAACACTAGGGATCCAAACTGCATAGAAAGGGATATCTGGGCCGTGCTTGGCCACCATGGCGACCCAACCTCACACGACCAGCGTCCAACAGACCCAAGAAGCTGATGCAAAACTCAAGTTGACCAAGCTTTAGGGACAAAAAGCTACCGGTAAGTGGCCTACCGAACTGAGATTTTATTGTCCTGAAGATCGTCAATCTGACGTTCAAACACAGTGCTTGATGCTTTTACTGTTATACAAACATTGAAATTCTGAAAGGGAGAACCTTCATTAGCAGTTACTATATGGGGCATAATAGTATGTGGGTATCAAAGGATGCAAACACAATGCAGGTGCTTTCTACCGTTGCTTAGCTGGTACGATTCATGTAAAAACACTGTCAGATATTCCATAGCAAATTCCTTCCACTGTGTTCATGGCTTTTATTATGCCTTCATTATGCTGACACTAATAGGGACCAAAGTATCCTTGTGGTTTTTTTTTTTTTTCTTTGTTTTTTTTTTTTTTTTTGTTTGTTTTGTTTTTGTTTTTGTTTGTTTGTTTTTTGTTTTTTGTTTTTGGTTTTTTTTGTTTGTTTGTTTTGTTTTGTTTTGTTTTTGTTGTTGTTGTTTTTCTTTTTTTTTTTTGTTGTTTAACAGGTGAATAAGCATTCATGATGATTACTACAGCGACATGTACTAGTGACAGTTGTGGAGGGAGCAAAATAAGGTGTTTTTTATGTTTGGATTTGGGATTTACACCAATACACAAGGAAAGACACCCACACCCACCCACCCTAAAAAGTCAACCAAAAAAAAAAAAAAAAATCCAGAAGTCCATACGTTTGCTTAGATGAATTGTGCTGAGTGATGGCAACATGAATATAGTGATAAATAAACAGAAGCATGATCTTTCTCGGGTAATATCAGCAGTTTTGAATAGAGATAACTGAACCATGTGAAGAGTGCCGGATAATCTTCACTTCAAAATACCTAATTTGTATTTCCAGGCCACCAGCATAGCCACTAACTCCAGCAGTGGTGGAATCAATGAAAACGCTGTTCAACACGCTGACAGACAAAGAGCTTGTAGGGTCTTATTCATTGGGAGCTACACAAAACTCAAATGAAGCACTACAGCTTGTGGTGTTCGAAAAAAAAAGGTAAAGAGACATAAGTTCCATATCCAGTACAAAATAAAGAATTGACTGTTGAACACTAAATTTGTATTCCATCAAAAGGAGACATTGGACATTACGTAAAACTCGGCCCCAATTTTCCCAGACCTTGGAAAATAAGATTTCCAATGTCTCTGCCAAATGACCTTTTTTTTCCCCTTTTTTTTACAGTGACATTTCTTTTGCAGTGCAGATCTCAGGCAGGACTTTTTAATCCAGTTCACACTAAAAGGTTGACTGTTGAACCATAAATTTGTATGCCGTCACGGTACAAATATTGGACATAACAGTTCGGGGGAGTTGGGAAATAAGATTCCCCGAGTATGTCTGCCAAAGGAGACAATAATTGCCTTTTTTTTTTTTTTTTTTTTTTTTTTTTTTTTTTTTTTACCAGTGCAGATTTTGGGCCAGGGTCCCGTAGTCTTCAAACATTGCATTATCTGTATATAGTTGTATATAAAAATTGAGTGCATCAGGCACTTTTTTTTCCTCAATGTAAAAATGGGTTGATAGCTTAATACTTCCCTCATCGGTATTGGATAAAATTTCCTATCAAATTGTGAAATGTACATTTGACGATCGAGTTTATTAATTTTAAACAAGTGCCTCCGGCTGTGCCCAGGTAACAAATTAAACTGACGTCAAAGGAAGTAATGTGTAAAAGAGGAAAGAACGTCCATTTTAAACAGGTTTGAATAAATGTCCAAGTTAACGAAGGCCCAACAATATATGTGTGGTTCCGATAACCGGACTTACGCCACTGAAAAGGCCCAAGTCCCGACCCTAAATATAAGACATTAAATAATTAAAAAAACAAAACAAAACAAAACAAAATGTTTCAAGTCTTCCTTCATAAAATATTTCGACCCTGGTTGAAAGTTATTGTGGAGAAAGTAGCTGTCGTGTGCCTTTATTTTGCAGCTAAGTCAAATCAAACACGGCAGTTTATTTCAACTTATCTGGAAAGAAAGGTTAAATTGGTCTGGGGAAAGAGCATAGGCTGAGTATGGCATAGCTGTATAGCCATGGTTGTTCAGGGAAACAGCACAGCCCCAATAGTCAAGGATAGATTTTGTTATAGACTTCCATTTTTGCGATTTATATTATGTTGCCCAATCTGCTATCGCACCTTCCGAAAATAAATACTAATAGGTTTGTAGTTGGCACAAACTCCAAGGTTGCAAACTTTCTTGTAAACTTGGAGAGATGTGACACTCTTTCGCTGTCCTTTTGTAACGTTGCTACGGTTGCATTTTTTCTTTGGACTTTCTTAATTTTTTTGTTTCATCTGTTGTTTGTCCTAGCTTGGATGGATGGTGACATCATGACATGTAATAATTCCTGAAAAGTAGGTTCGTACTGCAAGTAAAACCAGTATGATGCTTTGTCATCAATATCGTCAAAAATGCCGAAACCCATTTTTCCATGGTGCAGCTGGGGAATAATCATTAAGATCATCATGGTTAACAATTTTTGAAATTCCACCCTCCTGCACTAACCACACCTAAACTGGAAACTTTCCTCCCTCGCCTCGTTCACAGAGCAGGCTGGTCATGCAGCACTGAACTTGACCCACGTATAGCACCCCTCACGCTGTATGTGGTCGTCCCACTCACCCCCTCAAGCTCTACCCTGCGTTCATCCTCCCCTCCTGAGCGCTCCCGCCCCAACTCGACCTGTCTCCCTACTACCTGCCCCCTCCTCTAGAAGAACTCCCTCCTGCTGCCTTCCCACATCCTGCATCCCAGCTTCTATTTGGCAATCCACGTCCCGACATACTATAGACTTGTGTTTGTTTATTTTCGTCGATGATAATATAATTCAAAATGGCGGACCCACGCGCACTGGCCTATTTTCACTCGATCAAACTTTCTGAATGACACCTACTAAAAATAGCCCGACTGTGACACTAAAACTTTCCTGCGTTATCACTATATATGCATAAGACAAATCCCTTTCTAATTTGATCAAATTCTGATTAAAATTGTCAAAATACCACTAAATTTACACCAGCTCAGAAAACCAAAATTTCCCTCGCTAAATCTCGTCTACGAGCATGCAGTTTGTGTGCAGCAGTCACACTGTTTACAAAGCTATCCTGCTAACCGGAAGTTCAATAATTGACAGGCGGCGGGGTTAAAGGAATGTTACGAAAACCGATAAAAATGATATAAATTAGTCTTTGAAACCAGTTTCACGAATATAGTCTGAAAGATTAGCCATTTCACTATTTGATAGGGTGGTTACTTGGTTGTGGGGAATTCTCATTTACTCCGTTCAACGTCAAATCAGTTTGGTATGTGAAGAATGTGGCTCGTTTTCAGACGTGACGTGTGCCTGTAAAAAATGATCGATTTGGGGTAGATTTGAAACCTGAAAATAAAAAAAACACGCGTAGGCAGTTATATTCGAGGCGTGGCATTAAGCATTTGGTCATATATAGGCAACAAAGAGTGTTTGGGGGCCAGATATGGGCCAAGTTTCAGAGGGCGTGGCTTCATATTTTCTGGATATTTTTGAATATGGTGTAATTATATTCACACAATAATTTGAAATTTCTATTCATATGTAATGAACTTATTTGATAGTTTGAAACCATTTCTCAAAAATGTATGGATGAGCTGAAACTGTTCTAATTTTTAACCAGCTCACATGCAATAAACTTCAGACTATTGAAAAGCCTGACTAAGGTATTACCCCCCCCCCCCCACCAAAAAAAACAAACAAACAAACAAACAAAAAAACAAACAAACAAAACAAAAAAACAAAACAAAGGCCAGTTTGGGAACTTCCAAATTAAAGCTAAATACCTTGAATCCTAATATCTGTAATTCTAGGTTACTATTATATAGTTGGGTATTCAACTGAAATTGGGGGGGGGGGGGGGCACAGAATGGCGCCAGTTTATACAATGAGCTCTAGCATATACCTCTCAGTGAGCACTTAGGTGGTAACCAAACCATGCTGAAGCTGTATTTTGAAGATCACATTTACCACAGAATAATATTTTGCGTTTTTGTTTTTTTTTTCAGATTCCTGGAGGAATGGTCATATATTTGAAAATGGATACTTGTTGGGAGCAATATGGTATATTGTAGTTCTGTCCCAATCCTTGATCACAATCCATTTTATAAAATACAACTTTTTTGCAATGAACTATTTATCACTGTCAACGATAAAATTTCAATGTAGGCCTAGGCTCTAGGGTCACAACAAAACTGCAAAGATATGCTATTTTTTCCCGTTTTATCACACTGTTTGAAGATTTTCTTCAGGTAAAGTTTGTGATCAAATGTTATGACAATTTTGATGAAAATCTGATAAATGCAAGGATATCACAAAAAGATATTAATTTTGTTCATAAAACAAGTTTATTTACAATATAAACAGCATTCAAAAGATTTTTCCGCATGTGTTTTCTGGCTATGACAGTTAAACACTGGAACAACTTTTGATTCTATATATAGACTCGCCTTTTTCATCTTGTATGTCTTCAATGAAAGGTGTCGGCATAACACCAACTACATACTTTATTTTAAGAAGTGATGCAACAAAAGTTATACGCCTTTATGCTAATATGAGAATATACAGTAAATATAATGGTGGTTTCATCCCACCTGTTCACTCTAATTCAGCGGGTTTGACCTGATTACCAAGAATGCAGTAGCTGCATAGCTACGTGCCGGGGCTAAGTCTGATTGAAAAGGCTATTTATATACCATAACAAACATTGAACCGCGTGGGTGAAGGGTCGGAACTTGGAACATTTTTGAGCTCAAATTTCGCATAAAAGCAGGTGTTCTTTGAAACTTGATTTTCAGACACATTACAGTCGACAGCTTTATCCTCTGAATTGGAAAAAAATGACAGGCTTGATGTTTGCAGTGCAAATAAGGTTTACCAACGCTACCCAAATTATAATCTTGGGAAGTGGAACTTACACGTAAGCCTAGATTAACTTTGGAATTAGTACACTGCAATTAGCTGCATGCAATTTGTGTTCCATTGCACCTTGCCAAGAAGACTGTACTTACGTCTATTTTAACTGACCTATCTCTGTATTTTCACAAGTTACGGAAGAAAAAAACATCAAGTGTGTAAAACATGTTTCAAGTTTATGTTGGGGAATGGTACATCGTCATTTCTAGTGTTTCGGGTTATTGTGTGTCTGTTAATCCACATATATATGAGAAAAGTGTCTGAAAACATTTTATGGCATATTGATATATGTTTGTAGTTTTTTTATTATCATGTCGTGATTTATTTGTAATTAAGAAAAGACACTTTAAGAACTTACTCCCCAGTAATGTAATAAATGCACCAAGTGTAAACAGTTTTAAAGTAAAAATTGACAATTAATTTAAAGACCATCCTGTTATGTATGATTACAGGGCATTGGACCATCCACACAGAACTCAGATTTCTGTATATCAATGAGCAGCTTACAGTGGATTTTTAAAAATTTTTCCTACCTAGCGGAAATAAATCTGTTATCTGTTAAGATGGCATTTTGGGGGCTGGGATGTTAATATTGTATTATGAAGTAATCAAAGTAATTTACTTATGCTATTGTTATTATGTCAGTACCCCATTTGAAGCATAAACTGGAATAAGAATATGTACATGTCTCTTGTATTTATAGGCATAGCACCCCCCTCCCCCCCCCCCACCAAGAAAAAGTGAGTGACTGATAGTAAACTAAGACAAGGGGGTTTTCCTGCAAAACTAATTAGTTGGCCTATATATCTGGAGAGCGCAGATGTGTGTTTTGGTCATGTCGACCTCTTTACTTTGCCTCTCAGCCATTTATATCTACTGGAGAGTCCACCGGCTGTGAGTATCGCTAAGATAAATTTCTTAATTTTATTGTGGTTTCTAACCTGATCTTATATATGTATGTGTAAAATGTTACAAGAATACAGTTTAATTGCATTGGTGCTAATTGTTGGTGATAATGCATATTATATTACTGTGAAATGCTGTCAGATTGAGACGTTTTGTGTTGTCTATAAATGCAATTCCATCCCAAAACTTTGAATACGGCGTCTCGATGGTCGATGAGTTTTTACTGCACCTTCATTAATATAACCAAAACCTTTTCCCGGTACTTGGAGTAAATGTTGACAGCATTTACCCAAAACCTTGATTTTGCACCTACTGTGTGTTATTAATAAACAAAGGGTAATGTACACACCAGCAGCAAGAAAGGTAATTTCCTTATACCCTTTTTTGGCCTATAGAAACATATGAATATATGGCGCATAGTGAGTGATAACCTCATTACATTATGTCTGTACACTGCTTTACTAGTTTGTACCTAACTTGATTGATCATGGGTTTTGCACTGTCCTTATTTCTTCGTGGGAAGAAATCGCAACGCCCTGGTTGCCCTACTCACAAACAAAATAAGAATACATAAGAGTTGCACGTTGGAAGGGTTTCTTTCGGCCACCAGATGTCAGTGTGTTGTACATGCAGTCTGCTTTCATCATTTTTGATGCTTTGTCAGAACGTCCCAACAATGTGCTAATGTGTACGATTTGGGCTATTTGCTTCTCTATGTTAAGTTCATTAACCTTTGTAGCATTAGCATTTACTCTGTTGGAACTTGTCCGCATAGATTGTCTGGCTGGAGCCTGAATCAGAATGTTCATAAGAAGGCATCACTCCTCGGTACTCTATTATCAATATTTGTTGTCATCAGGGCAGCCTGAGCTATAAATTATTTTCTGCTGTCCTCCGACCTGGCTGTGAAGAATTGGTACTCGTCACTTTTTTTTTTTTTTTGTATAGTTTCTCAATTTTGGAAATAAGCACATGCTGTTCATCTCATTGACACTTGCTAGGCCAGTCCCAGTTTTGTTTCCTTTTCTACATCAAAAACCAAGCTTCCTGTACATTCTGGCTTGTGCCAGACATGGTCTTTGGCAGATGTACTCCACAATTGTACTGTTATTTTCGCATGTAAAATTCTCTTTGGGAGCCCATGCTGGGTCGGTCTTGCTTTGGTAAAGCATTCAAATGAAGGTATGTAGCGCAGGGTTGATCTCCTCTGAGCACAGTCACTTTCACCTCTTCCCGGCCTGGTTCCTGAGGTAGCACTTTGTCCTTTACATTCTCCTGTATTCTCATGAGGATTGCGTCTCCACCTGACCAGGGTATTAATTCTGGTCTCTGCATTATCTTACATTCCTTGTTATGTGGAATCCGCGTCACTAGTTATATTTCCTCTATGACCAGCCTTCATTGTATCAGTGTGCAGCAACAGCACCAGTCTTTAATATAACTATAATATGGCGATTTAATAAAACTGACAAGTTTATGAAATATTTGGAAATGTTTGTTTCTTATACATCTTAAAGTTGTGTTGGTAGGGGTCTTCGTGCAGGAAAAGAAAATACCAGAAATAAGGACATATGCTTTATCGAAATCCATTCTTAGATGATGCAAGTAACCTTCAGAACTCATAGCATCACCAGCATGGTCAAATGTGATACCCCTCACTGCCCCTGCACATAGGTTAAACTGACCAGATACTGTTTGCAGTTAGACATGTTAGGGATTTCTTGTGAGTAATAAAGAGAGTCATCAAATCCATAATATGTTCCATAAAATTTCCAAATCATACTGAAAATCAATGCTAAAATAAACAGATGGGGGTCTGGTTATTTGATCTGTCAGTGCAGAAAGGGGGCTTGCATGCAAGTTATTTCATCTTGAGAGCATAGCCAATTTGCTTTGTATTGACGCCAGGTCAAAGATTTTTGTGGTGATCTTATATTTGCATTTTTAAATTAGTCACCTTAAACTGATTTTTCGCGTTTGAAATGCCCTTACTGACATGATTAGGCCTATACCTTTGGAAAAAATAAAGTCTGTAGTTAATGAAGAATATTTTGTAAGTTGAGAGGACCGAATTAAAACCACCAGTTGCCCTTTATGGGTGACGGCCTGTCTCAAGTCAGGAGTGAAAATTGTATCTTCACATTTGTATTGGAAGATGAATGTTAATGCTTTGGTGACTCGTGAACCCCTTTGCTGTCATTCTTTTTGTAAATGTGGGTTATGTTTTGGTAAACTATGTGGTACTCTGTTTACTCATTAAAAGACTTTTGCTGCACCAATAAATGTAAAAACAAAGCTAAATGTGAAAACTCAAAAATCATTTTTGTCACAAATGTGAAAAAGTACGCTAAGTGTAAGTAATGGTAAATATTTTGGTCACAGATGTAAAAATTTGTCCGACGATGAATGTAAAAAAGATAACACGTAAGTTCAAACAGAAATGTCACATCGTATGTAAAAACAAAAACATGCTAAATGTGAATAACAATTTGGCTAATGGGGCACAAGCTGAAAGTAACACTCCAGTTGATAACTTGAGAAATACTTAAGGCAGGTATTTGAAGTTTTCTTTTGGTACGGTCCCCTCTAAGGGACCCTCTTACAAATGACCTTGACATCATTTCCAAGGTCACAGAGCCACTGTAACCTTACAATTGATAACTTCAGAACTACTTGAGTACACGCCTTTATAAGAGACCCTCTCATGAATAGCCTTGACCTTATTTCCAAGGTCAGAGGGCGACTCACACGATATTTGCTGTTTACTCAATAACTAAACAGCTTGAAAACTATATGTGCTTAGCCTCTGGTGTTCCGCATGGTGGTTGTTCTCTGCTCAGGCCAAACTTAGCACATGGGCCACCTCGAACTTATTCTAAAAGCTACAGGGTCACTTGTGTTAATTTTTACTGTTCAAGTGCTAACTTCAGAACTGTTTCAGCTAAGATCTTCATCTTGCATGTAATTGATTTTCTATGAAGGCCAAGCTTATACATAGGTGACTTTGACCTTATCCCAAGGACACAGAGCCACAAGTGGGATTAATTTCTAGGTCAGCAGAACATGGTCTGTTCACAAAGCCCTCCTGTTTTGTTCTTTTTCTGCAGAACCTCAAACATTTTCTGCAGAACCATTCAGCCAATCACTTTTACATCAATAAAGGACCATTCTTGGAACTCCCAGTTTTTAATTGGTTCACAAAGAGGAACAGGATTTTTTTTTGGGGGGGGGGGGGATTTGTGTGCATTTTGGAGCTTCATAAGAGGTATTCTTTGAGAGGTTTTTTATGTTTGTAGGTCCTTTTAAGCTGCACACTATACATTATGCATGTGAACTGGTATATGTGCAATATATTTAACACTTGTCATTTGATTTAGTTGTGTATTGTATTAAAAAAAACAACACTTCGAAAAATGTGTCCTTTTACTTTACATTTGTAAGGGAAACAAATTATTTTGATTTTTTTTTTTTTTTAAAGAATTAGATTACCCATGATTATATCTATATTTTATTATTTCCTGGCATAGCATTGGAAAAATAAAGATAAGTGTAGTTACGTTCTACAGTTTGTGCTGACATTTTATTTGATCAGTGTCATACTATTCCCCCCCAAATACACTGCTGATAATTTGACATTTAATTATTACAAGGGGGTGGCCAGCATAGCTACACAAAGAAAAAGGTCTTAATTATGTTCTCATATGATTTGGCCTTCAAAATCATAGGAATATAAGATTGAATTAGCTGTTTTCTATCATGTCAAATAAGTCACGATATCAGCACAAATATATGTTAATATAGAATAGCTTAAAAGTATGTATTTGCAACAATATTCATTGAATATGTACTGACAAGTATTTTGACCATTGTGCTCATTGTGTTGGATGTATTAAAGATTGGTTATCATTGTTTCCATGTGCATTATTTTAAACAGGTTTTTACTACATGACTTTCATTATCTATCTATCTATCTATCTATCTATATATATATATATATATATATATATGTTTAAATTAATTACGTGTCATTAACCCCCGACCACCAATATGTGTAGATCTTGGGCAGGGATTTGGCCCAGAATGGAAATAATAATTTGAAGTCCCCCCCCCCCCTCCAAATAGTGACACTGGCATTTATTGAAATTAACCACTGCAGTGAGTGCACATGTGCCACATCAGCTTCCTTCGTTTCTTTTCTTGGGCACAATTGTTGATGATTTCAGAATTTGTCTTTTTGGGGGGTACCTGGGTGCATTTAGTTAAGGCTTTGTTTATGTTGGAATGTGTACCTTTGGTGGTTAATGTTCACAAGACCTTCAGGTGAAGTGAACCACACATGCAGTCATTTCTCAATAATTTTGTTTGGTGTTTTTAGATGTTCTTTACTACAAGCACAAAATATCAGAAGCTGACTTGCAAAGCCATTCTAAGAAGGAAAAGTTCAAGGCACCTGGCTATTGACAGTGCCAAGTGGACTTACAAATAGATGAATTTGCAGTCTGTGCCCTGGTCTTGCAGCAAGGACAGAAAAGGGATTCCGTCAATCATTTCATGAATGCTTGGGAAGACCAAGTCAATTATCCCTTTTATTGGAGGACATTGAACAGTTATAACTGCTCCTGAGGAAAGGGACACATGAAGATGTG
This sequence comes from Hermodice carunculata, assembly GCA_964020975.1. NCBI lineage: Eukaryota > Metazoa > Annelida > Polychaeta > Eunicida > Amphinomidae > Hermodice > Hermodice carunculata. The sequence continues at coordinate 76,579,767 of OZ026622.1, read as the reverse complement.
CATCTCAGCACGTTTGGTCTCCTTAGGCTTCATCTATGCCAGTGCCAGAAGTGCTGCCATAAGGACATCAGTCCTGCAATGCCCATATTTAACCAAACACACCAGCCAGTATATGGTTGGGTATGCAGGCAAAATGAAGCACAGGTATCATAGGCATTGCAGACAGGACTGGAGATCCGATAGCTCTTCAGAGCATTCAGACACCATGTCCTGCTCTGATATATTGGATCTTTTCAGGAAAACCAGTCCCAAGAGAATGTTATGCAGACAATATTCTTGCTATCCAGAAGGTGCGCTTCCAGGGAAGAATAATCATGGAATAAAACCAGGAGGAAATTGTCTCTTACTTGTGAGCCAGAGTGTGGACTCCCAAGTTTGGTGACCAGGCTTAGAGGGAGAAGAAGCTTCCCCTTTTTTCTGTATCATAGATAACTCTGGAAGTGCACAAAATTTATCACAAATACCCCACTGGTCTGGCAGCATGGCCCAAAGTGGCCTCCAGGCCCCCAGCCACTCTACTGGTAACCAAGCCTTGCACACCCCATGGCTTGGCTGGTCCTTGGACACAGGCCTCTCACTTCTATGGTTTAAAAAATCTTTATGAGCAAGCATTGCCAGATTACTATGAGGATAGTGCCAGCTGGTGTAGACATCATGACCTCCCATGATGCTATACATCTGGTAAGAGGCCATAAGTGTCTTCTGCACCTGATGCCTTTCTTCCCTGACACTCCTGCCACTGATGGAAACAACGACTGTTCCACTGAAGGGATTGAGGGGGTTAAATCACTGATCTACATACTGTTCGGTTACCAGGCTATTCTTCACCAGCAGTCAGAAAGAGATTATTCTGCTGCTGCAGTCTCTCATCGGGCAATACACAACAGCAAATGATGATCCTGTTCTTGTCTTTTGGGGCTGAGTACTATCACCACTTTTCAGCAAGGTTGAAGGATGGTCAACTTTATGTTGGCCAACCTACAGCTGTCTACATAGAGTAAGGTCGTCTTTTGTACTTGAATATATGGTCACTGGTACCAGGGACCAGAGATTTGCTCATCCCATCCAATTTTGTTGCACGTGGATTGGGAGGGGTTGGCGTGTCAGGTGCTGCATTATATCAGACCTCTGTGGAGGCCCATAGAAGACTGGAGGAAGACACCAGAGAAATGATGCCCATGGTATCTTACTCTGGCATGATGTTGATGGCCTTGCAGATCCGCATCATATTTGCCATACTGACAAGAGATATCATGACTGGCTCCATGAAGCTCATGTCTTATTCAACTCCTTGAGCCAATCTGCCCACCATTCAGTGTTTGGTGGTTTGTACGCTTGAAGTGAACCTGCAATTTATGCTGCTATATACTTCAATCATAGTTTCCAAGAACAAGCTCACCAATTCTCTAATGCAACATACAAGGACTGGCAAGCTGTTTCATTGCATTAAGGTCACTTTTAGCCCTGGCACATGCTCTAGAATTAAGCTCAGTTGGAGTTTTCCAAAGTCTCCCTCCTTCCAGCTGCAAGACCAGTCACTCCAAGTGAGCTGGAAGGAAAATGCTAGGATATATTTCCACAAGGGCAAGAAACCTTCCAAAGAAGGTGAAAAGATGGAGGATTCCTGACTTTTTTTGCATCCCAACTGGGAAAATATTATATCAGGGGCACCCTGCTATACTGATTGAAGCACTTCCCTAAATTAGGTAGATAGTTACTTTTCTGTTTATCTGTCTTGGTTTGAGTGTATCACACATGATTCTTTCTTTCTGTCTGCCCAGAAGCACAGGTAGTCACTAACATTCAGTGAAGGCAATCATCCAGTTCTGTGATCACCTGTTAACTTTGTTCCACCCTCCTAGGAAACCACATTGTTTGCATTCATGAAGATGGTCCAGAAACTCCTAGACAGAGACACTTGAGAACTGGTGGTCATGAGTCTCACCGGATCTACAACCTTCTTTTCTTTGTAATCAAGAAGACAAGGATTGCCCACTGTTCCTAGACCTATCCATCTTCGACACATACCTGGACATACCTGCCTTTCACATCAAGGCTGCTCAGTCAGTCTTGGCAGCTCTCACACCCCTATTGTAATTCATGTCACTGGATTTAAATGATGCCATCTATGTACCAATCATAGAGACTTTACATGGGTATCTGCAATTTGCTTTCAGGAGCAAATCTAACGGTTCAAAGCTATCCTCTTCAGTCTTGTGTCACCTTTCTTGGTCGTCAGCTACCTTGCTCACGCAGCTGTGGCATGTTGCCACAAAATGTCATCCACATCCCTGTGCATCTGCATGACTGGTTGACCAGGGTGGGCTTTCTCATGAATCTTCCCAAGTTGAGTTTACATCCATAACCTTTTTTTTGTCTGTCTGAAAATTCAGTTCAGTCTGATTCCCTTTCTGTGTTGCCTGTTTGAAGATCCATGGAAAATGCTTCCTATGTTAATCATGGCCTCTTCTGGCTTCCAGTCTTCTGACAGTCCTGCAGTGACAGGTTTTGATAGGCTCCAGTATCTTAACAGATTCCCAGGTGCTGCTCAGCAGACTTTGCCTGATCCTCCTCCAGTTTGCTCTCTGACAGAGATCTAAGGACCAGAGCTACAGTACCCCAGTCCCCCAACAGCATGGCAACCACCTCCTCTGGTGGAAACATTGAGAGTATTTCATGAGAGGTCAAACTCAGGCACACTTCTAGGCCCAGATCATAATCTACATGGCCTCTTTGAGCCTCAGATGGAAAGACCACATTGGCAACATGACCAAGTCGGTACTTTTTCAATGCAGGACAGGAAGCACCTCATCAACTGGTTGGCAATGTAGGCATTCAACATAGTGCTCCTCCACTTCCACCACCTGGTTGGGCATGACCATGTTCTGTATATGTGCAACAAGACAGTGATAACCTACTTCAAATAGCAGGGCAGTCATTGGTCTCAAAGTATGACAGCCTTAGCAAAGTCCCTTTTACTATGCTGCTCTGCAAATTTTGTCTGCATATGTGAAAAATATGTCCCGTGACTACAATACATCTGAGCTTACCAACTCTCTTACAATGGTGAACTGATTGAAATGGAATCATGGCTTCACCATAAGATGGCAGAAACCATGCAGACCAGGTAGACCCCCCCCCCCATCATGGAACTGTTTACAACAGGCCTAAATGCAAAGCTACTGGCTCACATTTTGCCAGTTCTAGATCCCCAGGCCCTAAACAGGCTTATATTGTGCCATTTTCAGATTCCTGGGCCCGAGATGTGGATGCTGTAGCTGTGGAGTGGAGTATTTTCTCTGCTCATGCCTCTCTTCCAATGCTAACCATGCAGATGGTCATCTCTAACTCGAGGTCTAGCACCTGTGAATTAATTCTGGTCGCCCCCTGGTGGCCACAGAGGGAGTGGTCGATTCACCTGCTACAGTTAAGTGTAAAACCATCAATGCATCTACTGTCATGGCCTGCTCTTCTGGTCCAAGCAAGGACATGCAGGTTTCCCAAGAATCTTCAGGTGCTCAACAAGCACACTTGGAGGTTATTGCACAGCACTTCTGTATCAGAAGTTTCCCAGACTCCAGCACTGTCCTCGTGTCTGTGTACTCAGCGTATTGGAAGATTTTCACTGGTGGGCGTTGTGAGAGGCAGTTCAATCTGTGGCCACCTTCCACCAGGGATTTCACTCTTTCTCTCTCTCTTTCTCTCTCTCTCTCTCTCTCTCTCTCTCTCTCTCTCTCTCTCTCTTTCTTTCTCTCTTTCTCTTTCTCTGTCTATCAGTCCTGGGTCCTCATTTAAAGCTGACGAACTATAGTTGCTCTTTGCTGCACCATACCCTAAGCAGTTGCCAATCACCTGGGCATTCCCATCAGCTCTGATCCTCAATTAGCAGTTTTGGCATCCTCCTTCTACACACACACAGACTGGCATCTATATGGGTCCTGCTTTGGCTGGACATATCCCACTATTATTGTGTATGCTGAAGTGATCGCCGTTTGAGTATCTAGAGGATCCTTCCAAGCACCTGACTAGGAGGGACTGCCCTCTAGTCTTTGTTAAAAAGAGGTGATGGCCATTTGAGTGCCTAGAGATCCCCCCTCCTGTTGGTGGACGTCAACTACTGGACATGGATTTTTTTCTCTCGACTCTCACTTCAGAGGTTAGGAAAAGTGAGATCAACGTTTTTAGGACATAACCAAATCCAATGGTCAGCTGACCACTCCCAATTGACTCGGAGGCCTCTCTTGGGCTTTCTTGTAAGTAATCAAGTAACCTGAGCCCTTTGAAAGTGGGTAAGGCGTTTATTGTTCATGGTGTAGTATTGGTCCTTCCAAAATGGACAAAGCCTTGTGTCCTTTCTTGGTATCTTGATCACACTGATAGCGTCCGAAGTGGTTGGACTGCCCTCTTCCTCCCTCTGGATAGACCTCAACTCAGCATAGTATGCTACAACACAATTTAATTTGGGGCAAACAGATCTTGACGCCTACAGACATGCTCGGAATAGTCAATCAGTTTTTAACCTTGTCTACCCTGAAATTACCATTACATAAAAGCAATGCATGATATGCATTCCCTCTGTGAACTTGAGAAGGTAGGTAAATTTCTCCCATATTAAGCACAATATCAAAGTTCGATATATGGTATTCATTTTTGGTACATATGGTATTGCCAAGATCATTATTTCTTTACATGCAAAATTACGGGTCCTTTTGTATGTCCTTTAGGACTTTAAAACAGGTCAAGGTTCCCAAAATTTTATTACTGGCCTATCGCATATACTTTGTGTAAATTAGATACTTTTATTCCAATCTATCATTTACAAAAATGAAATTTATGTGTTTTAATACTTGTAATGGGAGTGCCACTTCATGCCACCAGTGGCGCCACCATAACTCTACATGCCATACACTTTTGTCTGTATGGTATTACTCTAATGGTATATTGATATATGTGGAAAAGGAAAGAAGGTATTACTATCACAATAAAATCATTGCCTCATATGCATTCCCTCTGTGACCTTCAGAAAGTAGGTCAGGGTCACCAAATAAACAACATATCAAACTTTAATATGTGTACAGATTTGCGGTACATTTGATATTGTTACCCTTCATATTTCTCAACATTTAAAACCTTGTTTTTCTTTGCTGCGTACTTAATGACCTTCAAAAAAGTTCAACGTCACTTAAATTTTTTACCCTTTTTGGTTATTGGCCTAACGCATCTTTGGTGCAAATTTAAATGTCCCATCTCAATTTGTAACGAGAATAATGATTTTAATGGGTTTTCAATACCGATAAAGCTAGTTCAACTTACTACTACCAGTCGCGCGACCATGGCTACACACGACATTTGTCTGTATCGTGTAGAAATGGTATATTGATACATGTGCACAATTTTAGATGTAATGACAATCACACAAATACAAAATAATTCCCGAAATCTATTCCCACCTTCACTTTGAGAAAGTAGGTCAACGTCACCGCTTGCAATGCAAAACATCTATATATGATATTTATTTGTGGTACATTTGGTATCATTAGCGTTATTATTTCTGAACACATTGAGTTTGATGTATTTCCAACATATATCGATCCATATCTTACGTAACGGTGGCACCACCAAATTTTGGTTCGTTTTATGTCTTTTTGCCTGATTGACCTTACTACCAAGTTTTATGACGATTCATGGCAAACTCCACGAAAAACCGCATTCTCTAATTTCTCACATTTATTCCATCGGCGACGCCATCAATATGGAAGTCGACAAATAAAAATTTACAGGCTGATGGACGGACAGCCTGACATAAGTGATACCATAAGGTGTGCGACACTTGGTCAGCAAAGCTAAAAAGGACTACTCTTACACCAATTAGATTGTAAATATGCAGTTCATCTTCGGTCATGTTTTTACACTTTTTTTTTACTTATGATGTAGCTTTTCTGTTTTAACACATGCGTCTTTTTTGTCCTTTACATTAAGCGTCGGACAGAGTTAACAATCATTACCACATTGTTGACCATTATTTACACTTACAGTAGATTTTCACATTTGTTCCCGAAATCATCGTTTTAAGTTTTCACATTTAGCGATTTTTTTTGTAATTAAGGGTGCGACAGACGTTCAAAGGCTACACCACCGAATTGTTGTCGCGTGTGTTGTTTTCCAAAAGTGTCTCGATATGGGCTGCCGCCAATGCACACAGAATCCAACGGAACTTCAGCTAGGGGACCCTAACCTAGAAGCATTTTGCAGAACAGTCAAACATGAACTTACGCAGAAATTTAAACTGCTGGCACTCACAACTGAGCAGAATGGAGTTGGGACGCTTATATATTAGGACGGGAATGCCGCTATATGCACATAATTTACGGGTCGAGTCTCACGTTTGTATGATTGTTTCAACTAGTTGTTATGATCAGGTGTTCTCGTGTAATTTCATCTAGTAGTATGTACATATATATATATATATATATATATATATATATATATATATATATATATATATATATATATATATATATTCTTTAATTTTGTATCTTTTCCGAGAACTGGGGAAAGAGTCATTAGGCAAACGCAGGGTTATCCACGCACTTACCCACAATACTTGCTTGTATGAACGCATTATACAGATGAGCCAATTTTAAAGTGTTTTACTTGATCAGTTTGTTTTTCTTTAATTTACAGAACGTGGACATTTGTGTCCTCTTGAGTGTAATGTGTTATTTTAGGACGCCGTACATATATATATATATATATATATATATATATATATATATATATATATATATATATATATATATTATATGTGTGTGTGTGTGTGTGGTGTGTGTGTGTGTGTGTGTGTGTGTGTGGTGTTTGTGTGTGCCTAAATTAAGAATATACGGATTTTTTTTAGTTTAAGATGAGATAACTGCTCCTATATGTTGATATATTTTGCCATTTACTTACTTGTCAAATAAAAAAATAGCTATTTTGTGAAAAATCTGGAAAAGGTGTCAATCAAGAATTACATGCAAAATGGCAAGAAATATCTTTTGAATAGCAAAATAATCTTTGGTTTTCATTTGTAACAAATCTTTATGGCATTAGCATTTAGAAAATATATAAACTTAGTATTACGATATTCATTACAAATTTAGATGAAAAAAACAAAAACAAAAACAATAAAAAAAAAACCCAGACGAAGTCAAAATTAGCGATTTACGCATAGGTTGAAATCGCCTTCATTGAAACACACTGAGGCTCACGTCCATCGCCAGGTGCCGTTTTGACAATCGCCACCTTTTATCGTCCCTTATTTTTTTTTTTTTTTTTTTTTTTTATCACACTCTGAGAAGGAAAACATGAGCCCATTGATTTAATTATCTACATGGCCATTTGATCAACCAATTAATCAGTCCTAATCTTGTCAAGCAGTTTATACAAGAATTGGTAGCAGCGCACCTCAAAATGTCACAGTTGGTCGCTTGTCGTTGCTACGGTCCTGGATTGTGGAAAGCAGCCGACTGCTATCCAAACTTTGGGGGAGTAATTAGCATACATTTGTAAACAGGCATGCTCTTGCTGCAGCCAGCTAAAACATGGTCATGTTTTCCCCCTTTTTTATCACATAAATTTTGCTTTTTTAGTATTCATGTTTGGTGACAAGAATGTTAAAGTGCCAAACTTTACGGAAATGGAAAAAAACTCATTTTCTGTCGGGTCACGATTTTGCCGTTATAGCTCAATCCCCTCCGCTACCTTAAGCGATATTAAGAAAAAAAGCAAACGTTGGAAAGCTGCAGGAACTCATTAAAATATTTTTGTCATGGCATTACCTGAGACTTGTGACACGATCTTTGTAGATTTTTTTTTTTCGAATGTGTTCACGCAATATATGAACACTTAATATTCCAATATATCTACAAGTTGTAGGCAGTAACAACGTGCACAGATCCACATTTTCGTTGAAAATTTAAGTCATTTTTTTCACATATACTGCAAAGAAAGCAAACTTATGGCAAGCTTCGTCTTATTGTTGCTAATCTATTTTTAAAATATCATCAACAATCTTCGTTTGCACGATTTCAAATTTCATTATGAACTGCTTTCGGGGATTGTGAGTACATATTTATAACAAATAGATCAAGGGAAGTTGTCCAAAGCATAATTCGAGTTATAAATAACCGATTTTCCGCTTTTGCAAGGAAATACAATGATTAGCTTTCACATGCCATACAGTAAATCGACGGATGTTTGGAGCACTGCAAACAACTGTGAATTGAATGGGGTAATCCATAAATGTAATAAGTCGTCAGTAAACAGGCATAGGTATCCGGTATTGATACTGCAAGTGCTATTGGTTTTCTTAGTTCGTACGAATGTACATAAACCTTGTATATTGCCCGTAGCTTATGTGTGGCGGCTTGGCTTGCACAAAATATATGACAGGGTTAATCGGGATTGGACTATTAATACGTCAATGCTTGTATGGCAGTGTCTGATTCTTGATTAACGTTTAGAATGATGGTGACAGGCAGATATCTTCACATTGCTTATTAGTTTATATGAGCTAACTGGTTTATATCTGGCTTTTGCATGTGTTGGTGTGGTATGTGTAGTGACAAAATTCTTATGAAGGCCAACTCATTCAAATATGGACCAATCATCCACATTATTGAATCAATCTAAATGCAGCATTCTCCAGAATGTAGATTCTGCGAATGCTGTAATCATTTTACTGACTGACTAAGTGTGCGGCGTCTGCAGCGTCAGGAACAATGGCGATAATTCGAAAACAACATACTCAGTGCAGTGAAAGCTAACGATCGTTGTACGAAGCCCATAATCTATTTCAGGAGTGCATGCATTTTCAGGGCAGTAATCATTCCACAAAACGTGCATTTGCTCTGGACAATATTTGTTGTCCGAAAAGGCGCAAATGTTCGATGGGATATCACGTAAGAAATCACTGCATAAAAGCCAGTAGAATTTAAGCCAGGCTTGTCTCTTTTATGCAACTTCTGTCTTAACAAACACCACCGTGTGATCAGGGCACCATGATATACCCACATGTAGTCAGGGTGCTATCACTGCTGGCATCTACAAAAGGGTGCACATCATCTGTTTCTGTGCGTTTGCATTGCGAATGGTAGCAATCTAAAGCTTCATCAAATTTAACAGCTTCTGTAGCTGTTTTTTTTTTCTACGAAAGGCGCCTTTTTTTGCCAAAGATTAAAAAAAAGAGACCGTTTTATCTCCACAAATATCACAAAAACAATATGGCCTACTTGCGTCTTTTGCTTTACACACAGATGACTGACAAGTCAGGCGAACCAAACAGTGATGGGCTTACCAGGTCTCTTTTTATTTTTTGCAGAAGTCATAAAATGTGGGTTTTCTGTGGTTGGGCCTGTACATTTTGGAAACACTTGTCTGTAGTTAATGAAGAATATTTCACAGGTTCAGATAACCGGTTTAAAAACACCACTTGCCCTCTATGGGTGACTGCCTGTCTCAAGCCAGGACTGAAATTTGTTACTTCACATTGGTATTGGCAGATAAATGTTGACGCTTTGGTTACTCTAAAATCTCTTTGATTTCATTGTTTGGTTTGGAATTTATGAATATCGGTCATGCTTCTCTGTACTAGTACGAGTTCCAGCATAAATACAGACGCACCTCTCTCTCTCTCTCTCTCTCTCTCTCTCTCTCTCTCTCTCTCTCTCTCTCTCTCTCTCTCTCTCTCTCTCTCTCTCTCTCTCTCTCTCTCTCTCTCTCTCTCTCTCTTTCTCTCTCTCTCTGCAATTAAAAATGTCGAAGATGAAACTGAAAGCCTCACCAATGGCATATTATAATACACGCAAAGGAAGGTGAGCATATTGCAGTAGCAATTCAAGGTTTTAATCCACTGCCCACAGAAAACATTTTGCAATTACAAGCACATTTTTTAAGTCCCATCTTATTTACATTTAACAGATTTTTTTCACATCAATACTACTTCTCTATTAAGAACATATTTTTTTCAGTCGTTCGGTGCTTTGTGCATTCTACTACACTAAGTGTATTGTCCAAAGATGGTTAACGGAATAGTCACAATAATAATAATTTAATAATAATCTATTATCTGAATCTACCCCTCTACAACAGGGCCTACTGCAGGCGGGATAGAACCTGCGGTACGTCAACGATGTGATTAATTTTAGAAACATATATATGCACATTCATCTACATAAAACAATCTTACTGAAAGCATATGACAAAAAGAAAAGATTGTATTTTGAGACCACCGCCCCACAGCACAGTGAAAGGACGGGTCTTTATCGCATACATATACAATAGACACCATTAACATGTGTAGCTGTGATACGAATAACACGCATAGAAAAAGGCTTGGTCTCTCCCGGTGGGCTGGGCCGACCCGAGAGCTCCGAAACATTGAGTCTGCCAGTTCCCCCCCCCCCCCGCCTTATGAGGGCCCCCCTGTAGTACCTATCCTTGATGAAGTGTGAAAATCAGCAGATCCATATGACATGCACAAAATATAAAACAGGTTAAACTGAAAAGATGCTCAGGTCAGTTCCGGGTAGTCTTCACGAAACTCGCGCCTATATACCCACGCTTTAACCGAACACTGTTTTTAAATTTAGTATAAAATATTCCCTGGAACTCGCCAAAGTCATAAGTGTGTTCGCCTAAAAATAGACATAGTTTTGTTAAAGAGGAAACACTTGAGAATTTAAACCACATGTCGTCAGCACATATAGACCTTAAAATTAGTTCTATTTGGTTGTAGTATTTCATTCTGATGGAATCTAGACAGGGGCAGAGGAACAAGAAATAGACCAGATCCTCAGCGGCCTCATCACACAAATTTCATCTAATATCTGAACAATTCCATCTCTTGAGGTCTATCTTTAGCCCCAAGCAACCTAGACAGGCTTTAAACTTGAGTCTTGTGCCTTGGAAATTGTTTAAATGTGACATGTATTTTTCATCAAAAGTGGATTTTTTCGTTTTACGGTACCAGTACGGAGACGCCTTTCAATAATATCCTGAAAAACAACAACAACAACAACAACAACAACAACAACAACAAAAGAAAAACAAAAAAACAAAAAAACAAAAATAAAACAAAAACAAAAACAAAAACAAAACAAAACAAAAAAAAAAAAAAAAAAAAAAAAACCGAAAGGGCGTAGCTTTGTAAATTTAGTTTCATGAAAAGTTCTAGCTATGTATGCCTCGCACTTTTCAAGGCACTCTCTAGACCAACATTCTTAAAGACAGTACTCATTTCTGAAAAATAAGGCGAAACTGACCGTTAACCCTCAGAGTACCTGCTCAGAAGGACCACGAATATCTGCTTACATACGCATTTATCTGGTAAGTTGTACTTCATTCTGTGAAAACATTTTATCCGGAAGAGGTCCAGAATAAGATCAATCGGAGCCAATTCGCCTAAAACTGCCGTTATAATCAGCGTACTTTTAACTTTCGTGATTGCTTTTGCTACTGAATTTTAAATTGACTTGAGAATTGACAAACTGTTGTTACAGATGTTTATCCAAGCTGAACATCCTTGAGATATCGATGGCAAAATAATATTTTTCCAAGTACTGTCGCCAAATTTGACCATGTTTATTTCACCATGAGAAGAAATAATGCTACACATATAGCCCCCTATCCGTTCTGCTTTGGAAGTTAAATGTGTCTTTATATGAGGGGAATCAGATAAAGATTGTGAGAAAATTATACCCAAATATTTATAAGTAGTACATTCCTTATTATAAGTTTTTCCCAATTTTTCATTTCTTTTCATAATTTATCCACTTACCTTCTACCATCACTTTAAATGTCTCGTTATTAAAAGACATGCACCACTTTGGAACAAATGCATCAGCTACATTTAGCATTTTCTGTAGGCTTTCTTCGCATTCAACTAAAAGACAGACATCATCTGCAGACAGGGAATTTTATCATTTTCAAACGATATACCCAGGTTATAGCTGTATAACATGTCTGCTTATTCACACATTACCAGTGAGAAAAGTGTAGGTGATAAAATACATCCCTGTATTACTCCTTCGGATACCTCAAACATGTTGCTTTCAATGACCCTCAGATTAGTCTATTTTCCATCTTATTGGAGAGATGTTCGATGAGGCGCCATGCCTTACCCTGGATACCCTCATCCAAGACATGGACAAACAGTCGATCTCTGTTCAAAATGTCGAATGCTCTCGATATGTCTAAATAAGGCAACTGTGTGGTTTGTTTTTTTTTTTTTTTTTTTTTGTTTTTTTTTTTTTTTTTGTGTTGTTTTTTTTTGTTTTTTGTTTGTTTGTTTGTTTGTTGTGTTTGTAACTTTCACAAACAGCAAAGTGCCTTTAAAGTTAAAAATGGTCTTCCAGTCGACGACCTTTGCGGTACTCACCATGTAGTTCACCCAAAAAAGCATTTTCTTCTAAATGATTCGTAAACTGTGTTTTGATTATGGATGTAAAATGTTTGTGAACATTAACGTTATTGTCATCCCTCTGTAATAACCAAACATTTTCTGCTACCTTTTATATGTTATGGCTTTAAAAACCATTGGTACCACTGATCCGGGAAAATCTCCAATAATTTGCAATAATTAAGCAATTCCACCAAAGACTTCGTAAACATATCCCCACCATGTTTCACAAAAACAAATTCATTCTGAACACTGTCAATTGCATATGCTTTTCCTTGTTTGAAACATTTCAATGCACTCTCCACCGTTTCAAAATTAATCTCAGCATCATTGAGATTTTTAGAATCTCCTATACGTAAATGCAAATCCTTAACTCTTTGGTTTAAAGCATCATTTAACCCATTGGATTGAACCGCAAGACCTTGCCGGTACTCGCCAAGCTCACGGCATATTTCCTTACGGTCCTCAATAAACCGTGTATTATCACGAGGATCTAGGATTCTGATTGGATATTCATTATTACTGTTCCATCGCTTCAATATGCACCAATACGCTCTAGTGTTTTAGTCCTCTTTTTGAAATATCGCATTGTTACCTGTAATTTACTATTAACTCTCTTTGCTTTTATTTTTTCCTAAATTATGTGCTTCCTCCTTTGATTTTCATCCAATAAGTTTGTACTACTTCATGATTACACTGACACCTGTGAGACCAATGCCTGTAGAATTTATTTGCTGTTTCCTATTCTTTACTAAGTATACCATTTTAGAATCCCACAGGCGTCTGGCATGGCCCCTGATCGTATTTTTACCCAGCATTTTTACACCTATATCCGTGACCGTGCCCGACCAGAAGGCCCAAGCCTCGTTGACTTATTCGAAGTTTTCACAATTCCATGAACTCAGACACTTAATCGTTTCAGCTTTAAAGCCATTCCAATCCTTTACGCTGTTCAAATTCCACCTTGTTATGTGCTGAACTGGCGTCATAAAGCCGCTGGTTTGTTCACGTGGTTTATTATCGAAAAGGACAATTGTGTTGTGATCGCTTCCAATGTCATATCCCCTGATTCGTCAATTACTATGCCCGTGACCTCTTGTCAAAAACCGTCCGTGGCGATGGCAAAGTCAATACACGACTTAAATGGGCCTCTCTTCAATGTGTATTTGCCTGAACACAATTGTGAACAATTAAGCACTCTGGTATTCGTTGTCTCTACAAGCGACTGTATTAGATCCCCGTTAGGGCTACGTCTATTTTGTGACCGTAAACAAGGAAGGGTACCGTTGATATACACTCAAAACCTTATGCTTTGAGCACACTTAAGTTACCCATCAACTCTTGAGTTAAATTGGTACTCTTTTCTTTATCCAGTCCGTCATTTGGGAAATATACTATGCAAGTCATTATCTCCTTGTTGCTTCCATTTAATTTTATTCTGATCCATAATCGTTCAAAGCCATCCACTTTTGAATTTAGAATATTGTCATTATAAATTGCGGCCGATATCTTATTTAGCAGAAGACTTATACCACCACCAGACTTTTTTTTATATTATATGCTCTTGTTTTTCCAACACATACATAACCATTATTAAGAGATGCCAAAACCCCATCTCCACGGTGAAACGTTTCAACCATACAATAAACTGTGAATCTGTCGTTGTCTAGAAGGTGGTTTAGCTCACAGCGCTTTGCGATTCCCAAATTCTGTGCATTACAATGGGCAATAGAAAAAGTATGACTAGCTTTATTATTTTTTTCTTTGTTAACACCCTCTATATGATGACGTCTATTATTTGGTGTTACGTTTCTGTGGTTTCCGACCTTGCGGGCAACATTCTCATTGCCCCCATGGAAAATGCGCAGTTTAATATTTGAATTTATGATTTGCTCCACCACATTTAAAATATATATTATGTTTGGACCATTTGTGTGTCTGCACGTGGTTTTTTGTGCCTCGGGACCCCACATGTGAAACAGACCACTTTCTTTGTCTTTATCGGCACGACAGCCCAAACCTCTAGAGTGAGACCCGTCGTTTTGGATTGTTCTTATCACACTGGCCTTACCCATTGATGCATGTGGATAGCCACTGCCCTTCTTGTTTTGATGGTTCTATTTCGTGACCTACGCTGTTACTATCTCTTACTGTCACCATTGGAATTGTGACACCCATTTAGACTTTCTGGTGTGTAAGTACCGTTACTTGCGCGAACTCTCTTCCCTGTCGTCGCTTTTATAGGCTCTTGTATAACAACGCTTGTAACACCAAGTTTCAGAACAAAATCCATATTCTGAAACAACGTGAGGGTACCATGTGCGTTCAAGTGTATGCAATCTGAAACAAAGAGACTTATATTTACTGCACCATTTAGAAGCCACGTGTTGGTCGTCATAAAGACAGCTTTCCAAACACAGAAGCAAAAGCTGGCCATCTGATTGACTTTTTGGTTCCAACCCATTGCCACAACAACGACCGTTTCTATCTCCTGCATGTTAGCTGTGTTGACTAGCACAGTATTGTTGGAGTTTTTAACCTTTTTACCCTTAGTGGAGGGAGTTGACCCAGATTTAGACTTTTGGCACCAGATAATAGAATCACAACTGCTTCTAACTCGCAGGTTGTGTTTTTTTCTTTGGGATACGTTGGGGTGAGAGACAGTTATTATGCACATTTGTTTCATCACTGACGGTAGATGGGTCATATGAATCCCGCTCAGACAAAACTGAAGTTGCTGACTTACTTATTGACGCCCTGGTCTTCCTTCTCATAGAGGACTGCATTTTGGAATAGGATGTGCAAGTAAATCAAATTGTGATTCCACCGGTTCTTTCTGGAAAGACTTGGCCTTATTGTTGTCTGGGACTATCTGACTTAACAAAGGGCTGCCATCAGAAATGTTATTCTCCCTGTTCGGTCTCTTTTGGCTTCTTAAATAGATCCAGTACTTTCTTTGCAGACATAGCAAGCAGTCATGCAGGGGTATACACTCGCCTTGATGTGTGGCAAACCATGGACCTGTTTCAGAATCCAGAAAATATGTATCAAGCTTCTCACAGTTGTCCACTTCAGCCACTTTTTCTCTCAGGAGAATCTAAGAACCATCTAAAATAATACATGCCGATCTAAATGTAGGTCCAGTCCCTTCAAACTCCTCGAAATGTGGCATTAACAGACCTAATTGGTCTACCAAGACCACAACGCTGTAGTTTTCACAACTCCGTTTTATTTGTACAAAAGGACTAAAATGTTCTTCTTCGTTAATATAAAGACATTTCAAACTGACCACAATTCATGTAAAATTTGGGTCTGCTTTTAATATATTTGTAAATACGGGATGGATAGGATTAATGCCTTGACGAAACAATCGCCTGTATACTCGTACATGCACCAAGTTGTAACTGATAAATTTCAAAAACGTGGTCGTATTACACACTGGCGACATTGCTTTCCAGAGCTTTTTGTGTCAGATTCATGACAAAGCGGTGAGGTTATATCATATATTATTTTGTATGGTTTGATGTCTGCCTTTTATTTGGGAATTGCTCTAATTTTGACGCACACTTTAAATGCATTTAATTTTTCAAGCAATGAAGGCTGATTACACATTAAAACATTACCACTGTCAACCTTATCTGCAGTTGTCCAAGTATCAACAGCATTTACATATATTGAAGAAGGGACAGGGATCATTACCTCAGTAACACATGGCACCAATTATTTTTCATTTCAGTACCACACAATAAAATACGCATGATGTGCCGCATCTTTCACCCAACCGGAGTTACAGTCATATTTCAATATGAATTTTACATGTTAGTCATTGAAGCAACCACGAAAAGGAAATATTGTCAAAGAAACCTACAACTCTATGTCGCATGTTATTAGTGCGATATAATAAAGATTTCTTTATGGTACCATAAAACGCGTTTAACGAAACAATAGCCAAAGTTTAATGCTGTTTGATATATTAGCTCATTAGAAGCATTACGGCGTAACATTGCCAAGTGTGAGGCAGTACTTTGGGGAATTGGGCCGCTATTATTATCTACGACTATACATTAAGTTGCCCGTTCGATTGGTATTGAAGATTGACACAACGTAACCTATATATTTCACCACATATCTTCTTTCACTGCAAAGATTCCATCGATGTTCGGCTTTGTATGGAAAAAGGGAGTCTTATTATGTATGTTTGTTTGCGTTAGATTGTGTAACGCCGGCATGCTTCTAGGTCCCCTGTTTCATACAGGACCGCGGCACATAAGCGGAAAGCTGCGGAATTATTATTATTATTATTATTATTATTATTATTATTATTATTATTATTATTATTATTATTATTGTCATCAACATCATCATCATCATCATCATCATCATCATCATCATCATCATCATCATCATCATCATCACCACCATCATTACTACTACTACCACAACTACTACTACTACTACTACTACTACTACTACTACCTGATTCAAGGTAACTTCCACACCACTTGGTTGCTTTCCAAGCATTTTTGTTCATTTGTGATAAGATTTATATGTTGTGTGCACTTGGGCAAAATTTTAAAATGCTAACTCAATTTTAAAGCACGAAAATGAGAAAATATATATCCACCTTTACCAAAGAGCGGACCAACGTGTCTTTTCTCACAGACAGGAGCTTAGATGCGACACGGCCTGCTGCCAATCCAATCAAACGTTGTATGGCACAGCTCATCAACCCGCGAAGTGGCCCTTATTGTGTAAGCATGGTAATTATTTTACGAGCCTCGGAAACGCAGACATGTTACAATATGTACAGTGCAGATTTCAAAGCATGGTTCTGAATAATAGCAAACTTACAAATAAGTAACTGAAACGACATTAGTGTGAAAATAAAGGAAAACAGTATAATAACAGGTACATGATAATATGCAACACCCCACCCAATACGCCGCATGCATGTTAATTTCCGGTCGTACAGTGCGGGTTTGACGCCTGGCGATCACAGAGGTAGTGCAGGTCACATCAGTGTCAAAGACAGGGCCATATCCTTATTATAAAATGAGCGGTTTCTTTTTTTTTGGGGGGGGGGGTTAATTTAAGTACACAAATGCCAAACTGGTATTCATCTAGGTCTTCCCGAGCCATATATGAGATAAAAATGTCCATTTGCCCTTTATAAGTATTCTTTATTTAGAACATATATGTAATAAATATATGTAATATACCATTTGTCCACGCAAGTACGGACCCGTATCTCGCGATATTTCGCGAAACAAGACTAGGCAATCCGGTATACCATTGTGGCGGGAAATTAATATTATGTGTTAGATTACATCAAAAGACCGCCACACAGACTGGTCCGTGGTATGGCTTGCTTGTACACCGAGATACACGCATACCTCCATTAGTGTTTTCTTCGCATTGTTTTCAAAATATTTGGAAGCAGTGTGTGTGTGTGTGTGAACAGGTTAATACAAATTGCTAAAATAATACCCGGAATTATCCTGCCTCGCAGTCACATTCCTAGCGTAAAATTACAAAAAGTTGCTCAGTCAGTTACTATTCCTCAACGCAACAAGTCGCAAGTTTCTGGAGGGACAGACTACCGATAGTTACCATCCAGAAACTTGGCCTGCTTCTTTAATTTCATACCAGCGGTGAAAAGAAATGAGAAGCAGTAAGAAGAAAACACTTATTGATAGAATCCAACGTGGGAGGGCCGTATAAAAATTTGGTCTGCCAGCCAAGTATTTGAGACTTCCATGCCAGCGATTGGGTAACCTGACACAAAGTTGTATTTATCTGAATATTCTAAAGTATGATAAGATGTGCGACTAGCCCTTTATGCTCAAGGTAAACTTACACAACAGTTTGATTTTTTGCCTCAGAAAAACGCTACTAGAAAGTGTACATTGAACACATATGTATACCAATATGTTAAGTTTCCTCCAATATGCAGGTTGACACTTGTTGATCCGCTCACGCGCATCAGCTACCAAGGTCAGGGCCATCGGACAGGGTAAAATTCGCCCCCACAGACGTCACGCTATACAAACCACATGTTCACAAGTTGGGTTTCAATGGACAGAGGACAGGCATCTGCTAAAATTCACTTTTGATGTCATATATACCGGTCATCTGTTCTGTGCAAACATTTGATAGCTTGCAGTGTGAACAAACACACTAAAACATATCGATAACTGAAAAAAATAGTGTTCAAAGGCCTTTCCTTCCATTTGAAGGTGGGTTATTCGGAATGATGACGACGGCCTCAAGCTCAACTTTCCAGCGATATGATTCTAGTTTTTATTGCTAGATTTTTATCCAACAAAGACTGAGATGAACATTAAACTCTTAACTGTTAAAACGTATCAGCAATTTTCATATTGCTCCATATGAAAGTTACTGGTTCACAAAAATGAAGAGTCCGTTTTATGTACGTAAGAACATCACAAATGAGCCGATCGGGAACTTTGAACGAGGGATAGGACACATTTAGAAATTCGCTGACTCCTTTTGAAAGTTTAATATGAACAAATTAAAATCGTGATGCATTTATGTTTCACTACTATATGTTTGTTTATAAAGCAGTTGCCACTGTACAACCGTATCTGTCGGTCGTGGTGTATTTCCGAGGCACTTGCGGTAAAGCACATATGGACCTTTACTGTGTGATCCATAAGTTTTGCAGATATATTTGGCTTTGAATTTTAAAGCCTGAAATGGGTTACATATTACCTCAGGACCTGTGTTCGTTGGCTGGTTGAAACGCACGTGTACGCTTCACACATTCCAGGGCCCCCCGTTCATGATTGGTAAGTGCATTGTCATTATACTGTTCCAAACACCGGGAAAATCCTTACATCAGAGTAATCTACACCTATTGAGTTTTCCATCAGACGGCACAAAGAGAGGCAAACTATCTATTACAAATTCAATGAAGCACAGATCATCTGTTTTAATTGCAAATGCCCCATGTTGATTTAGAAAGCACACAGATACAAGTTATACACATATAAATAATTTGATATTTGCTGCATTGGAATGCTGGTGAGAAACGTTATGTTTTTCTTCCGTCCGTGGAATCGTCACAATATTTCAATAATAATATGATTGTCAAAGTATTTCCCTACCAAGTGGACACTTCTTTTTCACGTTAGTTTTATTTCACGCCTTAACTATCCGCATGATGATACTCTTTTTAAACAGACGTCCGATTGGTGAACGGCGTTTTAATTACTTTGAGTCCTAGTCGACTGGAATAGTTTATTCTGGAAAATAAATACACTGATGTAAATATCCGTTACACATTCTGTCGGAAATTACATTTTCTGTAATAAATGGTCTGGCTTACACTCATTATCACCGAAACCCCTCGACAGATGCATGTAGAGTGTAGGTCTTTTTACCCCACCCTTTATGAGAAATTCATTCAGGATATTAATGTTTACGCTAGAATGAAAGATTTTAAAGTTTCTCGTGACGCGAAATAAAAAAATATCAGTCTATAAATTACAAGTGAGCATGCTTTTGTTTTTGCACTTTCACAGTTCAGGAAAAATTATTTTGCCAAATTATCGTGGATGTAAAAATGTTTATATTATTGTTGTATTCGAAACAACTGTTGTTAACAATTGTATTGTACGAGAAACGAATAGATGCATTTACAATTATATGGAAAAGACCGTCCATTGGTTTCGTGAATGAAAAACATTTGACAATTGAACTATGTTGTTCTTGTTTGACTAAGAAATAGTGTTCAGGCAAACAATAAATGCAGTAGGAGAATATAATCAGATTCTAATGCAAATGGCATGTTCGCAACCACAGCTTAAATGGCCTAACTTTTGAATACAAATTTTCCTAAATGATTTTAAGACCTACGTCTATGAACATTTTTCATAGAACTTGCCTAGCAGTGCACGTATTTTTATATCATTTTTTACTTAGAGTAAAAATCTGCTGAAATATTTGTTTGTCGATATGATGAATATTTGTCCGAGGAGAGCTGTTGAGAGCATTGGAAGGGTACAATTACCTTTTGGATCGTTTCATACATGTCGCAGAGGGCAGAACTTTAGAATGAGTGGCAAAGCAAAAGCACAGAAAAAATACATTACTAGATAAATAAAACCGTCACCTTCAAAACTTACGAGAGAGAGAGAGAGAGAGAAAGAGAGAGAGAGAGAAGGAAAAAACAAGTTAGAAGTTACTTTTTTTGTGAAATGATATTGTCACGAGATGCCAGAGTAACCGATTATCCCTTCCCTCCTGATCAACAAAAGGAACCTATAATACAAATATCACGTATAAAATGCTTGTCTTAATGGAAGTATATAGTTATGCACGCACAAGTGCCAGTTTTCAATACAATGTATGGCATGTTGAATGGTTGTGGATGGGAAAGTGTTTCGATTTACTCTACAGTTTATGAGAAAGTCCTTTTATGTATCAGTTATCCAGTCGCCTCAGCGATAAGTGTAAGCATATCCAAATGAAGCTTCAGCACACACAAAAAATAACGTACAGGAAATCGAAAATCTGACAAATACATATTGCTCATACATTAATTCCATGTTTATTCATGCTTTTGCAAAATGCCGCTTTTCTAATTTAAAGGAATAGAATTGCTCATATTTTAAATCAGTATTGAGTGGAATGACATCTTTATAAAAGATATTCATGATATAATATGCAGATACAATGTAGATGGACGTTGCAATTTCTGCCACGGTGTGCTTTCTACTAGATGTTTACATTCAATTGTAATAGTGCATGTAATGAAGGGCAATAAAACGACCAGGCCCTGCGAACAAAATAGGTACAGTACGGTTAGGTCATTTCACCAGGACAAGCAAATGCTTGAGAAAATACAGAATTATGTGTTCCATCTTGTCATATACAAAGTGTGAACTCATTTAGAAATCTGTTTCCTACAGATTACATACATTTGCAATGGTTTCAGCGCGTTCTCCTTTCACCTATTTATGTGTGATTGATCAAAAATTAACAACACATATTTATCATGTCTGAAATTTTTTTTTCCCCAGTCATTACTGAAATGGCAATTTGTTAGTTTGTCGAGTAGTTGCGCTAAAAACAAAATGTGGAACGACATTGTTTTCATACATGAACATATAATGCGTAGCTTTCATATGAGCATCTAGTAATATAATGATACTTTTACTTTTATGTACAATGAAGACAACAAATTAGCGCAGCATGCATCAGAGATAAGAACCCGACAAAAATTGGAAATGGAAAAGCGAGATTTCTTATTTCGTGATTCAGATCTATTTTCCATGAAGCAGGTATCAAGCGGTGTGATCCGAAATATTACTTCTACAGAATGCGACATGTATGGAAGTTGTATGATCCAATAATTTACAAAACCCAGGTTTTCATGCACAAAACTCTCGTTATCGTAATAGAAAACCCAAGGTTTGCCTACAAATCACAGGGTTTTGCTGAGTTACTGCATTATGTAACAGCGCAGTTTTTCTATCAAAATTAGAGAAACCAATCTCAGTTTGATTTATCTTCTCTTTGTGCCTGTACAGGGGCAGATCAATTTGTGACACCTTTGTGCGCTTTGAAATTTTAGGCCAGTCATTTCTGTGTCGGGAACTTCCTTTTGCCTGATGTAATTTGTTTCCCTCCCCGGGAAGGTCTATTCACTTATGTGGAACTCTTTCCTTAGGGTAAGTTAAAATTCTTATTTTGCCATTCCTACGTATGTATGCGCATACACTAGTTCATATAAATTCACTAATTATTGCCATTATAAGCAAGAACTTGTTGTGCAGTATGCAATTAAGTGTTTGTTGATATATCACGCTCATGCATTCTTTGTGTCCAAGTGGCCTGTCTTTATCAAATACAAGATCAAGGCAAGCAGCCGTCATTGCATAAAAAGCATGTCCGGGGATTTAAGGCTGCGAAACATGCTTGATGCTTTCCTGCTGATGTTTGGCTGTTGAATGAAACCTTGAATGTTTAAAATTTCTAAGCGAACGTGACAAAACATTCATTTATCTATCAGTTTAGACAATGGCAGGGACTGGATCGGCTATGGAACGTAGAGACATTGGATTGCGATATTTTGGGGGTTCAGAAAGGAAGATGTGGCAGCGTTGCTGCTGTTTGTATAGTATTAGAATTGTACAAAACCCAGGAATTTCTAAGCAAAAATCTGGAGCTTGGGGGAAACGCACATATCTGCTGCTCCAAACTGTGACAAACCGTACTGATGGAGTGTCTTTGGGACATGATATCAACTGATTTTGGCATCATTTGAAGTGATATTCGACAATTCAGAAGTTTAAAGTTGCTCCACTTTTTCATCAATGTTGCAGGCGGTCATTGTTTTCTCGTATCGTAGAGAAGCGAACACGAATGCGGGAACTTAGAGACCATGGTACACCGTGTGCATGCAAGATGATGTCGCTCTATTTTGAGGATTGAAAACACAGGCTCATAGGTAATATAAGAATTGTGGAAAGAGCAACTATATCCGTACAAGAGCAGTTTAACTACCTTTCATGATAAAACTTCCTGGAGGAAGGGCTAATCGGCATCACAGCATAGATAAGGAACTGAGATATACAGGAATGAAACTGCTTACATTTGCGGTAGGTGCAGGATATTGTCCGACTGTTGAGTATTCTCTCAGGTAAGGAAGCAGAATAATAGTCAAACACGCAAGGCGATAAGACTATTATTCTCAGTCCGCATGCAAGGGAAGAATGCAATACAAGGACAAAATCTACCTTAATGTGCAATATTTTTGCTATTAAACGCAAGCTTTGCGCAAACATCAAAAAACCCTATTTGTTTCTATTCAACACTATCGATAATGTTGTGCCACGCTCTTTT
Organism: Hermodice carunculata; assembly: GCA_964020975.1. NCBI lineage: Eukaryota > Metazoa > Annelida > Polychaeta > Eunicida > Amphinomidae > Hermodice > Hermodice carunculata. Next base: position 76,556,462 of record OZ026622.1, on the reverse strand, counting down.
GTTGGCCAGCTTATGATCTTACAATCCACAGTTCATGACGTAATACATGACATAGACTGTATCTCTAGGCACATTATAATGTAGGTAAAAACATGAATGTATCTTACCTTCCACGTTTAACTTTTGGAAGTCGACAACATCACACTTTGCCCAACTTGGCATTCAGGGATGTGACACCAAAGCTCGCTAGAGGCAAAATGCAAACACTCCATGAGGTATACATTTCAATTTTGGTACCTTTAAAGTTTCTAGCTGTAATTACATATTTTGTGAACACCAAGGTTGGGTAACTGTTCATATTTATCATGTTCAAGTATACATACATGTGCGCTAATGAATATCCACCTGGAAAGAATAACAGATTAACAGAAATGCCTCTAGATTCCAAATTGTTATTAAACACGCAAACAATATTATACGTCACAAGAAAGGCAGTGCTAAGTTTCCTGGTTTGGTCATAACCAAAAATGAAGACGTAACCGTTATGTCACAGTTATTCAGACTTAGGGTTTCTAATTGCACTTAAAACTTATTTCATTTTTGCTTTATCTTAATTGATCTACTGTGTTTTCCTATGGCCAAGAATGACATCACTTCCATACCATCCCAGCTATCTAGATTCATGGACATGAGGTAAAATTTTTATTTGAATTTTCATTGAAATGCAGTAATAAAACAGCACTCTCTTATGTTATCTTGAATTTCATTTTCAAATTTCGGATTGATCAACGTTTCCTGTATTAACCTACATTCCAAAGTTGTGGGGCTACATTATCTTATGCACTAACAATACACGTCCTTGTTCCCACAGTAAACACTATTATCCCCGTGTGGTTTTTCACTTTCTAGATATTGTCTGGACAGTATGCATGATCATGCACTGCTGAGAACAAAAATATTGCACGTTAAATTCTTATATTACCATGGACAATTGTTTCACATACTGAACACCGAATTGAAATGTATATATATATATATATATATATATATATATATATATATATATATATATATATATATATATAGCCATATCCTGGATGCTAGCCCCAGTCCCCAAAATAGAAAGACAAAATAGCAATTAAAACACATCAATGTTTATGTGTCAGGACGAAGAAACACGTTCTGGTAGAGCTACACCTATCTACATGATGTCGTCACGCAATGATTGTACGATGTTTGCCCTGTTATTTCCCTTAGAAGAAGATTATTTTTTTAGCTACGAGATAGACATATTGTTATTTATCCGTTGATTAGTCCTCAAAGAGAAACAAGTACTACAGGGCTATCTTGTTTTACTACATTGTACTGTATTTTGATTTTGTGACAGCTTCATACGAAGGTCCATCTCTGAAATTCTGCTTCCTCTTCCTTACGTTTTGGCTGTAGGAGGGAGGAGACTGATAAAAGATATGTTTTTTGAGGATTAGCCATAATATGTTGTGTTCGCTTTTTTTTCTAGAGTGTCAATTATGAAATGGCTTTCTTTGAATTAAGATATCCAAAAACAACTCCACATGATGCAGGTTGGTTTATAACTCTTCGAGGTTTGATATGTGGTAAGTAGATCATGAAACCTTGAACTTGACACCTGGATCATTAACTTTAATGACAGAAATTTGACAACGGGGCATTTTGAGTCTAAATTATTGCCACGAAGGTCATGGGCAAATCGAATGTATGGTCGTCCAAGAATAAATTAAAAGCACGTGGGCTTTACCATTGGGATACGTCCTTTTCAATGTCCATTGTCAGGTTCCAGGTGTAAAACATGACTGCATATAATTATAATTTATAATTATTTGCGTCAATAAACAAAAACAAAAAACAAACACCAAAACACAAAACAAACAAAAAACAAAAACAAAATCAAACAAAAAAAAAAACAAACAAACAAACAAACAAACAAAAAACAAAACAAAACAAAAAAAACAAAAAACGAACAAACGAACACATAAAAAAACAGTAAAGCTCGAGCGCAATGGTGGGCTTCTAACATTAGTACAAATGAAAAAGCAAGATTCCAACCTGGGAGTAAGTAAGTTTATGTTTGGGTCGCAAAGCCATTTTTTAACCCAGGGTTCAAGCGCCCATAGAATGGCAAGATCTAACCAAATTTGCTTTCTCCTGTCTACGTATACCTTGGCTTTTGTTCCTGACCAAACATACAATATTTATATATATATATATATATATATATATATATATATATATATATATATATATATATATATATATATATATATATATATATATATATATATATATATATATATATATTGGAAATGTCAATCCCCTCCCCAAACTCCCACTGAGCAGGAAATAATGATTCACTGTGGCAGCTTATCCTCCGCAATGTTTTCAAGATATATACGAAGTATTTTGAGTGCCTATGAGACACCATTGTTAACCATGTACATTTTATAAATATTTATTGCCTTAAAGAAATTACCAAATTTTACTTTTTGTATAAAGCTGCAGGATAATAATTTTGTTTACAAATTATATACATGGAAAATATTTCTGACTGAACTTCTTAACCTTTGGCAAAATGTTCATTTTTTTATGACCATTTTTAGCAATTCCCTAACCTTTTCCGTATCATACAAATAAAATAAAATAAAATGTTCTTCACTGCTGGGAACCGATTCTGATGAAAAGCCCCTGTTTCTATTATACGGGCCAATACAGATGCCCCCTTCATATGAGCCCACAGACCCCACTTTCCCCGAGAACAGGTCACTTATATGTGCAGCTAGTTTGTAATTTTTATTATAATGCACCCTTAAGACAGACCATTCCTCTTTACAGACAATGCTGGTACATTTGGGTGGCTTCATCAATGGTAGACCACTGCGATTATGCGCAATAAATTATGTATTGGCCATATTTCTTTTGTTTGGCTGCATTTTGTATTTCACACAAGGCCAGACCAAATTTGCCTGTCTTTGGGATCAAGAATGGGACATGCAAATTGGAAGTTTTACGTTTAGGCCTATCACAAAGACATCAACATTTGGAGTACACTACCTAATTGACCACCAACTTAGGGTGGAACAGTCACCCTTTCACACTCCGAGCCCTCACTCAATTTCCATTTGTGTTGGCTGGCTAGCTTGTTTCAAAGTCCCAGTATGTTTCATTCAGGCAACAAAAGTGCAGGATCACACACATATTGGCTCCAGTTGCTACCAGGATTCTTCCCCAATTGGCATTCATTGTGAAAAGGCATGTTAAATGCGAATGTGTACCTACTCCTTGGCCAGCCACAAAAATTAGTTAAGCCCACTATACTTACCGAAAAGATGTCGGACTTATCCGTAGCCAAGACATAGAACTAGATGTGTTTGTAGTTGACATGCTTTCTTCCCTTTGGTGGCATTATGTCGATTGCAAAAGCCCATACATGCGTTCTTTGAAAATTTACGAGGGGAAAAATGCAAACTTACCAACTGTAGATCTATTCCATGTTTTCTTCTTCTTTTTTAAGCGTTTTGCTGATAATAAGGCTTAATTCGTTCCGCCACACTCCACATTTAAGCAGTATTAATAGTTCGTTTCGCCTTATTGTTCTACATTTTCTAGTATTTATAGGTCGCTCCGCCTAATTCAACATTTTGTGAGCAGTATAAATCAACTGCGTTTGCGCAAATGAAATTCGTAACTCATCAGTCTTCATTTTAGAAGTGTTCTCTGCCTGCACAAGCACGAATCAAACATGTTTTTAGCTCAACAATATGTTTTTTAACCCAACAGACGTGCAATATTTTGTAAGATTGTACGGGAATCGTGAGACATCGTACCATAAGTAAAGCGTTTAGGCTCAAACGCTACCCTAGATGTTCCAAGAATATCGTGTCTTTTGTACCCCACAAAATTGCACATAAAATCATACCATATAAGAGAGGCTATAAAGCTGCTATCAAATGATGCGATTATGTTATGATAGCACATTGTATCACTCTTCCAGGAGACGATAAGATTTTGAAAAATATCTTGACCGATTGTCATGTGCTACACTGCGAGCGATACAGTTTTTAGACGATTTTTTCACAGCCAAGAGAATTGCTGAACATGGTGAAATTGTAAACAAGTGTGAACGGGCCTTCGAGGATCTTAATTAACAAAAAAGAGGAAAAAGAAACAAACACAAACAAAGCCTCTAAAAGGTATAAGGGCTACTGCTGTGCCCAATACAGGTAATTACAATCTCTCGCAATTCCTTAGTGTATATCGTGTTCCATCGTACACAATTGCAGAAAAATGGCGAGTGCGAGAGCGGCTTTAAATAAAGTGTTCCCAAAGAGTCAATCTCAGATGAGATATTTCTCTTTTCTGGATATTTATATAAGACAAAACTGCATGTCTTACTTTCCTACAGATAAAAGTACCAATATTATATTAAAGATAAGTATTGTTCTGAATAAGGTTATCAAAATATTATATTGGTATATTTTGAATTAATGTCAAAATATGTATGCTTTTTCGATCTCTTATCCAATAGTCATTTGTACGTTTTTTCAGTTAATACGCCTAGAATTTCCCAAATCTGCCTCTTTAATAAATATTTGATTCGAAAGTACTGTGCAATGTATATTCCTGAACAAAATAGTTAATTCTTTGCCTTTATACAAATACTTTGGGAGGAAGGTCTTCATTCTGATCGTGACTGGTGTTCTGCACTTTTCCTTCATACACAATCTAGCCAGCTATGGCGAACACAAGTGCTTTGAACGAATTTAGAAAAGGAGAAAAATATTTATAATAGTCTGAATATTTTGTTTTCCGTATTGTTCCATCGCTCCGTAATTTCTAAATTCTGAAATGTTTTGAATATAAACAGCATTCTTGAAAAAAAAACTTATCAATTAGGCTAAAAGTGATCCTATTATTCCTATGTTCAGAAATTTGTTAGACGCTGTGCTGAATATCCATGGTGATGATACAAGGAAAAATTCAAGACACGAACGAAACAGCGCAGCACGACACTAAACAATACCTCAGGATGCAATTATTTTTTCAACAGCAGAGAAACCAGATGGAATTGCAAAATTCCGGCATGAGAGGTTCATGGCTGTTTACTTTATGATATCTGTCTTAATCGACTGAGAACCGTATGCATGCATTAAGGAAATAAATTCATCAAGCTTTTTACAATTTCCTTTGAGTTTGTGTCAATTTATTTCTCAAGGGTATACATGTGCGTAAATAAATAAAGCAAAGGACTAGGGATAAAAGCGTCTGAGACATTGTTTTCCGGACATCTACCATTCCTTGGGGACCCACCTGCTGGTCATTAAATATTCCTTGATGTCATTTTAAAGAAGCTGCAGCACGCCATAATCAAATATCTGACTTACACGAGTCCCAAGTCCACTGCCTTGATGCACCATTTCCACTTTAGTTAGTTTGTTCTGCCTGGGAAACATATATATATACACGGTACGGTACAATAGATGAAATAATAACTGCCAACCGAACTATGCAAAGGTCAAGATATCGGGCTTCTCAATGCTGGCAGCATGTTTAGTTTGATATTCAAGAAGTTGCTCAATACATTTGTGAACACAAAGGCGATAATAGGTCACCAAGATTCAATACAGTACATACACCACTGGTCTTATGCGTTATTATAGATTAGATCGGAAAATATATCTATCTTTGTCAACATCGCACGAGATGTTCATATATATGTATATCTCCCATAATTCACGAATACCTGCCTTTTTAGGTAATTGTCGTTTTGCACATCGCGGAAAAAATTAACTTGGTATAAACTCAACATAACGGCGCTAGGCTACAAAAGCGCGTTCATCATTTATATAGTAGTCTTTCTTAGATTACATGAATAAATAAATATATACGCACACATACACACACACGTGTGTGTGTGTGTGTGTGTGTGTGTGTGTGTGTGTGTGTGTGTGTGATTTTCTGATTGATATGAATCTGCATTACCAAAAGCTTTTAATTCACTCTCCCTGTTCGTATTTCCACACAAACACATTGATTAAATTTTATACTGAACACTCGTGACGAAAACACAGAGGATGACTTTCATTTGATGTCTTAATGCAAGGGCATAACCATGATATATGTTAACACTGAGATTTTTTTCAAGTGCACATGTAGCGACAGAGGAACATTTCGCTTGTCAGGTTCCGTCTGAGCCCGGTGCTAACACTGTCGGAGGCACGTACAAATAAGTCACCATTACATTTAAAAGTGAAGCCATCAAAGCACATTGTGCTTTCTATGTATGCGTAGAAGCTAATAATACCATTGCACATTTTTTGCAAGTTTTGGTCTGGTCCTTCCCTGTGTCTGTGTACCATTAGGATTACGGAAGCACAGAAAAAAACCCTCTTATTAATTCATTTATTAATATGCTATGTTGTATTCTTCCCAAAATCAAGAAAGCATGGGGCTGGTGTCCCAGTAGATTCCCAAATCTAAAGGTAAAGTTTAAGTAAACAAATAAAACCAAAAACAAAATTAATAAAGAAACAAACAAACAAAAAATGGAAAAAACAAAATAAAAAAAACAACACACACACACACACACACAAAAACACACCACCACCCATTGTTTTGAACTTCGGTATATAAATTGTTGCCACTCTGAGTACGCGTCCACGTAAGAACCAGCAGTTGCCTAGTTAGGCCCATAGATGGAACCGTTTAACAGACACTACCTTGTAACAACATGTCGAAAGCTAACCTGCTCTACATGATTCCGTCGAATATATCCTGGTCAATTGCAAACTATGTTTTCGCACTGAATTTGCAAGATTCGACCACATCAAAATTAGAAATACGTGTATACACCCACTCCTGATCAGAGTACGACTGAGTCACTGGCTGTCTTTGGCTCGGGTTGGACGAACCTGAGCAAACATGAGGGTTAAATATGACCTTCAGATTGTTCGTCGGGCGTCTGCATCATGATCACTAAATTGACAAAATGATATTTTCATTAAATGATAGTTTGATGGATTAAAATGTTTCGCCATATTCTCCTTTACATCGAGAAGGATAGAGATGGTGACTGACTTGTAATTTGAACTTGGTCCCAGTTATTGTCATGATTTTACGGTAGGAGACTATTGTGCTACCGTGACTCACGGGTCATGGTAAGTTTATTCGCATAGAGCTTACGCTGAATTTCCTATGTCAAAGAAGCCTCTATCTATAAAACCGATTGTTTCATGTCCAGGTGTAACGGTATCTAGCAAATGAGGACGGCAATTTTATTGTTGATGATTGACAATTATATCAATAAAATGTATTAGTGCAGTCATTCCAGTATGAGCTAAACCCGAAATAGAATGAATAGCACACTAAGCTCATAATGGGACTTGAACACTGCCGAGAGAATACGTTATTGCAAAAAAAAAAAATCATTTGATCCGTTATAAGTCTTTCAGAATCCTGAAAATACAGAATAGGACATGTACAGGGCGGCAGTTACTTAATTTGTTGTATGGCACTACTTGTATACAACGGAAATGTCAGCTCTCTTCATATCAACAGAAAATGTCCCCGATGTGATGGACGTGCTCATGCTATTGGACCCAAAGGAACACAGGGCCTTTCCACGTTTGATCAATTAGGGCGGAATTTCATTTGGATCTATTGCTTTCTGGACATTTAATTTCCTCCTTCGTTTCAAGACATTCATTGCGGTAACAACATTATAATATTTTTTTGAAAATTTCTTTCCTTCGATTTGCCAGAGATAGCACTCCTAACAGTGTGATCTGCTACTTTCTGATTATGATTTGTTAAAAAATTACAATTTGTCTCCTCTTTTTTCAGAAACATATTTTTAATCGCTATTATTACACACATGTCTGAATCAAGGAGGCGATTATATTATTCTGAAGTATCATTATACCATTACAACTGCGCTTCGTTTTGTCAGTGCAGTACGAGTGGGTTATTTTCCAGAAAGGATTTTGAGTGTAAGAAAGACGACTTCGATCATTCGCATACGTTAAGTCCGTAAAATGTTCTCAATTCTTCGTTTATGAAAGGTGATTAAGCCTATTTTGCTTTCTTTGGCACTATTCGGTCAGTATCTATTTGACCCAAAAACATGAAATCCAACAGTATCGTCTGTGTCATTAGAAATGCCTACCGCGCGGGATGGGGATGCTTGCAACTCAAATACATGTATCCCCCCTCCTACAAAACTGGTAATGGGGTTCTTTCATGTCGGTTTGCAAAGGTGTGGGGAGTTGAACCATAGTGCTGATAAGTACTATGTTATGAAGCTGCTTATTCCCGTATCAACAATTGTGGACAAAGCGACTCTGAATTATTTGCAAACACAATATCAATGAAGGTGGGAATTTCCAACGTAAAGCATGTTTGGGAATTTGTAATAGTGCGCAAGTCATAAACATCAAGACTATTTGCAAATAATCTTTACCCCGTATTATTCATAAGAAAATTAACGTTTAGGTCACCTTGGACACAGAAAATCTTGCTATCTCACGTTCACGGTAGTGCAACATGGGCTATTGCTTCATATAAATTATCTTTGTTTTCAGAAGAGGGTCGTTAGATAAGGACAACCATCTACTTACACTTAATGACATGAACTTTTAAAATGACAGTTTCCATACGTTGTTTACCGTGTTCTAAGTCTACTCAGCGACTATGAACAAGGCGGGACCTAATGTGAGCCACCGAACCTAAATCTTTGACCGCTTTAGTCTTTTCGAAGTGAGTAACAGGAAATTGTGATTTAGTAACTTTTCATCAATCTGGGTCTCAGTAAGACCACATACATCAACAAAGCTGTTTTAACGTAACTCTGCCACTTCTGCAAACTTATGCCCGACGTTGCTTGCATTGGCTGCCCTATTATGAGATTTTAATGCACTTTTTTCCAATTGCTTAAACTTGCAAAAACTGTCTATTGGCTTTCCCTGCTATTGGGGTTTGCTGATACCCTACAGGCGTCCGGGAAGGTTCAGATATTATTTCTGTTCCGTGATTTGATTGATAGTCAAACACACCACATGGCTACAACGACACTTAAATTGATTCAGATAAAAGCTGCACGCAGCAACTACAAATAATCTTCACTATAAATAGACGAGATATGTTTTTTTTTTTCTATTTTTTTATGTTGCACATGTGGCTGAGAAAATCCGCTTTCCGTGCCTCAAAATATCCGTTGTTCTCACGTACAGCAGGTGTATACTTTCAAGAGGTAAGTTGTCAGAAGTTGTTCAATATCAGAGGAAAAAAAGGATCTGAGAAATTCTATTTAATGGTGCCGATATTTTATATGCTCCGATACATGCAACTTATGAAGCACAACTCGGATTTCTGCTAACAGACTGAGTCAGACAACAATAGGAAAGTGAATTCTGTACCACCTGCACAAGGCACGAATTCTGATATATTTATGAATATTAAAATAACAACTGCACTAATAATGCGGCTGCTTCAAATAAACTGCCCACACGTGTCCAACCAGCCTAACATTAATCGCATATTCGTATGGAACAGTATTCGTATGTGCTTTGTATATCTGGACTGATTTTTTCAGGGTAAGTTATATTGAACGTCTCACGTTTATTTATCATTATGTTTGCAGTGAAACATTTAAATTATTATTATCTGTGTGTCTGTGTGGGCTAAATGCATTTATAGATCTAATACTTTGTTGTTGTTTTTCTTTTAACTTAACATTTTTTACTAGATCATATTCATTTTCCTTTGCGAAACTGCTCCCGCGACACAATAAGTGGAAATAGTCTGAAAGCATCACACTAAAATTGTCGCTATCATTACCATGCAGAATAACCGAACTTCACTCGGGAAGCATCTTTTGTCTCACGACGCATAAATTGACTAGTGAAAGGTGGATATATATGTCTCAGAGTCTTTATTGTTCGTAATCAATCGGAGACTACATTATCTTCCAGTAACTGCAAAAAGGTGTGGCTCAGGTTATGTAGTGCATCAGTACAAGGTAAACTGTGCCTTTTTCCCAGAGGTCAGGCTTACACTTTTGGTGAATTCCACGGAATATGTTTGGACAAGTTGCAAAACATTTTCAGTTGAAGCATGGTGTTTTAGCCATTATACTTGTGAAGGTCCGCCACATTAGAATTGGCCATAGTGACTTTCTAGCAGCATATGAACTTTTTGCGGCATACTACCAGTGTACGGTAGAGTTATAAAAAATGACACACCATATTTATAGGCATCTGTTTGAATTTAACGTCTGTAGTGTTTATCCTATTTCATATAGTGTTCAGTGCATCACAGTTGTTATCGCGCCCTTTGGAGCCGCCAATATAACCGGCTGATTTTCCACCAATGAATAACAATATTCATTTTGAAACTGATTTGTACATGTATATCATGATCATAAATATTGAAAATACATATGTAACTGTCACGTACATGTATGATAAAGCATATACTGAATCTGAAAAAAATCAATATTTTTGGGAAATGAAATCAGTAACCATGGTAACGAACAATTTGCATCCATTGACACATATTCATATTCTTTTATTTACTAGTTCTATTATATTGGGCTCCATACACAATGCTGCACATATTCTATCACATAAAATGCCATAAACACATGCATTTCTTACAACACTTTGCCACAGTGTTTATCGTCTGGAAGTTTTAGAATAACATGGTTATTACACAAATATTCTATACCTGGGGTAGTTAAGAAGCCTGGCGAAGACTTTTAAATAGCATAATAGTACGCGTTATTCTTCAGCCAGCTCTTCTCTGCAGTTTAGTCACTGTTAATAATGCATTGAGATTTTACATGATGACGTTATTCATAGGTGCTGAAATATTTATAACTAAAGGCCCACCTCTAAAACCTGCAACCAATTATATCTTGCACTCTGACTGGTGTTTTTTGTTATTGGCCATACTCGTTCGTATGTGGTGCGGATAATAGATTTAATACCAACAGTAAAACCTCTAACCTACACTCGCTTTGATCTGTGAGACGTTATTGTAGAATTTTTAATCGGAAGACAATCTTACAAAGGCAAGTCCGCACTAGATCCTTTGAAGAAACAAACGCAGTGCGGCGTGGTTCATACAGATCCCCTGTTGCATCGTATGGTAACCATACTGAACCAGACTCATCCCGTCTGAACTTCTGTGTGTTAGAGAAGAACTGAGAGACAAGATCTGAAGTAGTAGTACGAGTTGCATAATTGAGCAATGACGCATGCTGCTCGGCGATGAGAATGAGAGTTCATATTAACAGCATAGCACATTTCATGAGCCGGAAAGCTTTTCATTTGTAGAAACAAAGTGTAAAGAGGTGCTATGGAAGAGTAGTATAAGGAGTCAGTCAATATTCAAGCTCTGGTGGCAATGCCCACCATATCACAAAATTCCCTCCGTAGAGAGCGAAAAATGGGATCTAATCGATAATATCATTGAGAGAGATAAAAACACTAAACATCTGTTCTGTTCAAGGACGTCAGTTTCTGTTGAACGCAGTGTCATAATCAAATATGTCTTTTAATCTGAAATATATATGACGTATCTTCGCAGAATTGAAGATGAGATTGATTGCTTTTTTTTTTTTTTTTTTTTTTTTTTTTTTGGTCAGGAAATTTCAAAAACAACAACAATGAACAATAGCAAGGACTCGGTTTGGGCTGTCGTAATCTACCGCAATAGCATCATCTTCACTTTTTCCAGCCGCATGCACAAGGAAATATTTCAATAGTAACCGTTTGCTGACCAACGTAGGGGAAAGGTTTTGGAACAGATGGAATACTGCTCTAGCTTGTTATGGCCCATGACAGGTCTGGGTTTAAGATGATTTTAACTGCGTGTAATGTCAGCAACAAGCAGTGGCAAAAAAAAAAAAGTTTTTAAAAAACATTTTAATACATGTATGTCGAAAGATGGATACATTTGGTGTATTTATCTTTGATGCTAATTTTTGGCCATACTTATTTGTCGTTGGTTTCATGCGTCCCATTTCTATTAGATAAACTATTGCATGTAGCGCGCTTAAAAATTGGCACGCTGCTGGTAAGGTGCAAGCGGTAGCCAAGTGTAATAGTTACGTTAATATATGCATATACATTTGTCAGTCTTACACAGAAAGTTACCACTGGTTCAAAGTTTAGTTTCAATAACTAAAAAAATTGGTGAAGTGTAAAACATGTACATCTCTTTGCAGTTGAAAATAGAGCAAAATGTTTTTGCAAGTAAAGAAAAATGTTTCTGTATGTACAGGGGTAAGTCAAATTGTTCTTATCTGAACTTGTGCTATACAAATTAAGAAATTATGTTTAGTTGGACATGTATTCTATATTTATAATGGAGGTCTGCATTTATAAGCAAACCTTCACTTAGTTAGCTAATTCATCATTTGCAACGTTCATATTTATTCATTATTGTGCTTGTTGTTTTTACTGAAAGTTTAGCTCGGACAGGGAGTCGCTACTCAGAGAGACATGTGCAGGTACAGGCTCCGAAACCAGTTTTGAGTAGTTACCCGCTGAAGACCCTTATATTTACATGGGATGATACAGCCTATGTCAGAAGTCTACAGAAGAACATGGATAATATGGGCAACAGTACTTTCATATGCATATGGGTTAGAGAGTGACGGGTTAGCATATGGAGATTAAAGAGTTCGGAACGGGCAATGACTTGTAGGAACTGCATCTTGACACAAAGACACAAATGCAACACGCAAACGAGCTACCAACACATCTGAGAAGCATATTTTTTAATTCAAAATAATATTACTATTCGATGTGGATTACAAAAGAATTGTAAATGGATATAAGAAATGTTACGCTCATAAATTCTATTTTCTGTTGTATTTTTATTCATGCATGTATATCTATTGCACATATCTTAACCCCCATAAAACAGCGTGTTTTTTATTCTTGAGATTATAATGTGTTTGAACTTAAGTTGCGATAAAAGCATTTCAGTTAAAAATACACATGTGAGTACAAATGTACCGTCTCACCATTAACAAAACATTAATTTTATAATAAACATTAATCATGCTTTTCAAATAGATTGTTTATCATTACATTAACTGACATATTTTACAATGTTTTGATCTGGATCCTCTCGAATGAACTAATTTTCATGCTTTTCGTTTCAAGCATGTTGACTAGACTGAGGACAGAAAAGCTTTAAGGGAACCAATGAATGGTTTAATTGAACAACGTTTGTTTTTTTAATTATTTTTTTTTTGGAAAATGTGTCCTTATATTACCTGCAATGAAATGTCGTTTTGCGGAAACCCACATCTAACTGTAGATAATAACACCTCATCACAGGACCACCTTGCATTCGTATACGTTAGTTAAATTCATTGCAACAACTCCTCATCGAATTAGCATCTTTTATTCTGATAACTTAGTAACATCCATTCAATCCATTACATTATGGATACGACAAGGATGTCATTGGTTATCATATTTGCACTAATGTAAGCCGTGGGTTTCTTGGTGAATTGAGCTTTCTCCAAAAAGGAAATAAACAAATACCACGTACAACGTTGCTTCTAACCGTCAAATGTATTGCGTGTTCGTGTTTTTTTTTTTTTTTTAACGAAAATTCGTCATCGCCATACAACTCAATTTGCAACATAATGTATTATGATTACAGACGGGTTTTACTTGATGAAAATAATTCAAAGTTTAGTCAAGTAGCTAGCACACAATTGTAAAATACGTGATCCTTTTGGAAAAGTAAAATATTTATCTCCATGGGAATCGACAGGGTCAAATTCCTGCACAAAGTTCTGCCACTCTAATGAGTTAATCTTTTCGACAGTAATCTATGACTTAAAATTGCCACAGCATTTATCTTTCGTTGTTTGTGTTCATTTACTCCTCGGTTTGTTTGCAACGTTTGATTTGTCCTTTTTTTTCCTCATCCTGAGAAGAACTTATGGACACATATTGAACAAGACATGTTTAAACATAATGCAAAAAACATATATTTACTTACTTTTTAATTCGTATTTCATAATTCATACACACTATTTGGTTTGAGTTAATCTCCATGCAACGACTTGGTTGTGTCTACATATCGTTCTACTAAAGCAAGAATGGCCTAAGTCAATATTGGGCACTTCTGAGTTATATACCAGCGGATAAGGAAGACCCTTCCTCTTCCTATTTACATCGTTTTATCTTGAAATCTGTAAAGAAAACCCTCTAAGGTACCAAACTTTGAATCCAAAATGGCCTTAGTAATCAAATGGCCTAAGTCATCTAAATTTTGTAAAATCGGCCTTAGCCACATAACACTTTTGTTTAATCTTTCTGAACCAATGACCATTCATTTGTTTCATAGGAACCTATTATATGAAAGCATTTAAAACGGTGTATTTGATGACATATTGGAATTGAGCACAAACAGTAGCTATAGCCAAATACTGTCAAATATGCATGTTGGCCTAAGTCAATTCAATTTTGGCCTTTGTCACACCCACGTCCTATTTAAAGACATTGTTGCCTAAGTCAAGCAAATTTTAATGAAAAATATATTTTCATGGCTACATTGGGCGCATATTAACAAAATCGTATTGGTCACGATAAACATGCTAAAATACTTCATTTCGTGATAAACCCGGGAACTGTTGGTTAACCACATATAAGTAGGACAGATTTTTGGCGGTCTTCTCAAAATTGCCAAAATGCCTTAGGTCATTTTCGCCTTAGTGGGACGATGTGGAAAATGCGCTTGTTGTCTGTCAAAACCTGCAACGAAGTTATTGTGACAGATTAACACAACGTGTTGTGTGCTTACAATTACACCACAGACGGAAAACGTGAAAGTAAAGGGTCCTACGTTTATGATGGTGAAAGGATTCACATTTCGAAAACTTTCCTCAGAAGGGCTCTTGGAAATATAACCTTACTCGGTTTTGTTGTTGTTGTTTGTTGTTGTTGTTGTTGTTGTTGTTGTTGTTGTTTTTCCCCCACCAAACCATCAATATTCATCGCCCAGTACCAATGTGAAGAAACAAATTTTTACTCGTGACTTCAGACAGGCAGTTAACCTTGAAAGGCAGCTGGTGGTTTTACAATATCGGATATTGTGATACATCTATCGTATATGATCTTCAAAGTGGTATTCTGGGACCAAATAGCCATCTGCCGGCTCTTCTTAATTTTTAAGGGGACACCTTATGATTGAGACGAGTTATGTACATAGACCCTGTCACAGTGTTAGAATATAAGATGCCAATTAATATTGATCTGCATTTCGACCTTCTCATTGCCATCAAAGATAAAACAAAACCATGTTTGTAACGACTGACTGACAGTTTGCACCCATATAACGCAACTAGAACAAAAGTGGGGAAAAGAAAAAACACTTCTAAAATTTGAGTATGCTTTTGAAAAAGGAATATATTTATCTGTGTACGTGCATCTTAACAGCATGTTAGCCTATTTTAATAAAAATGTCTTTTTAAATGCCTAAATAATTTGTAAAAAAAAAAAAAAGAAAGAAAAAAAAAAGCTTCATTCGATTCAACTTCACTAGCAGAGAATCTCAAAATTCATGTATTCTGTAATAGAATTTAGTGAATTTTACAACATAGCCTCGCTTTTTATTTTTAAAATCCAACATAGCCGCTGCTGTGGCTAATCTGGAAGTTTGCTTAATTGGGCACAGCTACTTGTAAACGTATACCAATCACGACGACTCTTAAAGGCATCTACTGATTTAAGCTTGAACGATGTTTTTGCTCATCATCATCGTCGTCGTCGTCGTCGAACTGTAATGTTAGCAAAATGGGATTGTATAGTTTGTGCAATACCATCCTGGGACATATGCGCAACATTTTATTGTCCACAATCGAAATATTCCATATCTTGTTAATCTATGACGACGACCAGTGTGTGTGTGTGTGTGTGTCTGTTTCAAAACTTTATCAAGTGGAAAAAGTACACAATCTTATTATATGTTGTGCATTAGCAACTAACTGAATTGTCGTTCAATCGAGGACGCGAAGCCATTACACTAAAGAAATACAGAAAATAAATAAACGCAAATAAATACCGAGATCTTTTCACAGAAGAAAGATACATGTTTCAAATGACTGGTAACTTGTGATGCAATTTTGACCAAGCAAAAAACAAAAACAAAACAAAGAAAACAAAAAAAGCAAAAAATATATATATAAAATAAACCGAACCAAAAAAAAAAAAAAAAAAAAAAAACAAGCAAACAAAAACAAAAACAAAAAAACCCCACTGATATTCCGATTTTACCTATGGCAGATGGATATATATTATCTGTAGCAGTGCTTCATTTTATCGTTTAGAAAAACCGAGCTTTTCAATAAATATGTAGCCATAATATAGTTTAAATCATCCATGCAAATAACCTTACGGATACTTAGAATGTGTGTTACAGGAACAAAACATATTTTAGGTCAACGCATCATATAGATGAATGTCATCTCCATTCTTATTTTTGGCACCATATCTGGATGTTGTTATTTTTGGGGTCACTTTGTGATGGGCAGATTTACGTTTTGTCTGACTGTAATTTTCGTCGTTTGCTTGAACAGGATCTTTTAGCAGATAACTTGAGACGCCATAGAGTGTATGTTCATACTTATGTTCTATTTTATATTCTACGACCTTCTCAAAAGATGCCCAATGTTATATATTTTAAGCCACACACTTTCCTTTTATTAAGTATTTTGTGGTGAACATGAGGGTACGTTGCATTATTTTCATGAAATCTCCTCCCAAAAGGTGTTTAAGTAGTTTAAGCTATGTTGTCTCGTGAACCAACAGAATGTACGCTATTCAACCAGTATTCAGAGGAAACAGAAACACTATTTAAGCCACACACTCTCGGATCAAACCAATAGTTTGCACCAAATTTTTTTGGCAGTTATAACTATAAGCTTAAGACTCACATGGATGTAAATAATTAGAACCAGCCAACAGTTTTCTTTAGTGGGTGAGACTGGTATCAACTCCTGTAATTCAGAATGAAGCGCTAGACTCTTTTGACCAGGCAATGAACCTGACTGACCACGTAAATTAATTTTGTGACACTGCTTATTATCCTTGAGAAATATTTATCACATCAGAAAATACCTCCAAAAAGCCGGACATGGAAGCCCTTTGTCATGGCTCTAGGACATTGAATCCAGCTTATTGTTAATTGCAAAAGCTTCAAAATGTGTAGAAATACAGTGCTTATAATGTCATATGGCCTAGAAAGGATGTTTACACGTGTTTCATTTATGCTACGCCATTGGCAAAACGGGTAATCGGATATAATTTACGTAATATGTTAGACGATGTGGCACTGCTGCTGTTGTTTGTGCAATTGCTCGTTGTGTTCAAGCTACTATACGGTCTTGATTCACGTTAGCCAGCAGGAATGCTCCAGCCGTACTGCCCACCGCAGTCTTTATGTTCGGAAACTCAGAGACTGTGTATAGAAGAGCAGGCCAAACTGGACTCACGCGACTTAAGGTTCTGCAGAGTAGTACCTTTCATGGGTTTCTCTTGCTGGACGTTTTTTGAAAATATGTCTTCTTTTGTCTTTCATATTGTATGACTGTGTGACATGTGTTTTTTTTTTTTTTTTCGTCATTTCGCCCCACACGCTGTGCATTTCATCCGCAGTTTTGGTTGAACTGTTTCAATGTAGTTGAAACGTAACATGTATTTACCATCAGGATGGACAATTATTAAACATTTCATTTATTTGTTCAGGTTAAAATGCCCAAGTCAGCATAATGCTGGACTGCCGGGGTAATCTTTTTCACTATGAAAGCATTTTCCCCTTTTTCGAGTTGATTTTGTAAGTGTGGAGCCAAAACGCTTGTGTGAAAACCATGTAAATCCTGTCCACACATTTAACTTCATTTCGCATTTGACACATGATGCAGTTTTTCATCAATCTACGAGGTTGCCTTGCAGCTTCATATTTCGACCTACCTGGCAGGGAATATCGGCCACTATAAATGCTGTAATCCTGGTTTACTAAGGAGTCCCCAATTACCATCGACTGTGCCGCCAGGCATTTCCTATTCCATAAGTACAGATACTCGATATTTTTATGTCACCATAATAATAGGTAGCACAAGTATGTACGATTTTTTTTTTTTTTTTTTTTTTTAAGATTGATAAATTGTGATCAGGTCATGGTAGATATAAATGTACATCGTATCGTTGGTAAAATCAGTTTCTCTCCGTAAGAGCCGATGCATTTGTTCACTAGTTGTTAACAACCGTACAGCCCGCTGAAAAAGTGTAGCATCCAGAATTTACTGTTAGATTCACCGGTGGCGCTGTACTGTATAAAAAGGGGAGTACGTGATGACTTATTCACCGCCAAACATTGCGCCCATACAATTGCATTGTTAATTCACTATTGCCTTAATTGTATTAGAGGACCTTTTCACCCGTTTGCTGGCCGAATAAGAATGTTTGCTATTGATGCATAAACCCATTTAACTGGCCCAATGCAAAAGCATGGAAGTACCCAAAATGTCCAACTGGATCTCTTAAAGTTTCACCACAGATGCGCACACTCATGTGGCAGCCCCAGCAAAGATGCAATCATGTTGACGGTCTTGGGAGAAAGCTCTAACAGGTTTCCGGTAAAATATTTATTGAATTGCATGCTTTGGAGCCCATTAAACGTTTGTGAACATAAGCCGAGTCTATTCAGCGTGTTAGTTCGCTTACTTGGCCCTGGGTCGTGCCAGCAACCATGGTAATCTGCCATGCCATTAAATTCAAATATTCTCAGAGCATCAACTGCAAGGACAGTTGGCAGAAGATATTTAAAGCAAGAGTAGAGGATTTATGGATATTGGTCTGATAATCTGATGTTGAAACATGGGAGGCTACTTTTTAAAAACGTCATGTTTGACGACATTCAAAACCGTCTTTTCTAGTATCTGCATTTGAGGTTTACAATGGCGTGCAGATTGATGCACTATGGCTCTTCAAACAGACAAGGAAATACAATGCAAACCAATACATATTCTTCCACGTATAAGGCAGAACCGGATGAGTCTTTCACCTCCAGCATTTACATACATACGCTTATAATAATAATAATAATAATAATAATAATAATAATAATAATAATAATAATAATAATAATAATAATAATAATAATAATAATAATAATAATAATAATAATAATAATAATAATGATAATAATAATAATGATAATAATAATAATAATGATAATAATAATAATAATAACACCAGCAAGTTCTTCATATATATATATATATATATATATATATACACACACACACACATATATATATATATATATATATATATATATATATATATATATATATATATATGTACTGCATTGGCTTTATACTGTATAGAAAGGACGCAATGGTTAATTGACATTGACAGGATTAATGCAGCGTGCCGTGCTTCCATCAAGATTCCATACATTGCCAGGTTCGACAGAACGATATGTTTTACAGATTCACATGTACACATAGAGGCTCTTTTGCGAATTGAACGGTAATCCGCCGACAAGTGCTGAAGCTAAACCCAGCAGGTGCATGTATCACATATATATCTCACTAACAAGTCGTAGAACCTGGAAGTCGTTATAAGAAAATGTTTTGAATGTAGTGTTCCATCATTTACGTCACTTTGCGGGAATACTTTTAAGAGGAATATATATATATATTTTTTCTGATCAGATCTGACAAAATATTTTCAAATGGTTGCCGCCCATGTTGGTAATCCATGTTAAATAATGATGGATAAGATATTTTATCCATGTGTAACATGTTTATGGAAACGTAGGGGAAATTAAATATCTGTCTTGGCTGATTTGCAATGCACATTGGCAGAGACAATAAAAACAACAGGATTTAAAAAAAAAGGAAAGCAATGTTCAGATGAAAAAACAATGAATTTGGTAATATGAGAGGTCTAATATAAAAAAAGGCCTTCCTGTGCTGGTATCAAATGTGTTCATCGGCGGCTCGCCGAGAATTCACAAGATAAATAATCATTTACTATTACGTATCAAGATCGATATCGAAATTCAGTCCAATTTTGAATCCGTCCAAATGTGACAAGTAAACATAAAACATGACCAACTACATACCAATTCAGAACATTCATCAAGTTGTGCATCTGCAATCAAACCCCAAACAAACAACATCCACAAAACAACAATGACTGTCAAGAAAAATGGAAGCGGACAACAGTTTCCAATGCTGTCAAACAGACTGCACCAAAATCGATGTAATCAAGATTCAACCATAATCAAAGTCGCCATCCATCAAACAAGCGATGTCCGAATCCAGTAAGGTCAAGATGTACATACACCAGACATAAATATATTATGAAACAAAACATCTGTCTCCTGACTTTAAACAGGTGCTAACAAATAGCTATTAGCAGCTTAAAATGCTTAGATGCATGTTACCCTTAACTAAAAGAGGTGTCTTGCTCCATGCATATACTATTAAATTGCTGAGCACAATTAATACTCTCTCACAACCTCATTTATATGGCTTTTCAAATCCACCTAGTACTTACGTGATAAGGATTTATTTTTATCTTACAAACTTCATTTTTTTTAATTTCGTGTTTGAATGTCCCTGTTACAAATTTATCAAATAAAAATGCATGCCGGAATTCGAAGTTGTCAAAATCAGTACGCACGCTAGAAAATGTAATCAACAGGGACTTATACACGCCATAGGCAACCCCAACAGGAATATTATTATCCATGTGAGGGCAGTTAACAAAATAAACTGGAACTGATCTCGTTTGTCACAGAGTTTAAACATTAAGTCATCCTCATCCTCATCATCATCCTCATCATCATCATCATCATCATCATCAGCAGCAGCAGCAGCAGCAGCAGCAGCAGCAGCAGCAGCAGCAGCATCATCACCATCACCATTATACATCATTATATCCATGTATGAACATACTTGTACCAAGCCATTTTCGCTTTTCTAGCCTCATTCCTGACCTGTGATAAACGCGTTCGTCTACAAGATCCGGCTAAAGATGCATCCAATGTTTGGTATGAAGCCCACAAGAGCAGGACATTTTAGGAATCAAGTTATTATCTCTTTCCGAAGGGGCCATAAAGAAATCAAGGGACTTTAAGCGTGAATCACTGCCCCGGCCAAGCGTTATTTAAATTTATAATTCATTCTCCCTGTGCAAAACTTGTAGAAAGTACATATGAAGCACATAACGTATGGCGGGCCATGTGTCCCTTCAAAATGTACCCGTGGTAACGACCGCCATGTAGAAACAAATGATACGGGTATTCCTGCGACATCCAACCGACCATTGGACAGGCCGATGCCACCTTTAAGACGTTGACGCCCCAGAGCGTCAAAAACGCTTGCTTTAAGACATACCAGGCCAATAGCATGGAATGTACGTTCTGGCGTTGGGGCATGCGATCTTTGAAGAATGTTCTTAAAGGTGGAATCTCTCAAGAAACTGCCCTTGAGGAAAATAGTTGTTGACACCTTTTTCAGTCTGCAGGGAGGACCTGTGTAGACCTTAAACAAAACATTAAGATTAATTGTAGCAATACTTCCTCTTACTATTTTGGTGCCTCAACATATTTTGAAGCATTGTGGCCATCTTGAATTTCGCCTGAAATAGTCAGCAAACAGGGATATATATATATATATATATATATATATATATATATATATATATATATATATATATATATATATATATATATACATATATGTATATATCTCATGGTAGATTTAAGTTGATTACAGACGACGGATACCGAGACCCCCTCTCAGAAGCTCAGCTTACCGACAAATCAGCTCAGCTACTAAAATACCAGGTTGCAGGTTGTCTTAGAATGTAAAAGAGAAAGAATCAGATACATATCCACTGAATTTAGTCCCAATAAATTGTCACGTGGCCAGTCAAAAATAATTGTACGTGTATTTTGTTGAACACATCATTTAACCAATTTCAGTTCACCATTTTTATGCGGACTGAAAAAGCACATGCCTTGCAAAAAGCGTATAAATAAACGTATATGTATGAACAACGTACTGTCACTTATTCACCAGTGTAATACATAGGTATTTCGCAAAGACTCCTTCGGCAGGGAACCCCCAATTATTTTCCGACGGGCTTCACTCTGTAAGCTTTGGATCATATTTCAAAGTTTTAAACCATGAAAGCTATTTTCGCTTTGCCTATTATCGAAGACCCATCTTACCCATGACGTTATTAAAAGTGTAATAGAACAGAATGTACACCACGCTGAGAATACCATAACCGCACTGAAACGAATATAGAAATATGCATCGTAATTGTTTTACACGTGCATTCTGTTTGAAAGAAAAAAAATCGGGCGTCAAGAATTTATGCCGGCTTTTACTTATTTCGCAAAACCACGTCATTACACACACACACACACACACACACACACACACACACACATATATATATATATATATATATATATATATATATATATATATATATATATATATATATATATATATATATATGTATGTATATATATGCATAAGTGTGTAAGTTGATTTTTCAAAAAGGTCAAACAATTTATGTTGACATAACTAGCATGAAAATTTATTCGACGTTCATCGGTCAACATGCACTCATAAAACTTAAAGGCATAGCATGCAATGCTCGTTGATCATATTGTAAAACCTTTGCAAGAGTATACACGCAGGCTTATATACCCCATGCGGTCAGTTTCCCCATGAAATCATTCCCGTGTTACGCTTCCTAATCCAGGCTTTCAGACAATATTAACAATGAAGATTGAGCTGATATCCTCAGTATAATGCAGGTCATAAACGTTTTGTTGATGGGCGCACCACCCGATCCCATTCGTAGGGTACAACGAACTGATCAGATCTGCGCCTATGAAAAAGTTAGATGGTGCAACTAAAAAACGTTAATTGGCCCATCAAATCCCACAGAATGTATATATATATATATATATATATATATATATATATATATGTGTGTGTGTGTGTGTGTGTGTGTGTGTGTGTGTGTGTGTGTGTGTGTGTGTGTGTGTGTGTGTGTAATATTTTTATGAGATATATATAATACTTTTATGAGTACTGAACATGAACTTGAGGGATGCATGTAATATAACCACGCCGCAAAGTCCTAATAAGAGTAGCACGAAGGTAATATTTTGCCCCTCCCCCCTCCCCCCCCCACACACTAAAAATTTGTACAGACATGAAGAGACCAATACAACAGGCGCAATGGACATGTGCAATTAACGCAAATGCATTAATTACATATTTCTATTATGAATCTGTATGCCATGAAATTAATTGTGTGTTTCAATTCATTCCCGGATGCAACCGAACACTGGTAGACACGTGTGTAATAACTATCAACACTATCGTACATTGTTGCAGAGTTATATTTAATTCCATTGTCAAGAGGCTAATCTCCCATGGTGGTACCTCAACACAGTATAGTGTGGGTAATGTTTCTTGCTGGCATTTGTGCACCCCCATGCCTGGGTTTCAGTCGTTTTTGTGATAAGTAGATTTATTGGATAAATATGTTGACGATGTTTGACAAGGTCATGTTGGCAACTCTAGCAAAGAAAAAAAAATAGAATCACAGTAAAACTATGATGCTACTTCGGCAGTATAACAAGAAACCAAAACAAACATGTTTTCTATATTCTCATGGTTAAGAGATTTCATAGATATGCGAGATAATGCATTTGTCTGATCATGAATGTTTGCTGAAATGCACCATGTTCACTGCTGTCTCTCTGTGTTTCTATTAATGTTCTGAGTCTCAATAGACATGCGTGAATCGCACAATAGCTAGCCACTTATATCCATACCTGAAATAGGAAAAGCTGACGGCGACTCTAACACATTGGCTAGGTAACACAAAGTGGGGATATCTTTGGATCTTTAGCACGTTTTTCGTCTCTCGTGCACACTGCCAGGTAATCATATTTTGTTTCTTCCCTTATTGGTACCCAAGAGATTGTTGTCCCGTTGAATAGCAATTTTCTGTGGGTGGATGTCATTGTTTTTTGCCGTCCGTTCTAGATCCACTGTTCGTGTCAATAACCATTTTCATTTTTACCTTACCTCTTTCAGGGAATGCATATAGCGTAACAAAGTTCTCCATTTTTTTGTATAGTTGTTGATTCTCTTCCTTTGTTGGTTTGTTTCTTGACCAAGTATTTTTTTTAATGTTGGTCTGTCAAAATGGCTTGCCGTGAAAGGCAGAATCATGTATATTATATAAGAGGTTGAAGTTGGCTAATATGTGCATGTAAATGTGAAAGAACGCCAAAGATGCCTTGCACGGCTGCAGGCGTGTATCGGGGTGTCACACAAAGTTCAATGTGTGGATACGTGATCACAGTATCTTTGAATGCCCTTCTTATGATACGCATATACAAAATCGTTCATCATCCATACTATATTTATCGCTGACGTCAGAATCATATGCAAAATTGAGGAATCATCTGTTAATAATTTTTCGTGACTCACCAAGTCTGATAATTTTTATCAGTGATATTCAGCATAGTCCCCGACGAACTGTTTCAAACCAACACTTACAAAACAAATCAAATATTTGTGAACAAAAGCAGTAAAATGCAAAACTTGTTCAAGGCAAAATAAAAGTATTCGTTAGTCGTTCTTGAAAGTAATGGTCCTGACGTTCATTGAACTTGCATTGACATGAATGTAACCTTCGACAGGCAGCTTTCTCAAAATCCGATGATGGTGTCAGTACTTTTGTTACAGCTGCAAGTGACTAATGGCCCATGGTAAAGCCATCCCCTTTCTAGCGGGATAACATATATCTAAAAGTAATAAGGTGTCAAGGAAAACTTAAATCACATGCTGCAGTATATATGCTACAAGTCTATCGTTCTCTATTTCTCTTTTGTTTTAAAATTGATACTCGTCAAGTGATAATGGAAACCTGTTAGAAAATCTTGTCATAATTACTGTAGTCTCCAAAATTTATTGGCTGATGCTTGTCTTTTTCTAGTTTCGTCCCCCAGAGAGGTTTATCTGTATTTAAGAAATGCACTTCAGGCGAAATCACAAAAAATAATTTTCATAATCATTCACGTGCGTAATCATTTTCCGGAGAGTCGACAATTTCCCATAATGATCATAACTGTCTGGCGACCTCATTGACAGTTATCATTAATCTAATATTAAAATAGTTTGTATGGTTTATGCTGTGCATTTGCATTTGGAGTGAGTGTAAATGGAAATACGACAGTCGAAATACCAGTGAAACGGGTTTAATGATGCGTTCATAAAGCAAAATAGCATAATTGTTTTCATACTTATCGGTAGAGCATGCACAAATACAAATCACCTGTTCTCGCCACAACCAGTGCCGAGTTCCATGTCTACTGGAGAAAAGTTTTGCTTACTTTAGTAAAAGTTAGCCTTCTCAAATATGTGTTTAGTTCCAAGCATATCAGACATGTGAATTGTAAACATCATACCACAAATATGTATAGCTTTCATTAAAATGCTTAAACGTTTCATTGGTCAGTAAATTAAATGCTTTTTTTTTATCGACATTTGGTCTCCGTGTACTGTTGGTGGCACCGAAAGGATATCCCGCCGCACTGAAACAAGTGCCATATGTTTGCTCTTTACAGATGTAATGTCGAGCAAAACATGTTGATTGTCTTACCAGAGCATAATATATCGTGGTTGAAAACTTTAAGACTGCGGTTTCAGTAAGGCCCTGCATATGGGATACGTCGTATCGTTTGTTCATCGCGCAAAGTAGACATGACATGTCTGTTTGTCGAACTGTCATACGTCTCAGTCGAATTTAAAACTGAACCGTGTCGTTTGTCGAGAAAAAGGACGAGCCGAAGGGATTTGGAGTAACTGTACGCCGCAAAGACAATTCGAAGAGTGCATGGACCGAGATGTCAATTATGGCCCGCAGAACAAGCATGGACATATATAAAAAAGAAGGGCAACAGAGTTATGATGATGATCATGATGATGATGACGACGACGACGACGATGACGATGACGATGAAATGATGATGGTGGTGGTGGTGGTGGTGGTTATACTGATGATAACCAAAATATCTTCACAGCCTCGTTTTTCGTGCTACACTTTACCTTGGGGTATGCTCGGACTTCGCTAGAGACCATTGCGTTGTGTAAGCATATCATTTCCCCGCATATACGGGGAGAATTGTATCTCCCAAACCACCAATTATATTCACAAATTATAGTGCAAAGTTAAGTTTGGTTATACTTTACATACAAATTGTTGTAAGCTTTCATAAATTCACCTTACGCTGGTGAAAGGTAGGCTGCTGGAGTAGGACAACACAATAGTCAATGGTGGGGAGTACTCACAGGTCCCAGATGGATTTATGGGAGATGCAGGGTCCCTTATCATGGGACTGCTCTTAAAGCAGTAAATAGAATATAACAGACAACACATGGAGGCTGAGGTTAAACTTGCTACCTAGAAGTAAAAAACAAAACACCAACAAAGATAGAAGTATACATATAAAAAAAATGGGGTGACCTCCCCGTAGCATTTCGGGCCCCAGGAAAAGGTGCAACCAAATACTAGATTTCCGCCAAAGACTTCACAATAGCCACCATATATGGACTTTGACAAAAAGGAACGTATGTACTCAACCTTATTTACAATACTTTACAACAACAAATGTCAATGAAAGTCGGCGTAGCCTCCCTACCCCTGATGAAGGGCCAGGCGGGGCCCTAGACGCGTCGTTTTGTTTATATATATATATATATATATATATATATATATATATATATACTGCTAACTTTGTTGGTGTTTTTACTTACAGGTAGCAACTTGAACCTCGGCCTCCAGGTGTTGTCTGTTATACTATACTCACTGTTTTTACAAAGGAGAGTTGAATCGGTATCATCCTTGTGATTATAAGTGTTAAGTAAACTAAGGGTTAAAATTATCATAGCACACTGAATTTGCCGTTATAAACTTAAAACTAAGTTTTAAATGGCTGAACGAAAATGCAAATAATCATCAACAGAAACTTTCCTCCCGCTATAAAGAACACAATTTTTTCTTTTGCCCTTATTTTCTGGCGCCTTCCAACCAGACCCCGGGAATCATGGACACCAATTTTGCGGCGCTCGAGAACAGTGCACCATATCATCGGTCTATTCATTCGCCATCCATATCACATTAACAGAATTATGTCGCATCCTGGCACTTTTTTAAGGGTTTTAAGGGATTTGTAACGTGTAACCTTATATACATAATTCTTAATACTATGTACAAAAGGCATAAGTAAATAGTTTGAAATCACAGCGCCATATGTGTATTTTGTATTTAAGAGCGAATGGGTGCAGCTTTTGTTATGGCAGAACTAAAATACAGATTTTGATCAGGGATTTAGCATTCTGATGTATTTCAATGAACTCTGGACAGATATATTTATCTTTGACTTTTAAATAATATAGGTTGCCTAAAGCAGGGAAACGCTATTATCGCCTTGGAAAAAACCGCGTACGATGCTGATTTTTTCTTTCTTTCTTTCTTTCTTTCTTTCTTTCTTTCTTTCTTTCTTTCTTTCTTTCTTTCTTTCTTTCTTTCTTTGGGGGGGTGTTGCTTTTTCGTTTTTGTTTTTTGTTTTTGTTTTTCATTTTACACTCAGAGGTGCAACATAAAGTACTTTTTGTAATACGTATCTTACAAACAAAAAAACATTAAACCATATGCAAACATATTCAATCAAAGTGTTTTTAACAGTCCATCGTTGACAACGTAGACAGCCTTAGTACCCCATACAATATTGTGGACCTTTGACATTTCCCTCACATATTCACTTTTAGAGTGTAATTTATCAGCATTCCCCATGTTTAGATGCATTAAGTTTATGGTTTTGTGGTTATATATATAGTTATTCAAGTTTAAAAAGGTAGCCAAAAATTGTAAATCATAACGATCCACAGGGTTTCTTGCCTCTGTGTTTCAATCTAACAACAACAAAAACAACAAATACAACAAAAACAACAACAACAGCAGCAGCAGCAGCTACAACAACAACAACTCATGACTTTGCGTACCCTTTTACAAATATAACAGAATTTACACCGAATATTGACAAAACTTGAAACCTCTGCTCTGTTTGGTGCCCGTGTAATAATCAGCTTGTGTAATTGAATGCGATCTTAAATTACTGGATCAATAGCACACAGTGACTTCCGTTTTTCCCCTGTGCAGCGATAAGGCTAAAATTCATAGACGGGAAGTTTGATACCTTACCCGTGTGTGATAGATGTGTGGTAGATGTATCTGGAGACGTTAACTAATTCGCCGAAAACCTGGCCACTCTTTTATCCGGAAATATGTGAAGACCTTGTGTGACTCGGATGGACAAACCGGCACGAGGTGTGTCATAAATTGGCCTAATCTTACCAGATTACTTTGCTTCTGCAAAGTCAATAAAATAATTTGGCCCTGCCATTAATCAAAACCATTCTAACAACGCCGATTTCAGATGACAGTGTTATTCATTTATTCCGAACAGTATCAGGGTACTAACTCACGTTTTTGTCAAAGGTTGCAAATAAACTGACACATGATTTTAACTCATTTTACAATAAGAGGGCCACTCGATACAGAACACAGCTCTATATCATTCATTCGCCGTATGTGTTCCAAGAACTTACATATCTACGAGATCTTAGAAGACAGCTGGCACAAAGCAAACATGACTTTAAATGTTTCAATGCCAACTGCGTCTGCAGTCAAATTATTTACGGGGAACTGATCTCAATAATAATATGGATGCTTGATTCATATTCCTTGTAACAAGACCTGTCATTCAAGTAGCAGCGTGCCAATAGCTCCAGGGAATATAATGGCTCGCGTGAACAGCTTTCCATGGCGCGCTTTGGGCGCAATGCACCCAAAGCTGTTGACTCAGTCCAAACTTGGCACTGCAAGTGTTAACAGGCAACTGTTTCCATCTGCTATATACCTTTTTAACCTTTATTTTGTCTTAGGATTGTTTCCCATGGGCATTTTATTATTATACCCATTGATTTTAAAGGTGGAAGTATCCACTTGCAGGTGAGGTATACCTAGGAGCGCGTGCGCATTGTAGCCTTCTGATGGAGTGCGAATTAATAATTGCACAGGCGAAATAATACGGTTAAGTAATTATACAAAATGACGTAAATAAAGATGAATTTTTCTTATTTGAATAGTTTGTGTGAAATAAAAATGAAATGTTAGTAGTTTACTCTCTTTTTTGCCAGGAGCGAAACCTACTGAAGCATGATCGGAATGTTAGCAGCATGACAGGCGGATAATTTGCGTGTGTAAATTTGTTGACCCGGTTGTATTAAACAAAAATGTTCAATCACAAATGCCATAAAGACGACGATAAACAGGTATTTTTGAAAAAAAAAAAAACAGAAAACAACCCCCCCCAAAAAAAAACAAAACAAAACAAAACAAAAACAAAACAAAACAATTTATCCCATGAAAATATTTGAGTTACCATTGTGAGAAACATAACATTAAGAGAAGCATTTTCGAAGCCTTAGATACATGTATTTCTGGTCCATTTGAAAATTATGTGAACGCAGAGGTTCCAAAAAGAAATCATTTGAGGGGCCAGGGGACGAAGCCCCGTAAGCCTACAGGTTATGGGAAAATAAGGCTCCATTTGGAGACCTGTTTTGTCACTAAAAATCTGATGTTTCTACCCTAGAAATCCTGCAAAAAAGGCCCACGTTTATGACTGGCTATTCTGGGGTAAACATGGGAGTAGAAAGAAAACGGCAAATATTTTGCCAGCACCAGTTTTATTTATGCTGCACAGCATAGTTTAATCCAGGCATCTATACAAAAAAGGGATTGCATCTTCAGCCATGACTTACCCTACTATAATCACCTAAGATACATTATTTCGCATCATTCATATGAGCACACTTTTAATATTCTCTTTGACTCATTTAACTGAAATATCAAAGTGCTGTGAATGAACGGTATTACACGCTGCATTAAAAGTGTATTCATGACTGAGGTGTTTTTGGCTTTAAATTCTGCATATTTCAATGACAATTTCCCTGGTGATTAAGACAACATATGTTATACTGGTTTTACATGCACTAGAGTATCTATTGTACCCTTTTTACCCCAGTATTAAGAATTAATTTGTTAATGTCAGGACAATGTTCTTACTAGCATCACATTGTCAATGTTAATATTTTTCCTTTATATACTGTACGTATACAAGCATAAAGCATTGATCACTTGGGTTTTTCAAAAAAATCTTGGTTTTGTAAATCAAAATTAAAACATAAATAAAATCAGACCTTTGCAAGTTTGGAAGTCCCTCTGATGATCTCCTGCCGAGGTAGCATGATTCAGGGTACTGATAAATAAAACTAAAAACACAAGATTCTGCATGCCACTTTAAAAAAAATCATAAAACTACCGCAGATGCATGCCACTAGGAAAAAGTATATCCAATTACACTCTATAAAGTGTATGTGACACTATGAACCCTAATAAAGCACTGGAACCAGATATATCTGTTTGAACCTGCACTGTAAAACTGACCTCGGATTCAAGTTCCTCACAAAGCGACCTTTCATTCAACTACCTGCAAGCCTAAGCTTAATTCAGAAGTTTCACCAGAAAATTTGACCAAGATCAACAGGTTTTCTCTGGGCGCTTCTTGGGCCACAGCACAAAAAGTGCCCAGAGGAAACCTGTTGTCTCAGTTTCAAAGGAAGGACTTAAGGAGTAAAATAAAAATCATACCTGCATACAATTTATGAAATAAGTAAGACCGTATTGCCACATCATCACAACAATTGTCAGTATTCTACATGTATATGCACATGTACTTACAGTATTTTATCCTGGCTGAAATAAATACACAATTAGTTACCGACAGTGCCTGACTTTGCTTATCTGAAAATAAATGAGAGAGAGAGAGAGAGAGAGAGAGAGAGAGAGAGACAGAGACAGAGAGACAGACAGACAGACAGACAGACAGACAGATAGACAGACAGACAGACAGACAGAGAGAGTGGCCGTGCTTGAATTTAATGTACATAAATAATTACTACGAAATGCCTATACATGTGCTGTTACGTCTTTCAGCGCTGAAGGTAACCATCGTAGATTGCATTCCCATCAATATCATGGTTCTATAATCAGAATCTGCAGCTGTCCTATGAGCACTCTGCATGCATTACGCGGTGTTTACTGAGGAAAACTTCGACTCAAGCTTTATTTCAGCAATGAGAAGTAAAAAGTACATGTAAAGTACACTCAAACAGCGTGCATATGTTGCAAGGAAATGGGTTATATAAGTGAACAGAAAAGTGAGCCTGACAGCAAAGTCCTTGTATTGAAATACACACAATAAATCAGAGTTCTAGCTTTTTTTATACGGAATATTTAAAGGGTAGTATTAGTGACCCAAACTTTTCAACACTGCTAATCGAATGGTACTTTTTTACGACAAACAGTACAACATTTTAAACTTTTGCGAGCAGGGGTGGATCCAGGATTTTTTTTTTTTTTTTTTTTTTGCAATATATGTGTGTGTTTGTGTGTGTGTGGGGGGGGGGGGGGCAGCGACTTGTGGGCGAAGCCCGAAAGCGAGTGCCCAAGGCACGAAGCTTGGGTGGGGCGGGTTCGGGGGGGGGGGGGGCCTCGCCCGGAAATTTTTTTAAATAGATGCTCTAAGATGCGTTTTCCTGGCATTTGCAACTGCATTTTCATGACGACCATTTGGAGTTTTCGGGATGCAAACTTCTCTAAACTGGGTTCCATAAATCAAATTCCGCTATATATCTGATTCAATTCACATAAAATGAATCAAAGAAAAATGAGTTAGTGGCAAATAATTCCTGGAAATATGTATTTGTCACCTTTACCTGCTAATATATATTGTTTTTTCATCAAAGTGGATGACGCCTTTGCTGCGACCAATGCTCTCAATACTGACTTGCAGGCAGTTGAGTGTTGGTCGCGGCAATGGCTTGTTTCATTCAACCCTGCGAAATCTACCAGTATGGTCATCTCCTAGAAGAGTAATCCTTTAAATTACCCCGATTTAGTTTTTATGAATGAAAAGCTACCCGAAGTTTCTGATCACAAACATTTAGGCTTGACAATTCGCAGTGATCTGTCCTGGTCTAGCCATATCAAAAATATAACAACCTAGGGAATGAAAATGGTGAATATTCTTAAATATCTGCAGTTTCGTATCAATAGGAAATCCTTGGAAATTCTTTATCTCTCATTTATCAGACCTCTCTTCGAGTATGGGTCAGTGGTATGGGACAACTGCACGCTCCAACAGTCTCAACAACTTGAAAACGTCCAATTGGCAGCAGCCAGAGTTATTACAGGGGCCACTTCTAGGACTAGTCATGATTTAATTTATGAAGAAACAGGCTTTGAAACATTATCTCGGCCCCTTGAAAAAAGCAAGCTGATCTTATTTTACAAGATCATGCACGGTGTAGCTCCTTCATACTTATGCAGTCTCATTCCTAACCTGGTCAATCAAAGAAACAGGTACAATGTCAGATCTGGTACGAATCTCTCTGTTTTTCGATCACGAACAAACCGATTTAACACTTCTTTCTTTCCATCGGTTGCACGATTGTGGAATAACTTGCCTACCGATGTGTGTAATTCCGAAGACCTTACATCTTTTGAGAAAACAATAGACCGAGGGAAAAAAGGTGCAAACAAGCTATACTACAGAGGTGACAAGAGGCTTGCTTTTTCCCACGCACGGTTGCGTATGGGATGCAGCAAGCTAAACTCAGATCTGTTCAAAAAGGGTCTGATAGACTCCCCTCAGTGTGCCTGTGGAAACGGAAATGAAGATGTTTTTCATTATTGTTGCGAGTGTCCTTTTTATAGAACTCCGAGAAATACACTTCAGAACCAAATTATGTCCTTTGCACCATTTACGGTTTCAACTTTATTATATGGGTCCAAAACATGTACCTCCAAGCAAAATTTATTTACTTTTGACGTAGTCCATAACTTTATCCAAACAACAGGCAGACTGTGAGCTGTGACGTAGTTTATACTACGGTCAAAATCTTGAAACCAGAAATGTATCATCTGTGTAAAAAGTTAAGCGAAGGCGGGACTTCATCTCCCTACCCTCTATCTGTGACGTCTTGTGTTGTTCCACATATGCTCGTGTGGCGCCGCCACTCTACCTGTCCTCGTCTTGTGGTGTTTTTTCTTATGGTGAATTGTCTCTGAACC
Source organism: Hermodice carunculata (assembly GCA_964020975.1). Classification (NCBI taxonomy): domain Eukaryota; kingdom Metazoa; phylum Annelida; class Polychaeta; order Eunicida; family Amphinomidae; genus Hermodice; species Hermodice carunculata. The sequence goes on along the minus strand of OZ026622.1, from coordinate 76,523,145 downwards.
TGTGATACGTAAAACCTCTTCTTTAATCTTTTTCATGTGCAAGAGGGATTTATATAAGGCTTTGCCCTGTTTCCCAATTGTATCCTTACAGAAATAAAAATACGTTTAAACCAATATATATTGTTACTGGTAATCAACAGTATTATGCCATGGTCATCCCTAATTAAACCTTTCAATGCCAAGTTTAAGCCTGAGTTAACAGCTTTTCTCGGTGCACTTCCCACGCAATTCCTGCAGATTACGCCAAATATAGCTGTTTACCATAACCAAACTTTGTCCCAAGTCTATTATCTTAAGTCTAGCCGTGTTTGTGTTTGGATGAAATAGCTTTGCATTAGGAATTTGAATATCATTTAATCATACTGATTTAAATATCAGACTTAGTATTAATAATGTCTCTTCCGGTAATGAAAGAGTTAAGAGAGAAAATAAGTATAGGTAGAAGAAAACAAATAATATGCCTACATTAACAGGTTAAAAACTTAACTTATGTTAAAGTTACAGATCTTTCAGTAGCAACTGTATCCTGTCGCTTTCATACTTTTTCTGAAAAGGAAGTTCTTGGGGGAAAAAAAGCTAAATTCGAAAATTTCTAATGAAAATACAGAAGCAGCTCAAATGAAGTATCGCTTGGCTAACTAAGCCAAGAGATAAAATTATCTCCAGTTGTGTAAGCCAGGCGATACTCCATTGGTCCTTGGAGTAATTATGTGTATTTGAATAGAAATTAAGAAACTATTTTGGAGTCAATTCATGGACAATATCATGATTAGATCATGATATTGCATATGGATTTACAAGGTCTTAAAAAGAAGGATAAACTAATTACGCAAGGAGACGTCCTTCAGATTTTTGAAAAGGCCTGAGTGATTTTTTCTCATAGCGTCTTACATTTGTGACAAAGTCGGGAATTTTGACGAAAAACAGACTATCGCGGCTTCAGAAGGCTTGCCTATAGGCCTAACTTACATTACGATTAGTAAAAGATGAATACAAAAGTTGACATAAGTTTTCCTCTGCCTAGGCCTATCACTAGAACTGACCGTATGAGCAAATGTAGACTGGCTGTCGTCTGGTTCGTCATATTTGTCCGAAAGGAGTTAATACACAGGGGTGTTTAATGGCGACGTGGGTCCAGTGGATCGCCGAAGGCGACGAATGTCTAACCGCGACATGGGACCAGTGAGCCGCCGAAGGCGACGAACCAGACTGGTAGGGTTAACAAAGTTCCACCCGCATCCTGCAGATGGCGCGGACCGGTGAAAATTTGCACCGGCTATAAACAGCCAATCAGAAAGCAGGTCACCATTTAACATGCAAAATTTGCATTTAATATCTAAACAAGACGGCATGGCCAACATGGCAGTAGGAGCCACACTCAAGGACAGTGTACACTTTATAGCTTAAAAACTTGGTCGGCCTGTGGTATCAGGAGTTCAACTGGAAAGACTAGAGTACATAGGCAAAGGGCAGGATGTTTTTGCATCTTTGTCGACAGGTTCGGGCAAGTCTGACGTACATGGCGGAACCATTCGTGCTGCAGTGGGCAAACCACGGTCATCTCACTCTCAGTCTCAGTCTCAGCGAGGATCCCTCAGCCTCATACATTGTAATCATTGTATCGCCTTTAGTAGCCATCATTAAAGAACAGGTAGCATTTTTAAAGGAAAAGGGAATGAAAGCAACCCATGTAGGAGATGAGGAATGTGATTTGGAGGGCCTAAAGAAGGGGAATTACAACTACGTGTTTGGCAGTCCTGAATCTTCCCTGTCTGCCAAGCATAGAAAGCAGATTTTCACAAACCCCATCTACAAGTCACGACTTGGTGCCATATTCATTGATGAAAGTCATTGTATAGTGAAATGGTAATGTTTAACCGCGACATGGGATCAGTGAGTCGCCGAAGGCGACGAACCAGACCGGTGCAAATTTCCACCGGTCGGCGCCATCTGCAGGATGCGGGTGGAACTTTGTTAACCCTACCAGTCTGGTTCGTCGCCTTCAGCAACTCACTGGTCCCACGTCGCGGTTAAACATTCGTCTCCTTCGGCGACTCACTGCACCCCACAACGCCGTTAAACACCCCTGTGTATTAACCCCTTTGGGACAAATATGACGAACCAGACGACAGCCAGTCTAGAGCAAATGCTACATCAGCACGAAAAATGACTGTATTGCCCAAAACCAAGTCAGCGATGATTGTGTTAACAAAGGCAGCCATTTATTCATTGTTCCAAATGACAACAACAACAAGTAATTACTTTGCGTACCATTTAACAAATATAAGAGAACTTACACCCGATGGCGGCAAAATTTGAAACGTCAGCTTTGTTAGGTGAACATTTTCTTCCTAAAGTTGGGAGGTGTGGTGGCAAACTAAGTCTGCAGATACCTAATTTTCAGATGTGATGTGAAATCTCTTAAATCAGTTCACAAAACACAAAAACAAAAGAACAAAAAAAACAAACAAACAAAAAAAAAAAAAAAACAATACACACATAGAGGCAATATTCCCGCAGCAACATGAGCATAAATGTCTCGGCCCCTTTATTTATGATAGATAGATAGATAGATAGATAGATAGATAGATAGATAGATAGATAGATAGATAGATAGATAGATAGATTGATTGATTGATTGATTGATTGATTGATTGATTGATTGATTGATTGATTGATTGATTTGTTTGTTTGTTTCTTCATTTATTCATTTACTCACTCACCTACTTATTTCTGAACTATATATTATTTGATATTTAGCTCATTTTAGATACACCAGATCCGGATAGCTGCCTCTTTTTTTTTTGCCAATCATGGGTCCACAACGAAACACATTACCAAGATGCAATGGAATATTTGATGACCAGTTTTTGTATTACATTTACATTGGCAGCGGGATTGTGCGTTATAATGTTGGAAGTAGCTGAAACCTCACGGCATTCCCACAGAATAGCAGAAACAACAAATAGAGTATAGCATAGCATGGCATGGTATAATATAAGAAAATATCGACATTTGCTCGCACATCATGTGTTCTGGAAAGCTCGATAATTTGGATACACAATCTTTATGTGATAATGATTTTGCTAATTAAGTTCTCAACATTGTAATTGAAGTTGAAAACGCTTGGTTACAATGAAGCTTTTGATTGAGTACCGTTGTCATTTGCTGTCTCTATAGGGGTATTTCATACATTTTTCAGGCAGAGCGCGTGCACAGTGCGATTTATCTTTCAAAGTCAAATACCCCAACATTTCCAACCCATTTATACTAAAAGAATGCAAGCCATGTTTGCGTTCTCCCTGTCTGCTCATTGCGCTGGGAAGTGACAAACGTTGTATGCGCTCTTTTCCCAAAGAAAGTAGGCTGTCTGAATCTTATTGCATGTAAATCGCCACTTAAAGCACAAAATGTATTTTATAATATACATTTGCTTGTTATCTCCAACGAAATAACGTACCACGTTTTTCACAAAAAAAAAAGCACTGGTTACATGTGGAATTGATACCGTGATGATGGTCACAGGGCATGCATACGGGCGCCCGACCGTAGGCACGAACATGGAACCCCAGGCCACATCTACACCCGTGACACGTCAGCAATCTCAAGATGGACAGCAATCCCGCGACAGATCCTAGATGTAAAAACCGATTTTACAGCAGCGGATATTTAGCCATGTAAATTGTTCATGTGACTCATTTTCAAATACTTTTTCAAGTTTTGTACACACTGACTCAGATTGTTACACAATTTGTTACAAACACTCGATGGACTGTTTTTCCTTCCTCATTTTGCACGGAGGTATTTTTCTCAATTTTCTCAATCCCAAAAATTTCACATTGTTTTCAAGCTGACACCACAACAAACAAAGTATGGAACGACATGTTTTCTATACTCAAAAAACATGTGTTCAACTCCAAACGAAGTTCACCTCGGTTGACAACAGTATTTATACATATATCTTTCAATGTGTCAATCTTGATTGATTTAAACATATTTTATTTCAACAGAAAAGGGATTGTCAATCTTTATACATCACAAACAAGTACGTACGTATCTCTCAAAGTGGATGAAAAATTCTTTTATTGTCCAACCCAAATGGCGATCAGTCAAAAAGACAGGACGTTGAGAGATCACGACCGAAACATTACTAGCTATCCTGGGGACAATGAAACTTCTGCCCACCAGAGCCTCGAAAGTTACTCACTATCAAGCGGCTCTATCAATACCAGTGAGAAAAAACATTACATGGACTTGTAATGACCAGCAAAGAAAGGACATATCAATTTATCATCTAAATGTTCAGAGCTTAAGAAATTGGATTGATCAACTAGAATCTCACGCATTTGAGTATGATTTAGTTGTGGTCACTGAAATCTGGTTAAATGAAAGCATTCCTTCATCACAGGTCTCTATTGCAGGTTTTCAATTGCCTATAAGAATTGATCACAGGTCAGGTGTAGGAGGTGGAGTTTGTATAAATGCGGCTAGTAACTTGAATATACAAAGGAGACCAAGTCTCGAAATAACTGAACTAGAATCCTTATGGATTGAAGTAAAAACGACGGAGAACAGAAAACTGCTTATGAGCCCATTCTATCGACCACCGAATGATAATGATTTTTAGAAACTATTTGAAGAATCTATTGAAGAGGTATTGAACGCCAATATCAGTAATTTAGTAATTACGGGTGACTTTAATGATGATCAGTTACCGCAAAACTATAGACTTGGAAAATTGACTTCTATTTTGGAATCCTATGGCCTAACGCAACTTATTTCCTCACCTACGAGAGTTACAGAGACTACGTCCACTTTAATAGACATAATCGCAACGAGTTGTCCTGATTTTGTGTCAACTACGGGAACAATTCCCGCTGATTTTAGTGATCATCATGCAGTTTTCTGTTCTCTCAGAGTTAAGTGTAAAATAGATCGTGCATACAAAACAAAATTTGGCTCTACGATCCAGGTAACTTTGAAAACTGAAACGACTCACTGAGGCAGGTTGACTGGGATACAAAATTTAATAACTGTGATGTAAATGACAGAGTAAACAAATGGGCTGAAATTTATATGACCAAAGCAGGTGAACATTTCCCAACCAGACTGATAACCGTGCCTCCAAATGAACCCAGATGGATGACATCTGAGATACGAAAGTTGATGAGAAAAAGGATCGATTACGTAAAAAGGCAAAAGATTTAAAAAAAAGGAATGGATATGATAATCCAGTACTCTGGGAAAATTTTATGACTGCAAGAAAAAAAGTAACTAGTGAAATCCGTACATCAAAACAAAATAAAAAAGAGGAGCTGGTGTTCAAAATTAATTCCAGTAATGAAATAAACCCTAAACTTTGGTGGAACATTTTTAATCAACTTCAAAACAAGCTCGGTGATCGGTCTTGTACTTACCCCCACCCACCCACCCTACCCCCTTGATTGAGGGTGACGGTAATATTATAACAAATAACATAGACAAAGCAGAAACTTTTAATATATTTTTTTTGTAGAACAGTAAGAAGCGGTACAGATCTAGACCCGATCCCTGAGGTTAAATATCGCACATAATTCCGTCTTAATGACGTTATTATAGATGATACTACTGTTCTCCATGTCCGAAAGTCTATGCACGTAAATACAACGTCCGGGCCGGATCAAATAAGCTGTAAGCTGTTGAAGAGAACAGCCGAGTCCATTGCCTATCCGCTATCCTTAATATTTAAAAAAAAAAAGTCTATCACCTGAATGTGTTTTTCCTGATCATTGGAAAGACGCAAATGTCATCCATGTTCATAAACAACTAACAATTTAGAGAATATTTCAAGCAAATTTCACTTTTGAGTTGTGCTGGCAAAGTATTAGAAAGATGCATATTTAAAACCCTATTCAACTATTGTAAAGACAGTGATATGTTGGTACGTTGGCAATCGGCTTACACAACACGTGATTCAACAGTGTGCCAACTTTTGAAATTTACGACATTATTGCTGAAGCCCTGGATCAGAGTAAAGATATATATATTTTTTTATTTCTTGATGTAAGCCGTGGTTTTGACTGTGTTTGACATAAAGGACTACTGTATGAATTAGAATGTATAGGTGTTACCGGCCCTTTACTTGAATGGTTTAAAAGTTATTTGTCTGACAGAAGACAGAGAGTAGTAATAAACGGAAACTGCTCAGAATGGAGACATACGGAGGCAGGCGTCACTGAAGGCTCCATACTCGGACCCCTTTTGTTTTTCATTTTTGGCTTCTAGGTCTAGTGTAAAAACTCTACTAGGTGGAAATTCCGACATCTCTGACACACAAAACGAAGAAATTTTCCGGTTGGTACACGAGTTTATATAAACTTCAAAAAGTTTGGACGTGCATGGTGAACGTTTCAAATTTTAAACTTTAACTTGTGGTGGTATCATTCTGTGTACTTAAGTCTTAATAATCTTCTTATTTTAAAGCCGAGCCCAAGAGTCAGTGTTTTAATGAGTTTGGTTGGTATGTGTAAACATACTTAACAGTATTTGGGCAGTCATGTCAGTCTTCATATTGTCATGTTGTATTGTAACTTTGTACTTTGTATAAAGGAGAGGAGTTGTTGTTGTTTTTTGTTTTTGTTGTTTTTTGTTTGTTTGTTTGTTTTGTTTTGTTTTGTTTTCTTTGTTGTTTTTTTTTGTTGGGGTTTTTGGTTTTTTTTTATTTTTGCTTTTTTCAGTTTTTTTTTGCGTGTGTATGTTAACGGGGGCCTCCTTTACGAGGTAGTAACTCTGTCCTGACAAACTGCACCACTATCAAACTTTGAAATACTGTAGAACAGACATAGGCACACAACATTATTTAAAAACTGTGTAGGTGTCTTTTTTTCCTTCCAATAACATTACACCAGTGAATTTGAGTAAAAAATATGCGATTCGTTGTAGTCTTTTTACTACCATATACCCCCCCACCCCGTATTTCGCCTGTTCACCTGGAAAATAGTTACAAAACAGCATAATTAAAGAATGAATAAATGAAAACACAACAGTGAAGCACAAATTTCTGTTTAATTTTACCATGTTAGAATAAGAAGTGCTTATCAGAAATTCATTATGGACGAGTACAGTTCCGCAGAATATTATGTTTTTATATCATAAATTGTCTTAGCTGAAACCTGTTTCACATGTCAGCTTGTGGAAGAGGCCATAGAATTTGAACCAGTGGTCACAAGGGCCTAATATTCTGTGAAACATCCTCAAAATGGTTGTTCGATTGACATGTAAAATTCGAGGAAAATCAAAGATGGGTCGAGCTGGGGCCATGTCAGAATTTGCCTAATTTGACATGGAATGACACACGTTATTACTATGTATTTCAGAGTTGTCTCATGCCTCGCAACAGAAAATCTACAACAGTGCCGCTCAGGCATTTAACCTGAGTGAAAATGCATTGCATACTTTATGAATTACAATGTGATGTCTATAAAACCAGACTGAAAGGGATATAATGATCGAGTACAATGTATTTGTTCCTAGAGCTTCACCACCATAATTTATTGAAAATCCAATGAATGAACCATGTGGAAGGGGTAGTTCTTAGAGCGTGTGCCGCTGATCACAGGACAAAGTGCAGATCGCTTTCATGACAGTGCAAATGCTAATGTATAGAATTCTACTGACTACATGATATCTAAGCCTTATCTTTAAAACCGTTGGCGCATGTTAAAGAATTTGAAATCAGAGGTTTCGTGGCCAAGGTCCTGTCGCAGAGTCTCGTGGCAAAGGTCGCTGGGGGTGCTTCAAGGTTCCTCTTTGAAATATACGCGACGGTCGCGAAGTTTTGGTTGCCACGCTCATCAACATGATTAAGTCTGAGGGTGATGTGACCTGACGAGGGATTTATCTTTGTTGTGGCGTTTTCTTTATTATATTAGTTAATCGGTCATCCTTAAAGGATAATGAATGGCTTGAACCGATGTTTTACGATATCTTGTGTTTCAGTACCCAGCAGTTAGCAGTAAGATGAACGGCAATCCCTGAAAAGTGAGTGCTTAATTTTGCTAATCAGGGGCTACAGTTTTGCTGTTCAATCCCAAGTGGCATACGGGGACACAGAGTAAGTATGGGGGATCGGTCTATCCATCGGTCTCCTAGCATATTTTTAGAACCCTATAAAATAGAATAATGCAATTTATCCCAGAGATGAATCATACAAAGGACACGAACTGTTTTTTTTTTTTTTTTTTTTTTTGAACCTTGGCATATTTTCAGGGTCACACGCCCCCAAGAAACAGGTCCCTTTTTTGACATGTTGATTTATGTACCTATTGCTCGGCATGCTCTGTCTTTGGTAATTTGAACAAAGCGCCCATGTAGAACAATGATGAGTGCAAGTTATTGTGAATACATTGACCTATTTTCAAGGTCACACGGCAAAAGAACAGGTCCGTTTCGGGGCATTCTAATTTGTACATCCAAGGCCATTGAAGCTTTGCCTTCGATGTTTGCAACAAAGGGCTCATGTAGGAAGATGTTTAATTACCAATATATTTGGTCTGCATCAATGGATAACATCACCAACACACACCAAATGATGCACGCCAGAACTCATCCATAAACACTATGCAGCAACTGCATCGATGATGAAGTTTTCCGTTAACTCTGTACAGGCTATTTCATTACTTTTGTTACAGCAAGGAGGTATTCTAGCAACATTTTTTATACATTATGATACCTACTTCAAACACCTTGCGTCCAAAATACACATCCCGTATCAGCACTGCTGTGAAAATCAAGTGCAACATTTTCTCATTAAAAGCTACCTCTTCTGCCACAAAATTTACCTTCAAACTTTACAATTATTATAAAACTTTATTGTTGATATTTCAATCTGCAATAGCAAGTACTATTGTATCATCTGGAAGTTAAAATGGAAACAAAAAAAAACAAAAAAACATATTGTGGGGCGGGACATAGATGCTTTGGATCAACATGTACCTGTTATTATAGTGTTACTTTGGCAAACAGTGCCTGTTTGATTGATTCATTCCAGCGTGCAAGGAAAGCAAAATAAGCAAATAAAATAAAAGAAAAAACAAAAAATACACAAAAACACACAAACACAAACAAAAACACACACATACAACACACATACACATTACAAATTTAAAGTAGATTTCAGTAGCATAGCTCTTTTGTACTTTGCTACGAATGCAAACAGCTCAGTAGTTGGGCTTTTTAACCAAAATGGTACGTATAGGTATGTCCAGGCCTAAGTAGTGGTGTGTGAGCTTCCCTGTTCTCATTAGACCAGACGTTTTTTTTTTTTTTTTTTTTTTTTTTAATTCTACAATAATCTATGCAGGTTGACTTCGTGACGTTAGGACTTTTAATGATTCTTTTCAGATTGCGGGACAAAATGTAATAACACATACGTACATGCAAACTTATATAGGAGCACACACACACACAGACACACACACATACATATATATATATAAATATATATAAATATATATATATATATATATATATATATATATATATATATATATATATATATATATATATATACATCTGTGTGTGTGTGTGTGTGTGTGTGTACCCTAAAACTGTATACACTGATGTAAAAGATTCACGCTGGCCAAGCAATGTTCAATGTTTATTATTTCGTGTTCTAATACAGGTTTATACAGGATTGAACTCTAAGCAGTAGATCTGTAAATATATGTACACTGAATGCATGGACAGATGAGTAAGGAGATATGGAATATAGAAAATAACGCTTTATTTCACACTAATAAAAATCAAGCTCATTTGAAAACAATGCAGGGACGTCAAAATTTTAATTTTTTAAATCGTTTGTCACAGTGAAAGTTCTAGTAAGACCTGATAAGCAGCTGAAAAAAAAAACAAAACTTTTCTCTCTATGTAAAACGAAGATTTTATGAATGTTATGCCACTTGCAAAATGCTTGTAAACAACCATTGAAGCCTTTGAAATCTGTTATGCTTATATCACCTGCAACCCTAATTGCATAATTTGTACCATAGGTCCAGTACATAGCATCTTTTTTTTCTCTACAGCTAGTTTGTTGACTCTTCCATTGTGTGTTTTCCTGGGTTTCCGCTGTCACACATTACATCCCTTAATCTCATGCACGTCCAAGACTTTAGCTTTCCCGTTCACCAAATTTTGTATTTGCGTCTTTCCACATCGAAAACACCTTCGGTGTAGATAAAAAGCTTTTGGCATTTTCAATAGTGCTTTTACTTTGTCTTCCAGCATTAGGTCCTTCCTCTTGGCTGCCATGTTTGGAATGTGTACAAACTGCGGAAATGACGTATGCTTCAACAAAACGGGCGCAGTAACATTTTTTTTTTTTTTTTCTTTTTTTTTTTAATTTTTTTTTTTTTGTTTTGTTTTTTTTTTTTTTTTTTTTTTTTTTTTTTTGTTTTTCGACATAACATGAGGGTCGCTGGTCTTGTTAGACGGGTTGTCACATTATAGAGGTAAAAAACAAACACACACACAAAAAAAGAGATTGGTTGGTGGGGCCAGAGACAGCTCGCAAGAGCATGCTTAGCGGACCATAGTTTAAAATGGGAGTCCGAGAATATCAACCTTTGTAAAGTATCAACCAGCCCTTTTGCCCCAGTAGTAGCACACTGTTCACCTTTGGCGCGGAATAAAAAGCACACTTCACGGGAAAATATCCAGGTTCATCCACTCGTGACACGAGTGTTCCTGGACAGCATGTCCCGGTAGCCATATAATCAGCTAGCAAGCTTGTGCTCAGATTACGTAAGGGAGAAGGCACTTGGAACACCCTGTGATATAAGGATAGTGCTTTCCGATGGACAATTTCTTCAATGGAGGGTAAATATGAATGCACGAATTAGACGACTGTGGTGAAATCTGTTCGGTAGTCCAAGAAAATGCTTGACGAGAGAGACTTGGGTACTATTCAGTTTTTGAAGATCTGTTTTATTCAATTGGAAGCACTCGGTTCCATATGATAGCACTGGTGCACATACCGATCAGCGCAGATAAGTCTTAACATCAGTATTTAAACCCGGGTAACACATACCCGGGTTTAACAGTGCCTGTTCACAATAATGAAATAGAGTTGTACAGTTCCCTGTAATGTGCAGATTCCATAGATTTTAAATGAAGCTCCTATACTGTATATATGTTTTATCTATTTTGAAGTGTACTTTAATTTTATACATTGTAAATATGACGATGATAAACATTTATTTTCTACATTGTAAACCAAAAGTGCACGATGTACTTGTCCTCACGCTTTCTAGAGTTTTCTCCCAATTAGTGGTTTATCTCTAGTTTTAGCGCGGGGGACAAAAATTATGATATTGATGATTGCTTACACCGGTTGAAAGCAAACGTTAAATGGGTAAGATACTTGGACGCATCATGGAATAAACCCCGTTCCATCGATGCCCCCGTTGTAAAGGGGTAGTTTTCCTAATAAAATTATTATTATTATTATTACCAATGCTATAATATCCATAGAAAACGCGCCTTCAATAGGAAAGGTCAGAATTATCCCTAAGGTGTGTATTCGCCTCAATACACAATTTTTTGGAGGGCTATAGCTGTGTATTCCCATTAGTTCGTATGTCAAAGCAACCTGAAATAAACTAGTCAGTTATGTAGCTGTGGTTATATGATTTTTGTGAGGGATTTGGTTATGCATCTAGATTTACTGTCTGAAATTTGGTGTTTCAATGTGCAGTAGTTTGTAGCTTAAATTGCAAGCTAAAATGTAAAGTAATGGGAATACACAACCCTAGCCCTTCCCTGACTGCAGTGCCCTCTTTAAGGCAGTTATTGAACCTTCTGTTCCTGTCCTTGCCTATTCTGGACCCGCTTGTGGACATGGTCTTTGCATGTGCCAGTACACGTAAACACATTACCGGGTATTTCCATGCAAGGGACATTATCAATGGTGGAGTCATTTAAGCTCCATGCAAGCAAGATCTTAGAATTGTTGAATCGACCACCATGCTCTTGGACTTTTCAATGCCAAAATTAAACCTCCATTAACTGGCAAACGCAGCACATACATGTATGTCAATCAAAATTTGGAGGCCGGTACTGTCGGGCTAAGCAGCGTCACGTCATCAACGTAGGCGAAAGGGTTAATGGTACCCTCGCCGATGCGTAAGCCATATTTTGATGTGGTTAACAGATTCAGCAAACATATATATATATACGAAACGCTGTCACGAGATCACATATCCAATCTCATTGCGATATTTAATTTCAGTCATATCACAATGTTGTCATCATGTGCAGGTAGTATCTGATTCTCACAGTGAAAGCAATATCTCAAGGAATAGAAAATTCATGTGCAAAACTTTATAATGTAAAAATGATGCATTCCAAGTGACATTTCTATAGAGAAATATGAATTATATTTCGCATTAAATGTTTGCTCCTAAAAGTATCCGTGATTGAATTATATTTACCTATCCTTCCATCAATTCGAGCGCATTTATTAGATGATTGCCGCAGTTGGTAATGTTGTCAAAATGCGCTGATGTCGTTCTTATAAATTACTCGGCATTAGTCAGGTTGTTACAAGCAATTTACTGTACATTAATCATAAACGAATTTCGGCTTATCCGATAAGAAAGAAGTAGTTACTTACAGTACTGGATGTGTCGAACCACGCTTCCAGAAACACAATTGGTAAAACCTACCGCTACACACACCAATGTGGTTGCCTAAAATGCGAAGTGCCGATGGTAAACAGTTTGATAAAATTAATCATCACACAATACACCAGCGTGCATTTCACAGAGTGAGGGAGGAACATATGTCAGGGAGTAGGGTAATTGGATTTTAGGAATGTGTCACTAAATTGCCGGTCACACATCGGAATGTCATGAATCTACAGTAATTACTGACTCTGTCGTTTCCTTGACTAATAAATTAAGTCATTTGTGACTTAGCCCAGGGTTTTTCTTTTCCTTTTCACCTAGAGCACGACTTGGTCCTTGTGAACCTTGTCATATTCCGGCCTTGCCTCTGAGTTTGCAGCACATGATCAGAATTGATCAATTGATTGTTCGATCAACTTTATATTTGACTGATTGATAAATCTATAAAGCGACAAAAGACTGCAGCCGCATCAAAAGTTTGAGCTGCAGTCATGAAAACATTCCTCCAAGTAAAGCTAAGCCCACACGCTCTACATAAGACCAGTTCTTGATAACCCGCACGTCACTGGGGACATAAGCACAGGCACGCCAGTATAAAATTTGAAATAAGATACAGCATGTGACTATCATCAACGAAACATTTAATCAGATTGAAATGGTGTTGTATGCAGGAGTTTGCTCTATGTCACTGTCATATCGAGCAAATATGAGTCCGTCTGTTGCATATCTGCCCCCCCCCCCCCCCCCCACAAGTGTGTAAAGGTGTCCATCCTGGTCCAGTATGTAGTGTCTTGCGGGGAGGTAGACCACAGACTCGCACTTTTCTTGGGGATGTGTTAAAAAATCACAAAAATTGACCAGAAACACGGGAAAATAAGTCGGTGCCATTAATGTACGATCCCAACCTGGAGAAGCGTCTTAATTTGAATTGTCCAAAGCCTTACTGCAAGTGTTCTAGAACACAATTTACAAAAAGTAGCGTGTGACCTTGACAGGGATGTCCCTCATGCCTTGTGAAGCGAGCTTTTAAGGATGACCATTAGAATGTGCCCTACCAAAGCATAATTCAAATAGGATGGTAGTCGCCCGTCACATAATGATTTCACTAGTTGTCTTATGTAATTCATCACTATTTCAAGAAATATTAAAAGTGTCATACCGTCGCTAAAATTAATGCTTTGCTGCTGCTTGGATGCATTACATCTACAAGTATATAAGAGCATTATGTTCGCTTATCAAACTGGTAAGAGTAAAGCGAAAATAGAAGAGTAACTAGTCAAACGCGACTTTGGAATGCAGGAGGCAATAATTGAACAGAAGGGGGAGAGGCAACAAACTGAAAGCAACTAGACCCAATGTTAACGGTCAAATCTCCACATTTATACTTAATAAATTTCAGTGCAGACTATGGTGCATCTTTTATATTGATTCAAAAGCGCTAATGGATAAAAAGTGTCAGATCTACGGCAAGGGAACAGAGAAAAATGATGAATGACTCAAATAAATAATATTGCAATCACGGTCACTTCCCTTGGTTGACCTGTAAAAAGGACCTTAAAAGGAACACATTTATTATGATCATTATTGGAAACTTAATATCTAATACTTTTCAGCGTTGATTGAAAACCTTAATTATTTGCAGAATCAATGTTAAAAGAATACGAAAATGTTAAACGAGATAGCCTTGTCATTCGTTGCAATGTTTTGCCATTTGTAACGTCCATCCGGGTATTACTAAGTCCACAAAACATTCGACATATTTTCTATTATTTCTCTGTTTTTGAATACAGTTCAACCAAGAAAAATAACATTAAATAAATAAAATTGTCTTTTACAGGCACAATTATAATTATGATTATCAATATATATATATATATATATATATATATATATATATATGTGTGTGTGTGTGTGTGTGTGTGTGTGTGTGTGTGTGTGTGTGTATTGAATCATTTTTCCAAGAATTGGGATTTGGTCGAGTGGATATGTGCGTTTCCCATTTTAGCTAGGCGACTGGTGCCAAAGGTTGCAAGTTCCAGTCCGGCTCCTTCCGAACATAATACACACACACACACACACACACATATATATATATATATACATACATATATATATATATATATATATATATATATATATATATATATATATATATATATATATATATATATATATATATATATATATATATATATATATATATGTGTGTGTGTGTGTGTGTGTGTGTGTGTGTGTGTGTGTGTGTGTGTGTGTGTGTATTGAATCATTTTTCCAAGAATTGGGATTTGGTCGAGTGGATATGTGCGTTTCCCGTTTTAGCTAGGCGACTGGTGCCAAAGGTTGCAAGTTCCAGTCCGGCTCCTTCCGAACATAATACACACACACACACACACACACACATATATATATATATATATATACATATATATATATATATATATATATATATATATATATATATATATATATATATTATATTTACATGTCGGTGCCTGTGTGTGTGCTTAGGGGTTTATTAATAGAAGTCAAACTATAGTCTTAGAGTGCCAGTTTTAATCTGACTGTGTCTGATTCATAATTAAAGTTTTCCGCTAAGTGCACATCTATGTTTTTTTTTTTTTTGTTTGTTTATTTGTTTTTCGCATCGAGACAGATCATTCAGATGGCAACACGTTATATATTATCATTTGTATATGTTTTGTGACAACGGAACGCCTGGGTCTCGAGCTAGGAACCTTCGGTATCAGATCACCTGGCCGATAATGGGAAAAGCACGTGCCAACTGTACAAAATCCCCATTGCTGTAGAGTATGGTTCAATGGAGATAGGTATGCATGAATTCCATAATCGATCAGGCCCAATTCATTGTATTAATTATTGCACAAATGACGCATTGTGTTCGGAATTATCTATCTATCTATCTATCTATCTATCTATCTATCTATCTATCTATCTATCTATCTATCTATCTATCTATCTATCTATCTATCTATCTATCTATCTATCTATCTATCTATCTATCTATCTATCTGTCTATCTGTCTGTCTGTCTCTCTCTCTCTCTCTCTCTCTCTCTCTCTCTCTCTCTCTCTATATATATATATATATATATTTGCGTGTCTATATATGCTCAGTTATTGCTTGTTTTTGCTACAAATGAAGAGTAACACCACTTGTGAGTGTGAAGATTCCAACGGTAAAGAAACATTTTAATTTTAACTTTTGCGCAAATCCATAACCTACACCTGGTCAGCATATGTATTGATGGTAGCATATAGGGATTATTGTGAGATCGGGATTAGAGTTTTACTTCTGCAAACATAGATACGATGAAAACAACCACTCATGTTCGATACCCTTTTAATCACAGTAGTACATGGAATGTAGTGAATGCGCGTGACTCCCCAGAGAGCATAACTATGGATTATGCAAGTATAGATAGACGATTCATTTAGTTTCCCACTATTACTAAATTAACTTACCAACAAGCATGAACAACGATAAATAGCCTTAATGGGCTCCCAACTTTGAGACAACCTGTACATCAAGCATGGCTTATCCTGGTAAATTGCGTAAAGCAAGGATCGGGTATCAGGCATGATTTATTCACATGAAAATTAATTATTCGTTGACATAAGTAATTTGCACGGTGGTGTGGCCACATGAATGTGTGGAGACCGCGCCACTCTCTGACCTCCATAACACGGAGATCGGCAAAACCTGAGATTCAGCAGTTTAATTGCAATTGTTGGCACTTAGGGACCAATTTCTTGACCTGCAGTGAATCCCTGTGAAAGTACCAGGTGTGTTTAAAATTCAAAGTAATTGCGCATGCTTAGTGAACGATAATTAAGGAACTAAATTGGTCGGCTGCAAGACGTACACTCTCAGACTCAGACTCACTTTATTCGACATGTTACAAACAATAGCAACTGTAAGATGTGAAATCTGATATATCACAGAAAGAGAGGAAATGATTAAACAACTGTAGATGAGATGGTGATATCACAAATATCTGTTGGACAGTCAGGACACCCACCCCCCAACACACACACACACACACACACACACACACACACACACACACACACACACTGCGAATTAAAAAGAAAACAAATCCGCTGTTATGGTGGCTACTTATAATAGTAAGGTTAGAAGTTATATAGGCCATAGCTATACTGCATCGCGATAAAACTAATGGAGTTTCATTACATAATTATTTAGCAGGCAGTCAGCTTAGTTGTTTCTAACACACACACACACACACACACACACACACACACACACACACACAATGGTACCACTTGAATCTGTTTGTCCGAAAATATCAAAGAAATCCTGGTTGCGAGCCCAGATGCAGCTTTTCGCATGCACACCAATACTGCACTACTGGTAACAACGCTATTATGTATGACGTAGCGATTGGTCCACTGTGAGACACCTCTGAACGAATAAGTTGTAAGGCCTACAAGACTGAGTAACTATATCGCTTTTTTGTGACGGTTTTTGTGGTTTTGATGTGAAGAATTTTGGATTTTTGGCAGACAAATGTGCATAATTGCTTGTTTAAGGATTGCATACAAAGCAAAGGGGTAGGTTTATGCCTGTTACATGTATGTGGAGGGATAAGGCAAGTCTACATCTTTCAAGAGGCCCTATTTGGACCTGGCCAAGTGCAAAGTGTGGTCTTTATAAGGGATTGTGCTTCCCAATAAATTAAGCCCACCATATTTTCATTGCATTGGGTAGTTTAATTTATTTATGTGGCATATCGATGCATAGGGATTATTTTATCCTCAATTCGGCTTTGCAAAGTTTTCATTTCTTCTTTTTTTCTTTCTTTCTTTCTTTCTTTCTTTCTTTCTTGTTTGAGTTCAACATTCTTTTTTTCCCAGATGGCATTGGCCAGACGTTATGATAATATTTTTTTTTATTAAAACGCAATTGTCGGCATTATTGTATCATTATAATCTGCCAATGTACAAACCCTTTGTAATTAGACATCCCATTCTACGCAACTGCTGTTGTTCTCATCTATAATTGCTGAACATTGGTCTTTACATTTTCCACATTGATGAATTTGCACGCGTATGTTATTTTTTGGTATCCATTCGTGCTTACAACAAAGTACGGTATGCAAACCAAATTTATGTATGTTAGTTTATACTTAAATACAGCAGTTGACAAAGACTGTATTACTCTGTAAGAGTAAAATGGCACGGCTCGACCTTTAGAAGTGCAAAAAAGCAAAAGAAAGTTTCGCAGTCAATTGATTTATGCTGGTGAAAAATTCAGCTCTGTTTTGTTTCATGTGGAGATCAAAAATAACTTTCCGCTGCGCGCAAACCACACTGGATCAATGTTGTGTCAACAGAGATGATGCTGGTCCAACGTGGATCCAACGTCTTTTAGCCAACTTGATCCAACATAGTGTGCCCGCATAGAGGCATTTTTGCCACATTGCTGTATGATCCGGCCGATAACTAAAAGCGTGATACCTTTGGCTAAATACATTAGTTGTTTGGCACATTCAGGCGTTACCGCCTTTTACACTTTGGAATTGCTGTATCTTTTTGTTACCAATGGTTGCTTGAAACCACGAAACTTGCCAGTAAATACGCACAGAGAAAAAAGGCCGGTTTTAGTTTATCCAGGGGATGACAACTGTTTTGACACTTCAAACACAAAGCCACTTTACACTTTAGATTGGTCATATGCTATTTTATTCGTTCGACTGGTCGTAATGCTTGTGTTAGATACCTGTACATTAGACCGCTCATAATGCTATTTTGTATTTGCTACTTCTTTGAAATGAGAGAGGGAATATAAAAGCGCCAAATGTGAAATACAATATTGGCTGACGCGGTGTATAAAAAGCGTAAAGATCTCAGAAATTCCACTGTCATGTAGCACTTTCATACCATTAATTTGAAGCTTTTACGGCCAGGTTTTGTGCCTGCCCTGTCCATTCCAGCCACTTTCAGTTTGTCCCATATGGATTTGGAAACATCAGGGAATATTTTTGTATTTATATTTTTCATGACATATTTAACAAGCTTTAGAAAAGGCTATTAGATAGTAACTGGTAACTATATCAAAACACGTTTCGAAATCTGAAATACACAAACGTGTATAACCAATAAAGGTTCCCCTTCTAAGCTCATTTTTTACAAACATAGCCCACAGAGTATCGAAAAAAATCAGATCGTGTAATTTTCATCAAATTAAATATAAAACTGCATTTTGGCACCAATTTAAAAATGCAAGACGTGCGAAACGAATGTGTCATATATATATATATATATATATATATATATATATATATATATAGAACGACATCAACGCTTACACAGGGAAACGTAGTTCTCCATCAGAGAAAAGACAACAAAGTTACATGGAAGGACAGGTTAACAACATAATTTGACGTTTAAAAAGGCAAATAGCCAAATTTTGGTGTGAGTCACAGTCCAACCTGAGGCAGCATCAACACACGTAGGTTTGGTATCTTTATGTATTACGGTATAAGAAATAGTAGCCCGCATAAGCATTTTCTATGGCGTCGCCAAAGGTTACAGATCAAAGTTTCAGTAAAAAAATATTGGTGTGCGACACACCTTGGTTCTATGACAAATGGTTCATATCACATAAAACAATTGACTGGTTAATCCAATAGAACGCATGTGAATCTCATTGACCTCATTGTGAAATCTAATTCGGGCTATTTGGAATTCTCATAACGTGCGGGATACAAAATTTTGCATCAATTATTTAAGAACAAATAACTGAAGGAGGAAAAGAGTCCAATTCAATGCAGAGTTTCAGTATTTTGTTACAAAATGATTTTTCCTTTAAAAAAAAAAAAAAGAAAAAAAAAAAGGAGAACCACCATATAATTTCTAGTGGACAGCAAGGTGGTGCTAAACATGATTTAGTGAAGTTTAAGATATCTGCCAGATTGTGACGACAAATGAAAACAAAACAGTGTATGACATAGACTCAAATAACTGAATATTTTAATTTGGTGCTCAGGGTTAATTTATAAAAAAATATGTTTTATTAAATATATTTTTGGTACTATATTATTTATTTTGTTCCTCAAATACTCCTGTCGCTCTAACAATAGTAAGGTTACATCGGTTCTACTAAGTTTCTAAAATTCAATTTTAATATTAATTTACATGATGGCATTGGATATTTGAGATAGATGGCAAAACCATGTTCTTTTTAGATTTTTAAATTTATTTGAGAAAATGCTAATCCGATGGTTTAAAGTAGTATGTAACAGTGAATTTTCAACTTGAAAAGTAACACAAAATTAAACGTTCGCAAATAACCTTAAAATATATTATGGATGGAAATATGGCACTTAATTTTTTTTACATTAATGCGGATTAGGGAAATCCAACAAAATTTACGATTATCTTGATGATTTATTTGCACAGCAAGAGCCTGGAACTGCGATCTTAGCGGGTTTTAAAAATGTAGTTCTTAAAGTTGCCACCAGGTAGCACTCTCAAATGATATCCTTTTGAGCAGGGTGGCTCCATTAAACTGTGATATCAATTAAAGATGCATGATTCATGATACATCGACCATTCTTTTGTGTAACCAACGTTGATATTTTTTTAGTTTGCAATGTATTCGTCAAACTGTCGCACCTTTTGCGCTATTTCATTCGAAAGTAAAGGATATGATTTAAAATTTGAATTATATTCAGTTTGAATAATAATATTATAGCTTACGCATTTTTAACAACAATTCGGCAAAGCGCAATGATCGTACAACACATACACTGGTTCACGTAATGATATATGTATATATATATATATATATATATATATATATATATATATATATATATATATATATATATATATATATATATATATATATATATATATATATATATATATATATATATATAGTTCTTATTGATACTTTGTATTGTGCTCGTATTTATGATGACAGAGAAAAATACTTTCACCAGCAAAGTATATTGCTTGATCACCGATTTCGTACCAAATATCCAGCATTGGTTATTTCATGGTTCACAGAAAATTCCAATTAGTTGTCCATCAGTTCCTATTTTCTTAACGTTGCTCATCTTTGATCAGGTGTTTGTGCCAGCATATCCTATTATGCACTGTAGCCGTTAGATCCAGGTGACCAAATAGCAAAGCATATCAAGAAAATCCTACACTGGTCACAGACAAATATTCTCTTTCGTAAGTCTCTTTCATCAAGGTCTAGATTGTTGCAGCTTATGGCAACGTTGCGTTTTATGTGCGATGACAACGTCTGACTCATTACTTAGAATAGCATTTCCTTTTCGAATTTGAAGAAGAGGAAAGACGTCTCGTGCATAACATACGCCAACACATACACCCTTGCGCCTGCTACTAAAGAGGAAATTCTTTTGTAGAACATTTTGCCTTCATTTGTTTATGAGAAGTACAATGCACTTTTAAGTTTGGGCGGTCTTTTCTTTGCAAATATCATGACTGCGTAGGAAACACGAACTACAAGGTTTAAAATATTCCATTTATCTTAATGCAAACTAAAGGAAATTAAGAACCCACGAAGGTAAAACCTTTTACAGTAAATTGGGGTTGTTTGTTGTCATTTTATTTTTAGGAAGGGGGTATATTCTTAATGTTTAACTGTTTTTAGCTGATGAGTTGTTTTTAAATGAGCCTAGGAATTCTCTGTATGAAGTGGCTTTTATCCCTGTTACAAGGAACCCTTCAGCAAAGTCAAATTGATTAGAAGTATATTTTTGGAATGTTAGTGAGAAATGGGGTAATGATGTTGATGCATTTGGCGGACACATTTTGGACGAAAATCAGGGAAGTGTCGCTCAATTATCTGTCTCTTAAGTTTGCTCTAAATCATTTTCCAATTTTCCTCACAATAACATCTCATAAACTCGCTACCTCATTGTGAAGGTTGTGAGTATCCGTCTGGAATAACATCGAAAGCATCTTCCTCCGCATTTTTTTTCAGTTTGTGTTACTCAAGGCGAACGTGAAGCTGTCGGAATAGTTTCGACACTACCTTGAGCTGCTCCTTTAACATGTAGTTTTTGTCATAAAAGAGGAATGTCAAATGGAAGGATTTGATTACTTTTATTGGGTTGGCTGCCAGATATAAACTTTTTTCTGCGGAATAGGTGTACGTCAAAAAGAGTCCCTTATCAGACATCTCGATAAGCCTGATCTGTAATTATGCACCAGTTACACCAATACAAAGTATTTCCGCGCAATTACCATAGTTTTGTGTTAGGAAACCGGTGCTTGCATCCTGAAAGATTAATGTTAATTTAACACAAGGCAAAAGATGGGCAAACTACCTAAGCCAAACTATTTTAAGTGTGGATTGTGTCATAAAAGTCTCAGATGTAAAAATAATTTATGAGCAGGTTAAATGGATAACACAGCTGCTCCTTCATCGCAATTAGAAGGAAAGAACATTAATAACTTAATACAATAATCACTGAGCCGTTTAAGATGTATTAGATTTTAGAGCAGTCCATGGAAAACCATTAACTGTTCATCGATTTTATGGCTCTGATCCTATTCCAAATTAAAAAAAAAAAAAAAAAAAGCAATACCCCCACCCCAAGAAATACATAGAAAACACCTTAGCGCTCAGTGCCTTTCTAGCCTCTTTTATTGGAGACGGGGGTATGCCACCAGCATCAGCTTTCAAAACAGAAAAGTGATGGTTCAGAGACAAGAAAACGACATACAAATAGCCTTCACAATTGGCGACACTTGTTAACTTAACTTCTTTATTGTACTTGGCAACAATAGCGTGTTCTCCTCGAGTATCAGCTTTTAGTAAAACTCTGACTCTGTAACTCATAATAGTTCAGGGAAGATGTTTAGCAACTGGTCCAAACTAATTCTCTCATGCCCCCCCCTCCCCAATTGTTTGATCCATAACATTTTCACACACTCAACTTGAAAATGAGAGTTTCAACCAAAACCACCTTAATTTAATGACTAGCTACACGAAAGTATGATTTGAAATTTATGTAGTAGAAATTAAAGGCACATGACAATAATACCCTACAAAGGTGTCCCCATGCTGTCTACTCTAATGTGAACTGTACGACTTTTTCCGCAGAACGATGGAAATTGGGAATTCTTGTTTCATGCTCTTTCTTTCTTTCTTTCTCCATATATATACACACACATATGGAGAGAGAGAGAGCGAGAGAGAGAGAGAGAGAGAGAGAGAGAGAGAGAGAGAGAGAGAGAGAGAGAGAGAGAGAGAGAGAGAGAGAGAGAGAGAGAGATAAGGCGCGCAGGCAGTCAAACAACGAGGGGAATTCGGCTTAGACGGATTAACGGCGAGGGTTATTTTGCATTTATCTCCTACGGCACATTAAGAAAGAAAAAAAGACCATTTATATCACTTCTAACATTTTATTTCACTACATTACATGGGACTCTGACACAGTCATGCCGTGCCTGTGAATAAAAAATTTAAACAACAAAGAAAAACGGTCGACCACAGGCCTCATGGTGGATTTTTTTGAACGGCCGTCGCCTCAGGTTTCACCCCAGTAATTTAATCTGTGGAAACACAGACAAACAGAGCTACCACACCAAAATGTTCGTAAGAATATTTTGCATCAAATAAACACCAGAAAAAATGAGCATGAATGGGAAATTTGTTCAGGAAATTGCCATGGCAACCAGCTCTGCGCAATACTACTTGCAATAGCATTGCGCATACACATTGTTGACTCTAGCTGAACCACTGTGTATACTGGTGCCAATGTACATACCTTCATAATATTCATGTCAGCTCACAGTATACATTGTTTTCCACTATCAAGCCAAAATATGCCGTTCTGGTAGCAAGCTTTTTTAATATACAGTCCCTTGTATCCCTAGTAGGCCTCATATCTTATTGGCACTCTCCAATCTTGTTACCTCAGCACAGGCATAATTCCCCCCCTGGGACCTTCAGACAAAAATCTCGAAGAAAAGACACTATTTTTATTATTTCTATATGGAATTAATTTGGTGGAGAGGAGAATTGGAAGGTCACGTTGAATTGGAATGTTGCACCAGCAAACATTCCAAAGTATGCACCTGTGGACCTCAACTGACTGTTGGCCGTCAGATTAGCCCCATCACTGACAGCAACATTGCCAGCATTGCCCGAGGAAACGGGGCGATGGCTCCCTGCCACGCCAGCTGGGACAAACGATGAAGACAGAGTCTGGGGAGTGTTTTGGGCAGATGTTGGAGGTCTCTGAAAAGGAAACTGATGCATAATTGTTCACGGACAGCGCATTTTTGTGCCCGCTCAGCTGTTGAATAATGGTTGGCGGGACACTTGGATGTAAAAGTCGACTTCACATCGTGCGTCTCACAGAGTGTTTTTTTTTTCTGCCAATCATCAGTCCTGCATTTTTTGCCCTAGCTTGCATCACAGAATCAAGTTTATTTTTACCCTTTGGCTGGGATTTGTACCATGGACCATCAGTTTTTATTGCAGTGGTTTCTGGCAAGGCAATAAGCCGAGTTTGGATATACCAAATATGGAATTGATTCCTTCCATATTTCGAAAAACATATCACTGATTTTACAAATATGGTAAAAAGGGGTCCCACCCATGGGGTTTCAATGTAATATGGTACAAAATAGGGGATAAATACATATATTGTACAACCTAACAGCAGCCACCAAAAAGCTTAGGATATTAGGCCATGTAAAAAGTTCACATTAGTCAAGGGTGCAGTTTATACATATACTTGCAAGCCGTACACGGGCAAGTCATGTAATGGGACCCCAGCAGTTAATGGTAATTGCATGATAGAATGTAAGAGGCTTCAGTTATAATTTATTCATTTGTTTGTTACATGCACTTTAAATGCTTAACTATATTCATACTATGTTGTATACAGCAAATCAAAGTATTCATTTGCAAGAAAATTTTGTAATATTTGGCCAAAGCAAGGCTTATTGTACGGGAATTTTGAACACAAATGCCAACTTGCCGCAAAATCAGCTCTCCTCTCTCTCTCTCTCTCTCTCTCTCTCTCTCTCTCTCTCTCTCTCTCTCTCTCTCTCTCTCTCTCTCTCTCTCTCTCTCTCTCTCTCTCGCTCTCTCCCCCAGAATAGGCTTGTCCTACCAGCATAAACTATCTGTGTTGATATCTTCCTGTGCCAACAGGCTAGTGCCCTCTATTGCACATGCTACATTTCCTATTGATAAGGAGGAATGGGCTAGGACTTAGGTAGGGGAACATAATAATACCCCACGAAGAAAAAGCAGTGACATCTGTACGGATACATGCTGTGAACTGCTAATAACTGTTCTTTGGTAGTACCGAACACCTTTACACTGCAACAACATTTTAAATCATGGAAATGTTGTGGTTTCAAATCCAATTCTTTTTCTTTTGTTCACCAAAGACTGTCATAAAAATCAAATTACAAGGTTGTTTTGATAATTCTCGAGTTTAGGCGGTATTTCCATGGATTCAGCAAACAAATTAACAAAGAAATATGATCTCATTTTTCCCGTCATAACAGCTTAGTCGGCACTTCCTTTTAAGCAAATTAATGTGCCGCCAGATGAGAAAATACTATAGAAAGGACAGTCTTCGGTCACTCTGTACCTTCCATAGTTCGTATTATCGCCACAATGACATTAACATTTTAATTCTATATTATAATTCTCCCATCCCATTCAAATTGGGGGTTTCTAAATTCTTTTATTTTATCATAAAACAAAACCGTAGGTTTTTGTCAATGTTGAAGCGAATTTGTACCGTTCAGTAGAATTTCTGCTATGAGAATTTACAAAATGTCTAACAATACCATTTAATTTTGAAAAGCACTTCTCCAGGAGAAAAACAAACAAAAACAAAACACCCCCACCAAAGAAAAAAATTATAAAAATAAGTAAATAAATAAACAAATAAAAAAAATAAAATAAAGCCCAGAGCATTTTTAAGTTTAGTCGCAATGTAATCTGATCGTATGTACTACCTTATTCAATGAAAATGCGCGCCACGATACATTGGAACCAGATGCTTTAGATCTAATGTTGGACCCTTGCGCGTCCCAAACGCTTTATCCCCTGTTAATATCATCTCCATTTATGAAATTCAGTCTAGGTATTAACAAACATGATCTAGTATATTGTCGTTATTGAAACTTTGATGCCATTTTAAGTTTTACGGCTGAAGTTTCACAACCGCCGGACATATATTTGATCAAGAGATCAATTATGCATTTGTTAGTTTCAATCAGGATGCCCCCTAAGGCTTCTAAGGCTTCTACTATTGTAGACGCTGAATATATCTTAAGAAATTTGCTGTTATTCCCCTCCCCCTCCCTTTTTTTTGTCGGCGCGGGGTGCAGTGCCATTGAATAATTCAAAATCTGTGGTGATGACACTGTGAAACTTGGCACTGCATACGCTTATGTTTAACGTGTAAGCCCGCTAAGTCGTTCGTTGCCAATCTAGGCGATACCGTGGTCTACGCGAACATACGCATACCAGCTTTTTTTTTTTTTTTTTTTTTGATAAAATAAGTTCTCACTCAAATACCAATGGCCATAGCTACAGCAGGAGGCCAGAAACTACAAGATTGACCAAAGTGAACAGCTTTCCTCCGCACGTTTTGGACAGAATGAACGAGACGAGGAAAGCGGTCTAATCAAGTTCCACCAGTCAAAAGTCGGCACCGTAAAAGTTATGCTGACAGATAAATATTATCTAGCAATAAGCCTTCTAATTGTATAACTACAATCAAGTACGACTATGTTTGCTAATATTGTACGAGTACATCATTCTTTACGTTTTAGGTGAACTACTCCTCAAGCACACTTGACAACTATGTATGTGTGTTCTTATCGTATAATTAGCATCTGCACCAGAGCATATTTAGGTCTGGTCTTTGCCACATGTGGTATGGTACTGGAGGTCGATTTACTAGTAGTTGTTACTTTACATTTGCTGTTTGGACTACTATTTTCCCTATACTGCTTGACATAATATACGGCACTACATGCTATATGATTTGACCTTAACTACAATGGAACATCAAAAAGACCATGGATAAAGTGTTATTAATAGATCCTTTTCACTAACTCATTGACTTTTAAGTCCCAAGACATATAAATAGCGTTTCCATGGTTTAGGAAATTTGAGTTTAAAAACGCTTTGTAACAATGAAGCCTGTCTGTTCATGTTTCATCCGCATAGTTCCGTCACTATACATCTTATAATGTAAATGATCGATAAGTCAAATCGACAAGCCGTTAATTTTATGTTTCCTTTACCCTCCTCGGGAAACGTAACCAGTAGAGTACATCCTGGTCAACTTGGATGGTGCGGGTCCGATGACATTTCAACAAATCTAGATAAATTATTAGACATCAACAATTTCCGTACATGCATGGACTGTTTAATACTGCAGAGTGGAGGTTCGACTATGCAGAGTAGAGGTTTCTGTTATTAGATGAAAAAAATCCATCAAATTGTCAGCCTATCTGACAAGGTAGCATTCCGCTTGTGTGCTGACCTCGACCTGTTGTGCGATGACAAACACAGGTGCGTTAGTCAACGAAAATGATACTAATGGATAATCCTTGTACAGAGAGCCTCAGACTATGTTATCTACGATTTAGCGTCAGCTTCCTTATATTTTCGCAGTTGCTGCAGCCAATTTGTACCTGTGAGATCTCATGATAAGGAAAACACGAGAATCATTTTTAGACTTATAGTTGACAAGCATCCATCTGTCCGTCTTGTTTCCTTCACGCATTTTTAAGCTTAAAAACAACTTACAAATTAGTATTCACATGTTCTAATTTGTCGTAAAAGCATATTGAAATGTTTTTTTTTTTTCGGAAAACTGGTTGATAGTCACACGAATATGATGTGTTACCGTGGCCGAAGTCCCAACAATATTAAATCACACGATAAATATCACAACCTTTCAGTTTGATGTCAGGCTTGTTGTAGTGGCTGATTTTATGAGAGTATGTGCTAAATCAAAATCATCAATTTTGTACACCTATTTGCATAATTGCTATGTCAGCATTGCAGCTAAATTGCATGGTCTCCATGCGATAAATCTAATTTCAAGCTGTAGTTTTTAATTATTCATGATTTATCACAAGCTCTCTGGCAGAATGTTACGTTAATCTTTGTCCGATTCAAAGAACCCAACAATGGGATGTAAATCACAGATAAGTCATGGTATTTTCTGAAGTGAAGTCGAGTTGTATATCTCCGGACTGCTTTTTGCAGAAACATTGTATTACGTCGGGTGAAACTCGTGCAATTTATATTGAACAAACGTCATTTATTGTGTTTCAATAAGGGTGTAATGATGCATGGCTTGTTATGCTTGTAATACACATGCCATATATTAGGAAAGCAATGATTTAACATGAACAAATCACTCAAGTTCATAAAGTTAGAATGTTTCGATGAAATAAAATAATCAAAAATTACATATAGGATATATCAGGATAGAAAATATATTTTGCGATATGCAAGTAAATGCCACATCCATTGACGTAATTGCATAGTGCACCATAATTGTGTGTACCATAATTGTGTGTGTGTGTGTGTTTAATCCACTTACCATAAAAAGTAATTGAGCGATATTGAAGAGTTCATATTGTGTGGGACACTGAGCAGCAATAATGCTCGAGTGGACCAGTTGCATTTAACCTAGGCCATGGCCTAATTGCCAATGTGTTAACAGGTGGACCGACAGACAAGAGCATACCATGGTTTTATGGGTTTTGAAGGATGACAAAATGTACTCAATTGATGTACTCAGCGCTTGTTGCACTCAATTATAGACCTAGTGTGTCCATGTTGCTATGTATGAAAGCCTAGAATTAAACCTGATTTGTCTTAGTGGATCTGATTCCAGCTCTGCACACATTGTCACCTTTAACAAGCACAGATTACCCGGAACCAAAAACAAGCGCATAAACGGGGTCATCAATTACACGTGTTTCTGTTGGGGCTCTTAAATCAATAGAACACACCCATGGGTAATTTTGTTGGGACCGTTGGATACACTCTGACCTCATGTTCGAGTCTACAATATTTCTATTGTCAGAAAATGTAAAAGAAACTCAGTGCCGTGGGACAATGACTTTTAAAGCATTTAAATAAATTTTGTTGTCATATTTTCTTTTAATGGATTTTGGTTAAATGTTAACGAAAATATTAGTACAGTGGCCAGACATAAGAAACGAGGACACATCTATATCGAATGTTCCGAATCCTCAATGCCTTTATTGGTAATAATATAGGTCTACGATAATTAATTCTAACTGTGTCTTGAATCAAATGATTCTATGGTATAAGATTGAAAGTCACTGCATGCTACACATATGATGTTTCTTGTTTTGTTTTGGCCAATTCCATTCTACAGAACGTGCATCCACTGGCCATTTCCTCCAATAAACCGGTTGAAGTTAAATGTCGGATGCTTCAGTGCTTTTTACCAATTTCAACCGTGATAAAATATGAAACGAAATGAAATAAACAAATAAATGAATAAATAATTAAATAAATAAGCAAACAAACAAACAAACAAACAAACAAACAAACAAATAAATAAATAAATAAATAAATAAATAAATAAATAAATAAATAAATAAATAAATAAATAAAATTAAAATTAAAACAAACAGAAAAAAAATCAGGAAAATTTTACATTGGACCTATCAACATTAAATGTTTTAGGTCAACAGTTTTCCCACGCCAAGGAAATATGTTGACGTGGTATTAATTCAGAGGAAAAAGGCCATACGATGTAACGCCTTTCACTCGAACCCGATTACCCCATGGAACATAATACACATATCATGAAACACCTTCAAGGTGAACGGCCTAATTGGTAACATGTAATATAATTTGAAACTCATTGGAAAGCCATATCACATTGTGATTGTTCTACAGGATCTTTATTGCCAAGCAAACCAGGCGTGTTTGCGTTATCATACAATTTTGGAGAAAATCAATCTTATGGACATTCAGCTTTCAGAGACTGAGCTAAATTTATAGCGACGGAGCCACTGAGGCGGTGATGTAAGATAAAATAGCTTTCGCCCGACATTGGCTGCTTTACAGGAAGCCTCCTAAGATTCTGGTTCCAATCATCCTAAGTACAAACCTTAATCAGTTGGAAGTGTTATGTCTGACAAGCTCAGAATTGCTGTGAATGTTCCAACGTCCAATCATGTCCATATGGGTGAATTTTGAAAGTATCACTGCAGCACATTAGTACAAAATGGAAAAAAAAACATCTCCTGCTAGCTAGATTATATACGCTTGTATCGAAAGCGTGAATCACAGCTACTTCAACTTGAAATGATCGGCAGAACTGTGTGCTGTGTTCAGGTGGCCCTACAAACATGACAAGCCAGTGTATCGAATGGTCTTGTGAAATCATAAGAGGAAAACTGCTACAAACCTGTAAGCGAGACTACCAAGGAGCCCACAATATCAAACACATGCACACATACATGAATGCTTGCCTGTCTGCATGCATACATAAATTTACACATGGATATACACATACATACATACATACATACATACATACATACATACATACATACATACATACATACATACAGTCTCTTCATGTATCTTTGCAGTGAGGTACTTCAACCTGGAAAGATGCGTTTCCGGTGATACTGTAAATAATGCCATGCTCTGCTGCCCCAGTAAATGGGATTTGGCCCCGGAAGCAATATAGAGCTTCGTGGTGCACAGGTCGTTTCAGATGACCACATATCATCGCCACTGTATGACATCCATGAGCAAAGGTCGTGTGCCATGACCGAATGTAACATGACACTTCACTTCACACAAGTCCTATGTTCAAGGCAAATAGCCGATGCTTCAAGGAAGGCAAAATTATTTTAAAGCTTATAGTAGATTATTTCGGACCCACATTGTTTTTGCATGTTTTGAAAACTTGTTTTTTGCCTTAAGCTTATCACAGGGATTAGTTTAACAAAATTAATGCAGTAGAACCAACAACAGACTGAGTTAGGGCATGTGGCAATTCAGACTGAAAGGGCAGTGACCCCAGTGCACGAGTTAAAAATCAAATCTAGGTTTGAAATGTCTGGCTCCTGATCTGAAAAAAAGTGCTTGAAAATAAATGACAACAGTCACGACTGCTCATAGGTGTGTATCTTGCAAGGAATTCCTTGCGCCTCCTTACCCTTATACACCAACCTGACGTCCTTCTTACCATTTACGCACAGGCCTGCTCATCGCCATAATTGTAGTCGTCGGCTTGAACATTATCACCTTTTGGTCGGTTATTGTTCACTGAAGGTAAAGAATCGTTTGTGTATTACAATTCTCGTGATTAAATAATAAACGTGTTTGATTTTAGAGAAAGGGGACGGGGTTCGATCTTAGGTAACAAAAGTATCATGCATTCTCGTGATGCGTACATTCGCGTTCATCGCTGTATTGAGATATACTGGTATGATACGTATTTGGTTCGGATGAGAAAATTTTATAGTCTTTAAATCGCCTAAAGGCTACGTTTGATGATGCTTACCGGTATATTATATTGTAGCCGGACCATATGGTTAACTATTATTTGAAATTATGTACCCTGTTGCTCCCGACGACTGGACTAAACTCCTGTGTTAAAAATTTGTTCGTGTTGATGGATACCAAATCTAACGGTAGTGTCGAGAACGGTCAAAAATTCCTTCTCAGGATCTCAGGTGTGGTAACCATACATAACTCAATTATTGGACAAATTAGTGAAAACATGACGCCACTCTGGCCAACAATTTTTACACTGATATCTGGGTTTATAAAAAGAAGACTTGATTAATTCCACAAAAGCAGTTGATATAGCATCTTGGAGCTTAATCGCACACAGGGGCTGCTGGTGACCCGTTGCAGGCCAGCGAGACAAGTGTCTTGGGCGTAAGCTCTGTGGAATGATATGCTAACGCGACTTAGCAGCGGATTATGAATTACGTAGTTTGAATGTCATCTTTTACAACCTTAATGGAATTAAGTATAAGTAAAGTTGTGCACCGCTTTTAACCCGTGAACCTAAATTAGACAATATGGTCCATTTTAGATTGTACATGATGATTAATGAACTTCATAACATAGTGTGGGTACTTTATGCTTAGCCTGCATGTCGATCTGTCTAATTCTTCTCATTTCCGACAGAAATAATCCATACCAGGATATATCCTTTGCATTTTTCGAACTTTAAGGATTTGAAATTTACTGCGGGGGGGGGGGGGGGGGGAGGGCACCCCTTTGGTTTAACGTACACCTGGGCTGCTCTGCTATCAGTTTGCATGGATATATGGGTGTCACAGTATCATATGTAACATAGACCAGATACCTGAAGAGTAACCGTAAAGGAGAGAGAGAGAGAGAGAGAGAGAGAGAGAGAGAGAGAGAGAGAGAGAGAGAGAGAGAGAGAGAGAGAGAGAGAGAGAGAGAGAGAGAGAGAGAAAAGACAACTGTCTTGAAGGTGCGAACAGTGTGTTTCGTCAATTTGGTACCTATGGGTTTCATAATTGGCCATTATCAATACAGGGATCAATGTGAATCCACAGTGGTATTACGTCTGGGTCACTCACAGCGTTCTGAATTCAACATTGGAATAATTTATATATATATATATATGGAAGCGATAACCCTCTTACTGATAATAAGCAACTGGACCACACCGTTCAATTATGGCTGCAAAACACTGACACTCCGAGTTTTATTTTCTCTACTATTCTAGCGGCATTTTCCATGGCCAATCCCTGCCTCCTGATTTTTCTTAGATACATGATATAGTGGTATATAAACATTTCTGTTTCCGATTAAGAGTTGCACTTTAAATACAGTCACACTGGCTGTGATCGTACCTTTTCTACTTGAACCCTCTCAGTGCATGACTGCGCCTCTACTCTGAGGAAAGCTGAGAACAGAATTTCTCTTTGTAATACTATGAAGAATGGGATAATTATATACAATGCACCACACACGATAGAACAGCGGTTTCTATTGTCATTCATTTTCGTTTTATTGCACAATACACTCTAGAAAGATTCCTTATTTGGTTACACCAAACAGGTCTGGTCGTTTATGGATATTTCTGTCTGTATATTGCTAACATTGCGTGTCCGCCGAGAATGATGGGGATCATTTGATTAACCCTAAAAACAAAATAAAAGGCAAAACGGGTGCTACTCTAATTTGGTAATCATCACAAAGAAATAGGTATCTTAATTGACTTTCAATTTTAAATTATTATCATCATCATCATCATCATCATCATCACCATGTTCACTATTCAAAGAGTCTATGTCCACATACTTCTTACATTTTGTTAAACTGGATTAATAAATAATCTTTTTTTTGGACAGATTCTCATCTGGAAAGACTAAAGTCAACATATCTTAGTTGCCATAGTTCTCTTGTGATAGATATTGCAAAGGTGGTGATCATGCCATGCAGTGTGAACCATGTGTTAAGTGGCTCAGGTCACAGAGCAAACAGTGTGACATGTTTTGGAAAAAGGAACATGACACGTTTCTGAAGTTGGCATTCAATATCCGGATCGTTACACATCATATACATTTGCGAATAGTGACTAATACATTAAAGCGTAAATTTTAGTCTGATTGCTTTACACCAGGCTATAAAGAATATTGAATTTTTTACCTAAACAGCCGGTTTAACAACAACGTAAACGTGACATACAATAATCCCTTAATGATTTATTGCAGAAATGTTCTAAAACTTTGTTATTGCAATACAACAAGCACAAGTACATAATGTCAGAATCTCGAATTATTGGCGTCAATGCTGAGTGAACGATATTGTTAAGGTAAATTTCTTCTCTAACTTGGACAACAGTGAAATCCAACCGTCAATAAATAAACTGAATCTTATGATTTCATATCTCTTACAGCCAATGTTAGGCTTAGTTCCTGTTAGCTGATCTGTACAAATTCATTATTGTCATTTTCTTACAAATTACTCATGTAAGAGGGTATTCTACAACCATTGAATACTAATGACTGCTCCAGGTCTTCTCTAACTGCTCTCTAAAAGTGTTTAAGGATGGTAGTTTTAAAACCACATTTCCTAATTTTTTTTCAAAGTATCTACAACCTTGAAACTAAAGAAGTTGTGTCTGTTGACACTTTCACAATACTAGTTTAAACATGTAATCTCTTCTTGTCATATCTGCACGCCAAAGAAGTAACTTATTGTCCACATTGTGCATTACATCATGTTTGCGTATACCTCTATCATGTCTCAAAGAGCCATCCTGTAACACATACTCGAGTTTCAGTTTTAGGAGACGATCTTCGTCTGATAATGTTTTCAGTTCTGGTCCTAGATTGCTACATCAGGCAAACAAATTGCTGCATGGATGAAACATACTTCTAACAAGCAGTGTCTTAGTAAAGAAGTTTGGTACCCGCTTGGTGCCTATGGATGTTCCAGTTGATATAAGGAAAGTTGAATCAGACCAGCCTTATTGCATCTGATTCATTATTTAATTACTTTGGTGAATCGACAGTCCGCGCCTAGACATGGCCATTATAACCGTGATGCCTGCATCCTGTTCGTCGCGTGAGGACACACCGAGGGCTATTCATCAAGCTTGGTGTCTTGCATTATAGTGTTGGCATAAGACAATGTATGTTCAATGAAATCATATTTGCCGTGCAGCCAGTTATGTACCAAAAGGCTGAACCACGGGTCAGAGGTGTCCTTCTGCACATAAAACTGATACTCTTGCAAAGGAAATGTAACCTATATGGATTTTAGACTAATTTATCTTGTTTGTGGATCAGGTATTAAAATAAAGAGACATATTGATGGATTTGTTTTCATGTAAATGCATGTAGCCTTCACTCTTCTAAAGAAATGTTCAGATTATTACCAAATTATATTCACATGTGGTTTTAGACCTTCCCACAAAAAATGTAATTAAATGGGTATATATCAGCGGCAAATTCGTTTTCAAGAACAACTGTGTCTTTTGAAAACCATTGAACACATATTGGTGTCAACATTTTTTTAATGTCGAAAAACAATCGGTCAACTGGTACATTGCGTGTAGGAAGACCTCTTCAAGCAATGACTATAAAGACATGGAATGTTTGAACTGCTAAATAACTCATAGCTGCAACATCACATTTTGTGCGAACAGGTTAAAAAAAGGAAAAAAAAAGACTATTAGGTGTGCACATGTGCTAAGTATAATATATACCTTAGTCTAACAATGGGATAAACAATCTAAATGTTTCATTCGATTTTATGTAATTGTGAACTAATCAAAAAGTTAAAGATTGAAGATCTTGTTTTTGCCAAATATGCCACACAGTAGGATTTTCGTATAAAGCGTGCCTTCTTCCACTCTGATGGAAATGCAGGTACTAAGAGAGTAGTTAAACAATTTAGTCAGAGAGGGAGAAATACTGAGTGCTGCCCCCTTTAACATCAACGGACTGATGGTGTCTAGTCCACTGTTTTTTTGTTTTTGTTTTTTTTTTTACTTTAAAAGATATATATATATATATATATATATATAATTTGCTTGTTCACTCAACTGAATTTGAACAAATATTGTGGAGTGGATTGTAGTTCTTGCGGATTCTTCCTGAAAATTTCTGGCTGAAGTGTAGATGCTGATAAGTTTAGCTCTACAGATAAAGAATCATTCAAGATATCGATGTAGACAGACACATGTTGTAGGAGCCAAACTTGATAAGTTGGTGACATAATTTCTTTGATTCGTTACAAGGCAAGTCAAGTTAAATTTATGAGCCAGAATAACAATAAAATATAACTGCATGTACAATTTCAACATGTTTAGCCTTCCACATAGTTCTCACATATTTGCATTGTGTACTCGATTTATAATGCTCTCATAAAACCGCAGTTTGATATTCGGCCGCATGCATTATAAATCAAGGATCATCTTGTGCTGCAATAAGCAGGCATTCCTTGTGTACCTTTCTTGTAGAAGGGATGCGCACTTGCTCTTAAAACCATTTTTGTTCTCAGTATTATTGCCCTGACATGTGAAGAGTGAAAGTGGTGGAAGTGCAATTTGATGTAAATCAATGCAAATATTCTTGCCGCTTGATAGATGGGCATGTGGTGATTCCCCATATACTTGTGAAGAAATACAATCATGCAGAGGAGGTTTATGTCATGAACAAAGATGTGCCCCTTAGCAAAACAGGCCTAGTTGAGGCTTCAGTAAGCATTGAGAAATTACACTAAGCTAACACTCTGCACACTCTTCTGATGGAACTATTCTTTCCTGGTGAGTCACATTTGATGGTAAATGCTGTCTGCTTTGCATTTTGTCTGCAATGGTCCTTAAAAGGTTTTGAATGAAGTTTTGTTTGGAAGTCTAAGGGGTTAACGTATCCTTGGTCAACAGATTTATGCAGCCTACGTTTAAAGTGCACTGCAGATTAGGTAAAGTTGTTGACTCAGTTTTATAACATAACAACATCATGGTTAAAAAGAAATCCTTGAAAAAAATTGCAGAACAATACTCACCAAACTCGTTTTTTTTAAATACTCTCTCAAATCCAATTGACTTTGCACCGAAATGAAATTTATCTGTAATCACCCCCAAGCCCAGACTATTAGCAATAGTACTTAGTAAATGGTGATAAAATGCGGTAGTGGTGAAACGCACAGAAAAGTCGTGTGACATACCAAATTATGTGTTTAACCTTTTTGTGTTTGTTTTGCTCTTAGTGTAGTGTAAACAAGTTACTCTATTGATTAGGGTTTGTTTTTTAACTACTTAATCATCGCGGCGGCATATGCGTCATTGGCATATACCATCTCTTGGTCCCTGTAGATCCAGTGGTGGCAACCTTTGCACACACTCCCCTTACTATCCTTCCACTTTTGATGAGTGGTCAGTTGATGTCAGCTTGAGAAAGGAAACAGGGTGGTCGGGTGGGCTTCTCTGACAGTTGAGGGGTAAGCATACTTACTGATACTGAAATTCCTAAACATTTCACCTATGAGTTACGTAATATCAACCACCATTGCTGATTAACTGACACAAAGGCATGGGGAGGGGTTTTAACAAGCTGGCATACTGGACACAAATGACCATCAGGACTGGCAGCATGGCGGGAACCATAAGCCGGTGTGAGGAGGTGACATCTGAAGGAAAAACCTCAGAAGAACATTGACTTGAGGCAGCCAACACCAGAATCAGGTGGAAGTAACAAACCCTCTTGACCAACCAGTTTGTGACTGAACTGAACCCTGTCTGTGATAGCTGTCTTCGTCATGTGTACATGTTGTCTGTTTCAACTCCTTCAGACTTGGAGATCTAACAGCGCCTAGTCCTGAACTGGTGGGTGCCAAGGGGCTGGTATATGATTGCAAACACCTAGGTCAACCAGCCATAACTAAGCCAGGACAGTGCAATTGACTGCACGATATATTTGTGAGATTAGGTCAACTTAGCAAATAGCCTTAGGCCCATTCAAAAAGTGTGCCCATTTACAGACTGCATCGGATCAAAGCCACAGGAGCACCAATGACTGGTGGCAGCTCAGATGGGATCTGGAAAGCTTAACAAACAAATATCAGAACCTATGCAAAGGATCCTGTGATGCCTGCAAAGGCTGACTGATAAGGATTGCACCTGATCCAAATGTCAGAGATGTTTGGGAGAATTGAGGAAATGGCTGAATGGAATCTCAGCAATGTTCTCCAACTGCTGTTAGGGACTTCCCACTGATAAAGCAGAAAGTTGACAATGTCTGCAATGCCTGTAGACCAAGGGTGAGTTTTCTAACTGGTACACCAGTCAGAAACACCTTCCAACAAGCAGGGTAAACAGTCAGACAAGAGGATCAAAGGCCACCTCTGGCAATTTTATCTGTGATTGATTCTGAGAAGCCTCTGTTGCAGATATGTTGCGCAACGATGGCCAAGTGTGAAGGTTGATCGTTTGAATGTTCTTGTGGCACATGCTAGGTCATGGCTGCACCAAATGTTTCAGGCATGCTGGTAAATGTAGCAGAGGCTCAACACTTAGTTCTGAGCTGTGTATCAGCCAATCTCTCCTTGGGCATCCTACACAAACAAGATCAGATTCCAGTCATGTGACGAAACCTTGCACAATACCGTCAGGAGAATATGTGGAGATGGAAAGGTGTATGCCTAGTGGCTGATCCAATTCATGGCTAGTGCATCCGCCACTAGGGCTCTGGGCTCTGGGACTGAGGGTCAGGGACTAGCAAGACGTAAACCAGCAGTTTTGCATTCTCACACGTCAGGAACTGGTCCACATGTAGAGTTTCCCAAATATCCCACATAGCCAACATGACCCGGGGGTGGAGTGACCACTCCCTCCCTACTGGTTGACTTCTTCTCCAGAGTTAGTTGGCCAGGATATGTTGATGTTGGGGAACATGCCTCTGCTAAATCAGGTCCCAGAAGTGGAGGGGTAGAAGTGTATCTTCCCAGTTCCAACTGGTTTACGTGATGAGATGGGTAGAGTGCTGGCCAATGGCTGATGCTGTCTGGCTCTCCACCTGAGCTCCCCCACTGGACTGTGAAGAGTCAATGTAGAGCATAAGCTTGGCCTGAAAGGGAACCAGTGTCAGTCCTGACATTACATTCTCCCAAACAGTTTGACCACCAAAAGTGCAGGTAGTCCTCAGGGAGGATTGGTACTGGTGCATGATAGCCCTGGTCCCTGTACCATCTGCCCTGCAGAACATGCTGCAAGAGGAAACAGTGAAGGCAAGTGAGTGGTACCTGGCAGTCCAATGAGGACAGGGGGCCTGACAGGGATTGACATTGTTGTGCTGAGAGGACAATGGAATTCAGACAGGCTCTATGCAGGGAATGAAGTCTCTCCTACCTGTCTTCTGAGGTGTAAAAGATGTAGGCAACCAGGTCAAACTGGATGCTGAGAAAGATCAAAGTGTGCACCAGCCAGTGTATGGACTTGCATCGATTCAACAGTAGGCCTAGTTTAGGAAAAAGTTAAGTCTGTGTGTGACACTGCACTGCAGTGTGCAAGGCACCCACAACAGCCAATTGTCCAGGTATACATGAATGCAAATGGTGGACTGATGGATGTAAGCAGCGACTGTCTCCATGAACTAAGTGAACAGTGGTGCTATGGCAAGGCCAAACGGAAGCACTCTGACCTGGTAAACTTGGCCTGAGAATGTTAACTGCTGATACTTCCATGAGGTCTCTGTGAATGGCACATAGACTACCAGGAAGGTGTTCAACATTTACAGGTCTTTCATCGGGCACCATCTTCCAGCTTGGGGACAAAGAAAAGAAAGTTGAATAAGCTGGGAGAATTGTGACACTCCACCGACTCTATGAATGCTTGCTCTGAAGCTTCTGGACCACCTCCAAGAATGCTGATCCTTTGGGATCCACTGCAGGCAGGGTGAACTACTTGGGTTTACTGCTTAAAAATGCCTGTCTTTGCTGTAATGCTGAAGGTAACCATGTCTGAGGATGTTAATGATGAATGAACGGTCAGTTAAAATATTCCATTGTTCAGAGAGGCAGCCTGCACCCAGGCACTGTGCAGAGTCCGAAGGGTTGGTGGAGGGAAAACCTAAGACAAAACCGTTCAGCATGCCAGAGTCAGGAGCCCTGAGGTTCCCTTTACTTCTTTGCTTCGCTGAAGTGTTTCCCTTATCGGATCACTGCCACTCTTCCCTGCACAGCATGTCCCCAAAAGTGCATGAGTTGAAGGGTGAGTAGGCATGGTTCAAGAACCATCCCTCAGGGCTGAGGCACCAAGGTAGAAGGTGACCAGAGTCAGGGAATGCCTTATTGTGGGTCTGATCTGCTGTGTGAGCCCAAAGGCCCTGTGCCAAGCATACAACAATAGCGTCAAACTCACTCTAACACAGAGCTACCAGCAGTAGATGGGAAGGGAATATAGGCTCAGGCACAGTATACCACTACCCCCCCCCCCCATACATGTGGCTTAGGGAGGAGTTTCCCTTGTTTTCTGTTGCTGAGTATTAGTGGATCTATGGGAACTAGTTTGCCTGAGTCTTAGCTCTGAGCTAGTTGTAAAACAAAGCTACAAAGGGCAAGGAAGGGATGGGAGTTCTGTGACGTGTATCCTTCAGGGACTATAATGCCCCCCCCTGCACTCCTAGTCTGGGGGAACTAAAGCTTGGTCACAAACCAGACTCTAAATGAGAGCTTTGACATTCTAAAAGCCCTGTGGTGGAGCCAGAGAGGCATCCATGGGTGTGGAAGGCTGTTTTGCAAAGTTCCTCCTAATCGCCATACAGCATGGCCACTCAGAACAACTATGGTACAAGAGTCGATGCCTTGACCTTGGCCAGGATCTGCTTGAAGACTAATGCGAAAACAGAATCTCATCCTCCTACTCTGTATGAAGGTTGCAAGGCCTAGGACTTGTGAGGGAAGCGGTGAGACATGAAGCCTTAGTGAACCACACAGGGGGGGGGGGGGTGCTTGTGACTGCAGCGGGTCTGTCAGCACACCTAGTATATGGGTGGCAAAGGCTGCTTGTGAAGACATCACAGCCTCAAGTGCCACCTCCACCAGCTGGAGGGGGCAGGGGGGGGGGGTTGCTTCTGGCAGACGAGTAGCAGGGAACATGGTGGCTGCTAACTGAGGGGTAACTGACCAGAGGTACCTGCTGGGTCTCAGGGAGGCTCGGTTCAGGGGCCACAGCTGCTCCTGACTGAGAAATCTGCAGCAGGAGGGAGCCAGAAGAAGTTTCAGGAACTCCCAAGCTTGAGAGCAA
Source organism: Hermodice carunculata (assembly GCA_964020975.1). NCBI lineage: Eukaryota > Metazoa > Annelida > Polychaeta > Eunicida > Amphinomidae > Hermodice > Hermodice carunculata. The sequence continues at coordinate 76,482,661 of OZ026622.1, read as the reverse complement.
AGAGAAAGCTGACTAAAGGCAGAAGCAGCAAACTGTTCTGCCACCACAGTTTGCACAGGATTGGGAGCAGGGAAAGCAAAATTATATGAAGGCAAAGTCTCTGACCACAAATTATGTTCCTTGGAGAGCTCAGGTTTCACTTGCCTCAAAAAGAGGGAGGCAGGGTTTTGGCCTCAAAAGCGAGAACAAGCAAGCAAGCTGCTCACTTTGGGGTAGAGCCACCAAAGCTGGAGGAGGCAAGGAAGATGGCACTTTGGTCTCCAGAGGGGCCACTACTGCTGGAGCCGAACACCCACTAGCGGCAGAAGGCACCACCACAGACTTGGGTGCTTTCATTCTCTATCCAGCTTCTGAGGATTCATGATCAGAGCTCTCAGAACCAGGAGCTTTGGAATTTTGTCCTGGCTTCAGCATTTTTGGGATTACTCTGACTTATGATCCGAGTGCTCTGACTGGCCAAGGTTCCAGGATGCCGAGACAGGAACTTGTAGGCTTCCACAAAGGCTTCACCGACTTGTGTCATTTGGACTTTGAGCACTAGGACTGAGATCCAACTGTGCCTAGCCAACCTCTTTGGGTAAGTATCCAAAGTGGCAGGCTTAGGGGAGGAAAACAGTTAAATCAGATCAATAGCATCTGCTCGGTCCTACCCAATGTCTCCAAGACTGAGGGAAGTGCCGGATCAGTGAGCAAGGAACCGCATCCATCACCTAGATGGTGCCGGATGTTTGAGATCCCCATGAGGTGATCTCTTGCCACCTGACTTGCTACTATGCTAATCCCTGTCCTAATTCCCTGGAGGGGATTTGAGGTGAGGTGGCAGTAACCCCTTGGGCGTGTGCACGAGCTGTGTGGGTTCACGTCACACTTCCAAGTTAGTGATTCCTGATCCATGGTAAAAAATCAATATAATCTTTTTATCCCTCATATTTACTTAATTCCATGCCAATAGTTTTTAAATTTCCCAGAAAGGTGGCAGTTCTGTTTTGCACTGTATATTGGGGACATATTACAGATATTGAAAAGTAACTCTTCTGTCATAATGGTTTTTTTTTTTTTTTTTTTGCTTTTTCTTAGGTGTACTGAATTGTCAAACTAACCTGAATAAATGCTTAGGAATAAAGCTTGACATGAAACTTACAGTCTGTGTTGTTCACCCCCCCCCCCCTTCTTATAATCTAAAATAATACAATACAAATAATATGAGCCTGGAAGCACAGCTTAGGAGGTATGCAATGGTCCTGTCAGTGAACGAAAAGCAATCCATATTTTATGTGTTATAATGCTTTCTCTGCTACAGGATGAAGGCCAATAACAGAGTGCAGGCCCAGGTGATAGAGATATACACAGATCTGCCGCAGGCATCTGCATTCTGCTACCAACCATTGCTAAGCTCTAAATCCTCAATTAGCTTTCTGTGGCCAGCGATGGATAGTGATAATGTATGCTGCTGACTTAAGTGTACCACCAAAAAGGCCCATATGCCGCCAAGGTAATCTACAAGTGTTTGCTTTCAAGGATCGGCCATACTGTCAAGCTATTTGTTGAAAGAGACTTGCAAGAATTCCAGTTTTTATCTTTTTTCATTTCTCGAAAGACTTTGACCACAAGGGTATGGAAATATTTGGAATCTGGGAGCATTAATTTTTTCAGCCGGAGTGTATGTCCAAGGCCAATACCTGACTATGCATAGCAAGAACTAATGATACTGTGTATAGACAGAAATAAAGTCCCTATTCGCCGCTTGAGTATGGTCAAATTCTACGTGTTCTGTATACATTATTCTGTACACTGAAAACACTTTTGAGTACCCTTGAGCAATATGGCTCATCATATACGCACATTAACTTTTGCCAACACCTGTACTGTAAGGCAACCCGATGTTACAGTATGTCGATAATATGAACTGATTATTATAGATCCAGATTAAATTGACATTCATCTGAAGAAATTTCGAACACAGAACCGTGATAGCAGCACCTTCCTGGTTAGTCCAACGTTTGCGTTATCAGGCCAAGTCACAAGACCTGAAACCATTAGTTGCTGATCTAGGGGTATTTTGTCGGGAACGCAGTATGCACTCTCAAAGATAACTGTTATGAAGCACAAGACCTCTGAATGTTTACACCATTGCGGCCAATCAAGTTCAGTTTATCAAACTAAATAGTTATTGGTTTTATTGTGCTCCCACCTTTTGGGAATCAGTTACCTGTTAATAGCCTACTGTGTCAGCTAGACTAAACATGAAGTTCTCAGCCTGTTTCTGTTGTTTTGTTTTTTGTTTTTGTTTTTTCCTATGGTGAATTTAGTAAACACAATGCCAATCACACATTTGTACACAGTGACAGCAAAACCGTGCTCGAAGCACATGTTTCTTGGCTATGACAGGTATGCTCTGGCATAGCTTTTGATTGTCTACAGAGCCGTCTTTTTTATATTGTGTCTGTTCAATGACAGGTGTATGTACAGCACCAGTTGCACACTTGATTTGGAAAAGTGACGCAACAAAAGTTATACGCCTTAATGCTCATGTGAAAATATACAGTAAGTAAAATAGTGGTTTCATCTCTGGCAAGTTACTTCGACGTCCTCACTGACTAGGCAGGTGACAACATATAGTTGATTTTGTGACTAAGGATAATCTCAGTCCATGCTGGGTAAGAGTTGAGCACGACCTGGCTAGGCCTGTCGGTACATAGGTATGCAATAATTAGCATATTATACCCCACAATAACACATGGTGGGAACTCATGCAAATGCGCACTGTTTGGCACATTTTATGAGTTTTGTTAACTATTCTCTGTCTGTATGTCTGTCTGTCTGTCTGTCTGTCTGTCTGTCTGTCTCTCTCTCTCTCTCTCTCTCCCCAAACTCCTAGCTGAAAACTTCACATGTCACAAGTGAACCACTTTAGGGTATATACAGTCTCATCACTTCTATGAATGATTTGTCACTTCATACTTCATACTTTTGATAAATGCACATATTTTCGAGTTGGACATATAAAATGAAGAGCCCTAGTAAAGGACAACAAATTCTACAAAACAAGATTTACCAAGGCTGACGCACAACTGTTGCCTTTTGAAAGTTTTAAAACCGCCAATTCGATTAATTGGCTGAAAATCATGATAAACTGTATTCTGTTGTTAAGAACATGACTGCAAAAGTGCCTGCGATAAACTTTTCCGAAATTTATGAAAACGAATTTCCTGGGCAGGTTATTGTATACATCCACTCGACATAAAATGAAGAAGACACATGGAGATGATTAATTCACGGGACAATAACAAAATAATCTAGAAACGTACACATAAACATTCTTCTACTTAATTTCTTCTCTAGTTTAGTTCATACGATTACACGCTAGGTCCACAATTTTACTTTGCTTGTAAATTTGGCACACGCACCAACCGATGTTCATGTTAGGTCAATAAACCTTGTGGAGAATAACCAATTAATGAGAACACGCTGTTGCATATCGAATGCTGTTTCGATGGACTTCTAATGAAAACGTCCTATATTTGTATACCAAACTGATACACCGTTATCGCTCCGTAAATATTTGACAATTTACATAGGAAATGGAATAAATTCCATGCGTCAAGAATGAGAAATGCAATATGGACTTAGAATCAAGGTACATACATCCTGCCAAGTGATTAGACCCCAACTGAATACTTGTCACCGACTATGTTCAAATCATGGTAGGTTTTCACTTTGATTTACTTTGTCAAAGCAATTGGTTAATCTCTCTAAATATTCGTGACTTCTAATTTTAGTCACAGTGGTGACTTGGAGCAGTTTGGTTAACATTTATAAACATTTTATTAAAACGTGTTGAATGATCTTATGAGAGGAGACCTGTCATAATGGAATACTAAGAGTCACCAGCTCCACCTGGAAGGCACTTAGAGGGAGTCGGTTCAGCTACCAAATCATTTAGAGGCCGAACATGACCTGGTATCTATGAAATACGCCACCGACAGGATTTTGTTCACAAAGTTTTAAATGCACTCCTATGACAACTCTCTCTGTTGATCGAAAGCATTGCTGTGATGAATGAATTAGGATCCTAGTCACTACATGATTGCAAAATAGTGACATACTGCCAATGCGATAATGTACTTACGTACACATATGTATCAGCTTCCATGGGATATTGCATGTTTGCAATGCTGTGTCACATTAAGACACACAATGACGCTTGGACATTTGAATATATTTTTTGGCTGTCTCCTTTGAAATCAAATAAGCTTAAGTATTAATGAAGCATTTTCATTTTTGGGAAAATACCATAGTACTTTGCCTTTAGTCGGAATCTGCATGGATATGTCTCATTCGCGCATATGACACAGCTTTGAACAATGATAGTATATACCACTTTGATATACGAGGCGATGCACAAAGAAGCCCTCAGGGTCAACCAATCTCTGTGGCGGATTGTGAGCATCTGAGGACACTAAATTCTCATTTATTCCTTTGAGTGAAGGTGTGCATAATTATGGGAATTTTGCACCATATTGTTATTTTCCATATCTTGCATAGTATACCCAGACTTGAAGCACCAAACTCTTAGGCACAAGGCCTTTCCTAGTACATTCTATCCCTTTACTACATGCCTTTGCTGTATTTTCAAATTGAAATTACTACAGAATAAAAATTTTGTCCTTTTCCTTAGAGAGAGTCATTAAAGCAGTTACACTGGCGATTCCCCTTGAACAGACAGCAGCAAGATTTTGGCCTAATATTTTTTTTTTGTTGTTTTTTTTTTTGTTTTTTGTTTTTTGTTTTGTTTTTTTACTGATGCTGTTCATCATTGGTGGTTGCTGTGATTTCACAGTTGATTTTCAATGGTTACCATGCATACACCTGCATGTTTTGTTTGTTGTTCAACTTTGTTGAAACTTACTTTACTTTCCCAAGCAGCAAGTTGAGTTTTATGTCAATTTTGTCATAAAATTGAAAGCACAGTGCAGAATTCAACTCAGACAGTAGCCTTGAATTAGGCAACAATGAACCAGGTGACACTGGTGATACTCCCACACTTGAGTGGATGATAGAGATTATCTTGGAGTAGTTTGTTTGACCTGAATTGGCAAGGACATCTGGTGGACAAAGGCAAACAAGAGATTATCAACCGACTAATCCAGGGCTTGGCATTAATGTTTTTAGGGCTTGGCCTAGGACAAGTGTTGTTCAAGGACAAATGAAAGAAGAAAATTACTTGTCCCCCGATAAAGTTACTTGTCTGGCGAGAATTGAAAGAATATTTTATTTATGTCACTTTACAATAGTGTACAAGCCATGTACGTACATGCGCCCATCACTTTTGTAAATATTTTCATGTTAACTGTAAAATTAATCAATTGAATTCACACAAATTGCCTGACATGTTACATGAGGTGCGGTTGTGGCTAGTATGGTGAATATGTGATATTGGACAACTTTTTGTGAACTTTTAAACATAACTTCATGTGCCATAATGCCATCCAGTGGCAGACTATTATGCTACAGGACCATATGGCAGGACACCAAACACAGATAACTGATGAGCTTAGAAGTAAAACAATTAGATCTGAAGCATGTGCATTTCCTTTCAAGGAAGCACACTGGCAAGATTAACACACAACTAGTGTCTCAAAAATGTCAAGGTCTGCTGATGTTTTAGAACTGATCTTTACTTCAGCAAATCAAATGCAACAAATATTATTGGAATTTTTGCAAATTCAATCGTTTGTAACTTTACTTTATGTTTCGTTGTTCTATTATTTTTATTATTATTTATTTTTTCCATTTTTTATATCAACTATTCTTGGTATTTTTCTGCTTCTTTGTGGTTATTCCACGGAGAATTAGCTGATTGCTTGAAGTTCTGGTTGTGCGAAACGGTTGGTTGCCCACCCGGAAAAAAGTGGCAGTCAAACTGGCATCGAGTTCGTTGCCTGACTTGGAGTTTGGTTTGTCTAAAATGTGTCATAGATGCCTGCATGGTAGTCTTTGCCTTGGTTGCCATGTGTCATGTTAACTTACTAGACTACGACATGATGGACAGCAGACACCAAAGAGACGCTTGAAGACGATCACAAAATGCCGCGTCAACTCTCGCTCTCGACAGCGAGGAAACCACAGAGTCACGTAGTGAGCGACAATAGCAAAAATGTTATAAACCGAGTTCTGATTGCCAAATGCGTACATGTAACTTATTTTGGGCGTAAATACGTACAATTTTTATTGCTGTTTTAATTGATTATCTCGTGATACAAAGCGAAAGATCAAAAGCTCGGGCAATAATGGAAGATTCAAGGTAAAAATTGAAGATAAACGGAACGTCGAGAAAGCTTTACGGCCAAACTCAACGATTGTCGGCTACCATCAAAGCTTAACGGGGCTGTAAATCTATGAAGATTCAGGGACAACCCTGTAATATATATATATATATATATATATATATATATATATATATATATATATATATATATATGTATATATGAATATATATTATTAAACAGGACAAATAAAATATAACAGCGGAACAATGAGCAAATAAAATGCAGAGTATATGGAAACTAGATTTAGAGTCATATATAGAGCAGAAACAGATTTCATTTTTAAGGCAAGGCAGTAGAGGCGGCTGTTGAACAGAAAGAACTCTTTTCGTAAGACTTTGTGCGCACTCGTTGCACAACTAATCTGTTTTCCCAAATTTACATACTTAAGCGGGAGTGAGGCAATAACTAGTAACAATAAACATGAGGAAGGAGCTTTTGATGGGTTGTAAATTGAAACATGTGACCAACGAAGGGACCCCACTAGTGGTGTTACATGCTGGAAAAAGCAAGCTTTCCTGACAGTTCCAACTGGTCTCTTCATTGTCAGCCAAGGACTGGCCAAAGTATACCCTCATTTTGTACATTTGACACTTACTGAATGCTGTCTGTTCTCATTCAAAGTTAGTAAAGTAGAACATCTTTACTCCCATGAGTTGCTGTTAACAAAATCAGTTCTGTTCTTGATTTTGCTTTAGCACGTTAGAACTCTTCCAAGCGGTACTATCTGTTATACCTGCCTCTAGTAGGTCACCACAGTCGTTCCGACTGTCCTGTGGCTTGATAATTATGTACACCTGGGTGTCATCAGCATAGCAGCGGTAGTACACGCCACATTGCCAACAGACATCCCTGATGCGCTTGGAAGATATAGCATACTTTTTTTTCAATCAAGAATAGAGCTTTGTGGTAATTCGTCATTTATGTTTTCATGTTTGAAAAAAAAACCAGTGCACATAACTAACTGCAAACAAGCCAGAATCTCCTCAGAGACAAAATTTGAGCAATGCCTAATGCCTAGTCAAATTGTTGACTTCGTGACTATCTTCATATTCTGTAAAGTGAAGAAATTCGCCCCCTTTGTTGAAAAGAGACCACATTGATATATGCACGTCAAGCTATGATCTTTGGGAAGCCATAGTTTGTGTATTGATATACGTGGAAAGAGGTACGCGGAACCTCCTTAACACATACCAAATATTCGGAACATATTTCCGCCTTAAATCAGCAGCGCTACACATCGTAATATCTTATTTTACTGCCTTGGTTCCATATCATCAAAAGGACGATCGTGTGACATTTCAGTACTTAGATGAAGACCAGGATATAAGTGTATAATTGTTTTGTGTCAGCTTTATGGAAAGCACATGAAACAACAGAGGGTATTGGTCGTCCAAGTGCTTCAAATTCATACAATTGCGAAAAAAAAAAAAAAAAAAAAAAAAAAAAAAAAAAAAAACACAAAAAACAAAAAACAAAAACAAACAAAAACAAACAAACAAACAAACAGACCAAAAAAAAAAAAAAAAAAAAAAAAAAAACAAAAAGAGAATAAACAACAGATCTTCCATCTGTAGGTACATTGACACATAGCTTGCAATCATATATGGCCTGTATATCCATCATAGCGTTTCTCAAACTTAAACATCAATCAAGCTCTTTTCATGGCATTTGCTCTCTCTCTCTCTCTCTCAGTGTGTGTCTATCTATATATGTCTGTCTGCCTGTATGTCTTTCTCTCTCTCTTTCTCTCTCTCTCTCTCTCTCTCTCTCTCTCTCTCTCTCTCTCTCTCTCTCTCTCTCTCTCTCTCTCTGTCTCTCTCCCTCGCCCTTTCCCTTACGTTTTGATACTTTAACGATAACGACGATACATTACCAATGAGCAATATTGGAGTTTTGTTATCAAAGGAGTTTTATTATTGTTATAAGTTTGAGTCATGAAGGTTATGGCCCGGTATATTGGTTGACTGTGTATATGGCACAAGACATTTTGCACAGAGATACCCCATCAATTGAAACGGGAATTGTTTAAAAAATATGCATTATAGTGCATCAAATAGTACAGAAAAACATGATCCACATTCATTAATTCCAAACCCAACAATGACAGCAAAGAGATTCCAGACTTGCCAAAGCATCAACATTTCATTGCCAATACCAATGTGAAACTTTTTTCGGGGAAGGCCAGGCTGCAATAGCTTCATAATCCGTTTTTGTTTCACAACACAGCCAGATTCATAAAAAGTCTTTTTTTTCCACCATTCTACAGTTAACACAAAGTTTTATTACGTAAGTGAAAAACAAAATAATCTGAATAAAATATCACGCTTGACTAAAGAAAGGTGTTAATCCAAAGCCAAAGCAAACCAATGCACATTATATAGTTACATACCTACCATACTAAACCAAAAACAACAACAACAAAAAAACAAAAATAAAAAACAAAACCAAAAAAAAACAAAAAAAGACAAAAAAAAACAAAAGACAAATCAAAAACAAAAAACAAAAAACAAAAAAAACAAAAAAAAAAACAAAAAAAAAAAACAAAAACAAAACAAAAACAAAAACAAACAAACAAACAAAAAAAAAAACACAAAAAAAAAAGAAAAGAAAAAAAAGAAAAAAAAAAAAAAAAGGGAAGAAAGAAAACAAACAAAATATTGCCACGCATCGTGGTGGATGTTGGTGAAAACAAGTTAATTCAGCAAAGGCTATGTTCCAGATGATAAAAAGCTATGAATGTACATACTGAATCTGAAAAAATTAAAAAAAAAAAAAAAAAAAAAAAAATCCCCTCCCCAAACAATAATGATGCCCAGGAATTACATTTTGTGCAGATCCTTCAGTTGTTCCATAGAAAGGCAACTGCTTGCCTTCCATATTCTAAGAGAGCCAGATTTAAGCGACATCAAATACTGTTGGTAGCTGTTATTCCACGCAAAATATTAGAGGTTGGTTGTCAACTTTATTACAATTGAAATAGCCTCTCGAAAAAAAAAATCAACTGTAGCGCTGTCAAAGTGAGTCTTTCTCTAAATTGCTCGCATTTCTAGAACCATTCGCTTCAACTGCAGACACCTATAGTGAATCCACGAAATTTCGTTCTGGTCCCTCATATATCAATCGGAGTGTTCTGTGCATGGATTGTTGAGAAGGGGGCGGGGTAGTTGGGCAGTGGGTTGCATAATTTTAACATTGGCGTTATGCTAGCAGGTGGGACACTGCCTTCTGTAAATCTTGAGAAACTGTAATTCATTTTTTTCCCAAAGGAATATAGAGGAGGAACTCCTGTTCATCTTTGCAGGTAGTTTAAACAGGCTCGTTGATGGTGTGAACTGAACTATTCACAGAACTGTAGATTCCCCTTGACGTTCCAAATGCATACGATTGACAAATCCTACACTTTACTGATCTCTCTATCATGGAGAACAGCGAGTAGCGCCTGGCGCGGCGTTACTACACGAAATTCAACATCTTCAAAAAAAAAAAAATAAATAAAAAATAAAAAAAAAAATAAAAAAAAAAATAAAAAACCCGGCTTCTAGAAACGAGGCATTAATTTTCACTGACGAACACGTTAACCTGGGCAAGCGCAATGGACATGGGTATCTTTGGAGCACTGTTTTATGACACGTACCATGAACAATCATTTTCTTTTAAGCCAAATACATGGCACCCATCTCAGCAATTTGCCGGAAATACTGTTAATGACTATGAGGTCATGACAAAAATAAATATATACCTGATTAATAATCCAACAAGTTCAGCACGCCCTGCACCTTGTGTCAATCAAATCAGTGTCGGACCTGCAGGCAGCAAATTGTATTAAATGTGCATCACCATATTTTAAACTGTTTGGCATGTCCAACTTAATTCATATTGATTTTTTAAACAAAACCTTTCATTGCCCGTCAGACTGCGTCCATTACTTGTCCCTTTATGGCTCCTGTAGGCCAAAGGGATACGCAAACTAAAACATCTTATTTCTGTACATGAAGCATAAGTGAAATCTGGGCCCGCTTCATTGTGGGTTTCGCGTTTTGCGCAATTCAAACTAGTATGCTAGCTGTATAACTTGAAGCACTGAACAGAACATGATTTGTATCCCGTGTGTGTACTAACTAGTTTTTACATCGAAAACGCCTCAACCGATTTTAAAGTACACAATCACAAAGGAATGAAAATAAAATAGATTATTGCTTTATGCCCAGGTCAAACGTTTCCAGTTATTACGCGGAACTGCTTAGGTGGGGTACAAAAAAGAAAGATCTGGCGTAGAGAGAAACACTGATTTAATGGTCGTGCATGAAGTAGTCATCATGTAGTAAAGAGAAAGTTCAACTGTAGAGGGTTGGACAAATGTATGGTTGGGGCAGTATGGGAATGTATATAAAATTTTAACTCTATGGGACCCCCGCGAACATAGCGGTGTGTACAACTATGCGTTACGTAATTTGGAAGAACCCTCATTTTGCAGGCGTCAACACAATTATAAGTAACATGGTGTACAGGACCTACCTGTCGAAAAATTATGTTATTAAGGCATGAGTGGCGTTGATTAGAGGCATTCTGGTCGCAGGCGTGCGTAAAATATGAATTGCATAGAATATGAGAGCTCCTATTCTCCAGGGAGCAAAAATATGCAGACGAATCTACACAAAATAATGATTATATTGACTGATACCCGCTGTCAATTTATCATACACTGATCGTGCATCAACTTTGTTTGGCGTTATATAACGCAACCTAACAAAATGGTAATTTGCCAATGGATATGTTAAGCTGAAAGACCTTCACCGTCCACGTTTTTTGGCCCTAGATGCTATCAATCTGCAAGTCAGGAAACTATCTCAATATTTTGACGAATATGCATTTATGTTTCTAAGGAAGCTCATAGAAACGGAACCATGGTATAGTGTTATGCTGTATGTCACACATTCATCAACTTTGTTCCTTGGGTTACTGTAAAGAGGGCGATCCCTGTCTCCCTTCCATTACATGTGCAGCTATATGTGTCATTGTAGTATAAATAAGAAAACAGTCTAAATATGTCACAGTTGTAATTTCAAATATAATGTTAAAGCTATGCTATTAAAAACCGCACTGGTATCAAAATAATGTAATTGATTAAGGACAGTTACAAACAAAACAACGGTACTATTGCATTGGTCATTGTATTCTACTTCAGCTGGCGTGCATGAATTATTTCATGTGACTACAACATGCACATTAGTCATGGTAATATGTCTTTTAAAACAAAGGAGAGGTTAACCCCTGGCAGAGTGACGGAGGTGGGAGGGCGAAGCTGATTTATCTCTAAGAGGAGACGACACCACCAACAGAAAGTAAAAAGGGAACGAATATCAATAATAGTTAAAAAAAAAAAATAGAGCAGTAAAGCAGCTAAACATACATACGACCGAATAAGAGCATTTAATCTTTCCATTTATTATACTAGGTAAAGCTACTATACAAGTTTCTGGTGTATTTCTATGCAGTTCTTCGTGGATATGTAAAACATTTCAATTTATTATGAGTCATGTAATTTCATAAGTAGGATAACCCTTACATGATCTTTCGATAAGCTGAATTTGAAAAAAAAAAAAAAAAAAAAAAAAAAAAACCGCCAAAATATTTTTGCCTAAAAATTGCCTAGGTAAATGGTATTCTACAGGCATCATGGAATAGTATTCATATTCAAAAATGTTTACAGGGAGTACATAGTCGTTGGTTTCGCTCAAATCTCTTGTGTTGCCTTACTTAAACTAAAGAGTACTGCTTTCGGGGCACCAAAACTCGAGAATTTATTTCATCAGAAAAAGTAAGTAAATATAATAAGTTAAATGCACATTCAGAACCAATTTTCAAAGCACTTAAGCTACTATAGGTAAACGATATATTTCTCTACCTGCAACTGATTTTTTTTTCAAATATGTCAACAACCAGTAAACTGAATACTTAAAATCTTTCAGCATAATTATGGCCTCTGAAGGCTAAATCATAATACAAGAAATCGAAACAGCTATATTATTTGAGTAAAGAACAAAATTTGTAAGCACTGGAAACTGCCTGAGACATGTGATTAGCAATACTTTAAATGCCCCTCTTAATCATATAATCAAGAAGGTTCAAATTCACACCCAAAAGGGTTTTGTTATAAACACGAATAAAATAACTCCTCGATAAACAAAAGGTTGCTGGTGCCATCTCCCAACTACTACATCTTTCTGGATAGGCTGCAAAAAAAATGAAATAAAATTGTATTTATATCGCTTAGTGTAAATTACATCCAATTTATATGAGTATGAGGTTAAAAAATGATTTTCTTTACACCACTTACTAAGTCATTCTAATCTCCCTTTTCTCTTTAGTTAATTCATTGAATTTATATTAATTAGTATTTGGGTGGCTCTCATGATAGCGGTTGATTTTGGCCTTTATTGGAGTCTCCAGACTAAGGAACATATGTATTTCATAATTATTGTATGGTCAAATAAATGATTCTTGAGTCTTTGTTTGCAGGGACTTTGTTTGGCCTTTATGTGTTCCAGTTTCTATTCTATGGATATATTGTTGAACGTCAAAATAGGTAACCACTTCTAGATTTGTTTCAAATTTGAAGTCATTAAAAAAAAAAAAAAAGTCACTTCAAAATTTAGGATTCAAATTTTGCCGTAATATTTCTTGTTGCCACTGACAACGGATTTTTTCTCCGATATTTTCGCTTTGAAAATTCTCGAAAGGAAACCGGCATAACAAGATTCATAATAATTCCAAGTTCCTGTAACCTATTGACAGCAAAATATTTTTCAAGAATTTGGGGCAGGTTGATTGATTTGTTTCAAAAATCTTAGCATGATACCTGTTTGCGTCGGGATATAGAGAATTTGGATCCATATGCACAATTGGAAGCTACTTTTAGCAAATGTATGTCTTAACTTTTAGAAATAATGGGGTTTAGCTAATTCACAATATACGTCTATGTCAGAAGCTTTGCATTATACGCCAAGACGGTATTCGAAAAAAAAAAAAAAAGATGTACTGTATGTCGAATCTGTTTTAACATATCCTGCAATATTCATTCCTGCCAGAGTTTGGAAGGTATAATAGGGTAGGCTCCCCATAATTGCGATGCTTACGGTAAAATTGGCATGATAACTTTATCAAATAAATATAGTTAAAATTTCAGATTCATGTCACCCAGTATACATATTCGGGCTTTATTGGCTTAATCATCTAGCTGTCGGGTAGGTGATTGGTGCCGAAGGTTGCCGGTTCGAGACCTGGCCTTTCCGTGGTCACCAAACTTAATAACTTAATAGCACCATGTAAACCTTTCTGTTATAGATATCCGAATTCATATGTATATATATATATATATATATATATATATATATATATATATATATATATATATATAAGTGTGTGTGTGTCCTAACAGCCTTATTTGTAATGTGTAATGTTATTGCAAACAAACTGTCTTTGCTTTTTAGCTTATTTTTTAACATTATTATCTTTGTCTTATCTATATTAACGCTGAGATCCCAGTCTTTACAATAAGAATTTATTGAAATCATTCTGAAGTTCAATTACTTTTCCTGATACCAATTTCAAATTGTCAGCATATAAAGAATGCCTTTCGTTAAGTGAGACTTGGTCACAGTCGCTCGATCCGCAAGGTGTACTTGTAAATCATTAGCTAAAGTATTAAATGCAGTAGGACTCATCGCACAACCTTGCTTCACTCCTCTTTCTCACTTTATATATTATCTGAGAAGACATTGGGAATTTTTATTTGAACAATTGAATCATGGTACATGTCTTTCGTTTTTCTAATCATAAATCCATCTATAGCATAATTTATTAATTGATACAGTAAACTTTCGTGAATGGTATGGAAGATCAACAAAGCATGCAAATAAAATATTTATTTCGTGATAACAATTTTGTATATTTATCAATTCACGTTCTGAAAACGAAAATATGGTCACTTTTTTGCAATCCTGGTTAAATTCCTAGTTATGACTCACTCTTACATCTTCATCTTTTAAATATTTCTACAACAGTGTACTAATGAATGTGCGAATAAAGTTTAGATACAATCTGCTTCCACATATACCTTTTATACATGCTAGGGTCACGACCGGATCCATATATGTGTATGAGAATTAATAACCCTTTCTTCCAAGTAATGGGTAAGAACCAAGATGTAAATACCATGCAAAACATTTTGAGTAAGACGTCAGATATAGCAGTTCTGCAAGGGACATACTTTTTCGTATCCATTAGGTAGGTTCCACAGGTGACCGGTCTATTTTCTTATTTTCCCAGTGATCTTTGGTCAATTCTTTTGGCCTAATTTTCCTCTCCAAAGCCGTTTTTGGTAACTATCTTGTTATTGCACAAGTGCATTTGCAGGCAATCAAAATTTGTTATTTGTTCAACAGGTGCTCCTGATTTTTTGTATGTTTTACGGTATGTTTTACGTTTTTTAAAAATTCTTTTTTGTTTGTTTGGCATTATTCACAAACTGCCAGATGCATTCTCTGCAAACCCAATAGAAATGTAGCCTGACTCGATCTCCATAAAACAAATACATAGGGGATGTACTTTTATTCCTTGATATTAAACGAATTATATTTTGAAAAAAAGGTAATGATCGACAAGTTTGTTCAGCAATTGTTGTGACGATTGCTTTTGGGGGTTGGACGTTTATTTGTTGGCCCGGTGCATGCTTTTCCTATGGGGTTTGTTTGCAATTCATATTCAAATTGTTTTTATCAACACTTAAACTTGATGAATTTATTGCAACAGACGTCTGTTGCTCCCTTAACTGTAAAATTTATACCAACTGTGAAAACTACAAAAATGTGAAAACTACAAAAAATGTGAAAACTAAAAAAAAAATCATTTTGATCAATTTGGTGACAAATTTAAAAACTTTTATCGGACGCTATATAAAAAAATGATTTATAATTATGTTAAATAGAAACGCTTCCTCATATTAAGAAAAGACAAAAGCGCCCTAAATATAAAAATATTTTGGGATTTGGCTTAAAGTGATAATGTCTGGATAATATACCTGTAATGGTATATTGATTTATGTGTAAACGTGAAGATGGAATTACCATCACAATAAAATCATTGCCTGATATGCATTCCCTCTGTGACCTGGAGAAAGTAGGTCAAGGTATCTTTAATTAAAAAATATCAAACTGTCTTATATGATGCACATTTGTGGTACAGTTGGTATTGGTAAGCTTCATATTTCTCAACATAAGTAAATGTCGTCCTTTACTGCGTCCTTACCGATATTCAAAAATAGATGAAGGTCATCCAAAACTTTTAAAAAATTGACCATTGACCTAACACGTCTTTGGTGTAAATTCAAAAGTTCCATATCAATTTATAATGAAAATATTGAATTTGATAGGTTTTTAATACATATAATGCTAGTTCTGTTCACTACTACCACTGGTGCTTCCATGAATACACACGTCTAAGACTTTTGTCCGTATAACCTTTTAATTTCATATTGATAAATGTACGATATTTCAAACATGAAATGACCATCACAAAAACTGACATATTTTTCACATTTATCACCAAATTGTTCACCATTATTTTCACCTGGAGTAGAGTTTCACGTTTGTGACCAAAATGATTTTTGAGTTTTCACGTTTAGCGTAGTGTTCCTATTTTACATAATCTTTACATTAAATGATGCAACTGACGTCATTTTACCTGGAGGGGGTTTCCGGTCGTTTAGGGGTGGGGTCATCAAGTATGCTTGTTGTGGCATGAAACAGCTCTTTTATGAGTACTTTGATTCAATACTGCTGAATCAAGTGAACATACATTAGAAAACTTCTATCATTCACCATGATGTTAAACGGAATGAAAGGTGCTACTCCCAGCAGGTTACTAATTGTACTTTAGTTATATGCATGAGGCAATGACCATTCTGAATATAAATATACAGTTCTTGTCATCTAATGCCATATGTTTATACATTTAGCGTATTTTTGTTTTTCATATGGGATAGCGTTTCTGTTTTACACATGTATTTTTTTTTCATTTTACATTTAGCGTCTTATATATCTTTTACATTTGGCACCAAATTGTTCATCATTATTTTCACTTAGAGTAGAGTTTCACATTTGTGACCAAAATGATTTTAGGGTTTTCATGCTTAGTGTGGTATTCCCATTTTGCATAGTTTTTACATTTAATGATGCAGCTGACGTCATTTTACATGCAAGGGGTTTCGGGTTGTTCAGGGATGGGGTCATCAAGTATGCTTGTTGTTGCATAGAACATCTCTTTGATGAGTACTTTGATTCAATAATGCTGAATCAAGTGAACATATGTTAGAAAACTCCTATCAGTCACAGTGATGTTGAGGGGATTGAGAGGTGCTACTCCCAGCAGGTTGCTAATTGCACTTTAGTTATATGCATGGGGCAAGCCAGTATACATGATGTTTTGTCAGGTCAATAAACGGGTAATGCTTCAACTAATGGTACCGTGGCTGCGATCACACCCAGAAAGTAAAAAGTGGCCTACTTTTTCAGCCAACTCCCCATTACCTTTAATCTCAGGAAACCTCTTTACATGTCAATTATGAAACCATCTTTTCCACGCTCGTGCAGAATTGAAATTGAAAGAGCACCACGAGACATGTAAAAATACAAATACCATATATGCAAGGTAAGTGATATATAAACATACGATTTTAGTACCTACATGAAATTTGCTTTTTTCTGGAACTAACAAGCCTTAAACTCCAGATAAACATGCTGTTGTCAAACCAAGGTGAGCCTGCTTTTACACATTATGTCTCTGTAGTCTACAGCTATAAATTTACTCTGTCAATGGATCCCATTGTACACGATTATCACTGATCAACACATTTTTGTATTAATAATATTCAGGAACGAAATAGGTTTAATGCTTCAGCCAATTGACCTATGACCATGCAAGACCCTATAATCTTTCAGAAAAATTATACGTCTTTGAGGTACGCACGTAAGAAATAACGACAGGTTTTAAGCATTTGAAACAAAAGTTGAATGTTTTCTGTCAAACTGTCTTATGTGTTGGTTGCAGCTGGAATGTATTTAATCATAAAAGAAAATTTAGATATTCCAGGATATAATACAAAAAATTCGTTCCGTAGATGGGAAAATAACAAATAGAAATACAAGTTGGTAAAAGTTTATGAATGGACTAAGGGCAAGACTAATCTTTCAAGAGCAGCCCATGGTTGTCCCAATATACCGACATAAAATTGCTCAATGCATGATTGGCAGCAAACAAGTCATACTATATTATATTCTAATGTTCGTGAACGATAATGTCTAGGCTATGCAACTTGGCAAGTTCCAAATACTATCATGAAGATCGCATTTGCTAGGAAAAATGCACGTTTATAATCCAAACTGGATCAAAGGCGACATTCGATAATTAATGTTCCACTCCCCCTGAGCGGCAGAGCACAATCGGCCTGTCACGCAGATATTTACCTTTGAATTAAATGGACTTTCTTACCGGTAGTTGTGGTCAGAAAGATACATGTACACATTGATATGTGCTGGTACAGTACGGAAAGATACCATTTACATTAGTTGCGTAATACACTCAAAATGTGCTCCACCTTGTTGAGTGACTTTCTCCGTTCCCTCCCTGTAAGGATGCCATTGGCCCTGCATATATTTACAAATATCCATGACCCATTGCGTATAATGAGAGCACACGCATCAACTAACAGAAACAGATTTGTCTGACTGACAACAACAAAGTTTACATCCCTTTGCTTTGTGTTCGCATGCTTTCCTCTGAGAGCAGGGTGGTCGTCCAGGATCAAGAGCAACCATATGCAAGGATAAAGAGACGGGCTTGTTTCCCCGCTGTCGTAGGCTAGCGGCCTACGCTCAGAACAAAATTGGAAATAAAAATCCCGATTCTGGTCCAAGCTGATCCCAACAGAAAATTGAAATTGATATATTCCACTGCCAACTGAAAGTTACACATCAACTGCAAGAAGCCTAAGTAGCAACAGGAAGTCTTAAGCTCTAACGGCATTTACCTAAGTACATGAGTGGCATACGCATACGAAAGGTTAAAATGGGACTCCAGCTGGTAAGTTAAGAATTAAGCATTAACTTTGACATTTTGAATTTAGATTATACTTTTACGATTTTCCCTTTTACCATTACTTGTTATGAATAGGCCGTAAAACGACTCGAACGGACCTAGCTTTTTGTATGTCTGCATTTTTTAAACAAAAATGACAGGAAAATATCGTGTCCAATCATTGTTGACCAAAATGCCTAGGTATAGATTGGGGCTGTTTTTAAATTTTTTGTTTGAATAATTCAAATTTGTCGAAGACGTAATAAACATGGCGTTTCTCGTTACATCCTCCGAGACATGTCGAACTTAGAATGGAAGAAAAAGGTCCATAGATATTTTTCGACATTTATTTCTCTAATTGTGGAAAAAAAATGCAGATACGAAAATTCACTTTAGCTTGTCTCCCATTTCTTCTTTTTTCTTCTTTTTTTTTTTATTTTCCTATTTATTATTTTTTTTATTAGTTCTGTTTTTGCAATACTTTAAAGATATGGGAAACAAAAGTAATTATAATTTGTCGTCACAATTTTGCAGGGGAATGCTGATCAGTGTTTTTCTGAAGTGCTGGTTAAGTTTGTTATGAATCATGCATTGTTAGACTTGCCGGGGGTGGGGGTGGGGGTGGGGGTTATACTGTGGGACTTGGCACTTTGTAAAAGCAACTTCTTGTGAATTAAAAAAGGCAAAAAAAATTGTAATGCTGCGGCAATTTGTAATAGGTTTCTCAAAATATGATATTGTTACATTGTGGTATTTGAAATATTGCAGCAAAAATGTAATAAGTTAAAAATGCAACAAGCATGTAATCATTGCACAGATTATCACTCAGTTCCATTTCAGTTACATTCTGCTTCAAGAACAAAGTTTCCTTGTAAATTCGACTATATGTTCGGTTAAGAGGTAGACATACAGACGTTCTGTGGTAAAATAATTTCCATTCAGATCATTTGTGCTTCATCAAGATAGGGAGTATTTTCCACACGGCCGTTGAAGACTGTGGTTAAAGTTCTCAAAGATGTACTGCCTCTAATTTTCGATTCTTACATACATGCAACATGCCATTGGATTAAACGTATTCAAATTTAACAACAATTAGAAAAAGGGTTTCGACTCTACTCATATTGTAGCAAAGAATCAATTTTGAATAGTGAGTTTAGCTCAACCGTTTCCAGTCCCTGTGTTGTTTGCATAATTGAAGATCATGGCCTGCATCACTTATGATAGTAAACTTTGGTTTATGTAAAGGTCCTGCTGTCCAAGGCTTTTTTTTTTTTATTTCGTCTAAAGGAGGTAGGCTCGATTATTGTCTTCCTCTCATATCCAATGAGCTAGCTGGCATTTTTATAAACAGCCCAGAGCAGTGTGGATAAGACACATATGAAATTGGACGCAACATGTGGTATTACTGGTTGTAACTGCAATATTAGATGCTACAGTTATTTCATTTGACTATGCAGACTCCCCAAAGAAAACATGGTAGCTGTGAATTTAACTATCGAAAGGTTTCAATAAAAACCACATGCAAAATGAGATATGTCTAATTTCAAATTAAATCACAAACTTTGGTTTCAATCGATCGAGAATGTGCGAAAATAACCACCCTAGCGAAGTGATTGCCATATACCAAAATCATCAATTATTAAATGTTTGGTGTTTCTTCATTATGTAACAAATTATTGCAAAAAATGTATTTTCTTTCTTTGGCATCGGCTGCCTATGCCCTTCAATGCAGAATTTCGCCACCACTCACCTTCATTTTTCATGTGAGCACTAAGTTAATCGTGATCTGCAAAACCGGTTTTGGAATTGACTGTGCCTTGTCGTCCATTTGAAATAAACCTGTAGTCGAGTCCAAAAGAACAGGTTTTTCCACGGGAGTGCTGAGCGTGTTTGGCACTTCCTGGTTTGATTTAAGAGCCTCTGTGCTCGGTCTCTGGTTTGATCATAAGGGCTGCTACAAAAAGAGAGAGAGAAAAAAAAACTCCAGTGGTGGAAAGGTCCATGAGTGGGTGGTATATTAAACTTCATGTCAGACCAGGGTACGTTAGATTAATTTACGTGTCTGCAAGACTGAAGCATTGGCATTAACTATACGGGATAAGGGGACAGTTTGGCACTAATTTCCCGCAAATATAGAGCATACGCAGAAGTCAGGAACTCCGAGTAGAACTTGAATCTGAGGACAAAGACTTGTCGACAGTCAGAACATCGTGATTGGCGACTTACCGCCATCGAACATTTCTCTGTAATTTTGAAGGCTGACTGTGAATAAAGTTATGCCCTAAACTTTGTCATGTTAATTTTGGCTGACACTGAGAGTGTGATCACCACCTCATCCCACTCCTTGTTCGCGTTGACTATATTGTCGTGATCGTTTCAGACAGAGTTTATTTATCCTAGAAAACAATAAATACAGTTTTTGAATTTACGCCTTCAATGTCCCCTAACAGCACTAAATTTGTAGCTTGAGCATGGTCAGTACAGCTTCTATAACCCCCCCCCCCCCCAAAAAAAAATATATATATTGTAAGTTTTCAAAACATCCATCGATGAGGGTTTCTACTGATCCCTACACACGAATAGATAATGACTGGAAACATGTAAAATGGGTTACTGCGTAACAGACAAACAAATGATATACAAATGAATCCAGTTTGGCCTGTAACAAAACACCAGCTGCACCATTTAAAAGGTAGGCCTAAGTCTACATGTAGGTCTATTATTGCTCTATTATGCAAAGACAGTGAAGCTATTTGTTCCCATGCAGAATTAAATGATTTTAATCCTAAAGAATAATGCGTTGCTAAAACTGCTTTTTAATGTATAGGGCGAAATAAATGATGAACAAGAAATAAATCTATCGGCCCAGATACAAAAACGAGTTTGACTTTCAATATTTCTAGCTGGAGTAAACCTTTGAAGGAAAAACCAGAAAACACTGGTAGTTTTTATCAGTAAAAAACGTAGCCGTGATGTCCAAGTTCTCTTTTGGAGTAATGAAAGCTTACGTTGATTAAAAGGGATACATACAAATTTCAGAAGCGATGTATATATATATATATATATATATATATATATATATATATATATATATATATATATATATATATATATATATATATATATATATATATATATATATATATATATATATATATATATATTATATTGATTTATGCGAACGCAAGTGCGGAATACAATCAGCACGACGATCATCGCCCTAAACCAAAAGAACCAAAAACAGAACACAAACAACAACAACAACAACAACAACAACAACAACAACAACAACAACATAATGTTCATATATGGAAAGGCCTCTAATAAAGTCAGGTGGACGACACGCGGGTTTATTTAAGTTTGTCCCCAGTGTGAGTTCATCCATGCTGATACACAAAATTAAGTCTTTGAAATGAACAGCAATGAATTTCAGTCCAAAAAAGTAATTTGATGTCAAGTGAGAAAGTATGTACTTACTTCGCGCAACTGAAAAAAGAAGGGACCTTTAACCGTAATGCATAGCCCCTTTACCATATATGAAGAGGAATAGGGGCATTGAAGGTCATTGTAAAACAACTTTTCTACTATTGTTTATAAAAGAAGTAGATTTGCAGGAAAAGCAAAACTTAATGAAACCAGCAGGGAGACTGGAAACTATATCACGAATTTTTACTCTCCATAAGCTAACTTGTTACTGTCAAACCTATATACAATGGAAGTACAATTGTCCATATTGGGCACCTTTTTCTGTTGAAGTTTGACATAAGTTTTTTAGCAACCACCCCCCCCCCAACAAAATAAGGGGTCTTCAGGGGGTCACTACTCAGAACATGTGTCGGGGCCTATACCCGTACATGTCTCTCTGAGTAACGGCTCCTTGTCTCAGCTAAAGATTCAGCAAAGACAACCCACGTAATAATAAATAATGTGAACGTGGCA
This sequence comes from Hermodice carunculata, assembly GCA_964020975.1. Classification (NCBI taxonomy): domain Eukaryota; kingdom Metazoa; phylum Annelida; class Polychaeta; order Eunicida; family Amphinomidae; genus Hermodice; species Hermodice carunculata. Next base: position 76,460,261 of record OZ026622.1, on the reverse strand, counting down.
AATGATGAATGAGCTAAAGACCTAGACTTTTGCTTATAATGCAGAGCTTCATTAAGAAAGAATACGTGTCAAACCAAACATTATTATCAAATTTGTATAGTACAATTTCAGATTAGAACAATTTGACTTACGTCTGAACAAGTATGTAACCTTTCTAGCTTGGTAGCTAATCTTAGTCTAACCACCTGGCAGTGTGTAACTAAAGTAGAAACAAACTTGAACATTATTATCACTCCGAATGATTGAAACGAAATGTATCTAAAACCCTCGATGAAGTTATATATATTTTTTGTAACAATGGCCAGGTCAGGTTTGTATATCTTGCGCGAAAGGTACATTCTGGCAATGACCTGTACAATATCTAAAATAACAATGTCAGTTCAAGCAAAATACATAAACACACAAGAATCTAGGAGAAAAACACGGTACATTACGCCATATGTAAAGAGGAACCCGGAAAAATATTAGAAAAAAAAAGAACAGAAAACTTTTGAACTGACATTTTGTTGGTATTTACGCTATTTAAAAGGTATACATCAAAATTGACCTGGACCATAAAGACGATCACAAACATATGGCAATTTATGGTGGAATTTTAGCGTTGAACAGGAAAGAAAAAAGAAAAGGCCATAAAAGGATCAATTTTGGCCTTACAGGGTGTTGGCCTCGCTCATGAGACAAAATTATACATATTTTTGTTCATATGTGCACAGAATATCAAATAACTCTGGTATATGATTGCGATAAAATAATTAAGCTGATTAATAATGTTACATAATGATAATTTTCTGTTTAATACAATTTCACCCCCATAATATACAGAGGTTAAAAAATTGCAGTGATTAGAAATAGAAATTATTAGACTAATTTTCCATATGTCAAACTTCCAAATACATTCTTATTCTGGTGTGGCTTCAGTGACCTGTTCAGACAATTCAATTTTTTTTCTTAGATTGAGTGGACGATTCCTCTGCACCTGTTCGAAATCAAAGATAGCAGTAGTGATTACATACTTTCCCGTTTGAAATCAAAGATACCAATGGAAATGAATCACTTTTTTTTTTAATAATAATGTGCTCTTAGCAATTACTAGTGGATTTAAAAAAATGATTTTGTTTAATCATTTATATCCAAAATCCAGTTTTTACATATAAATATGCGATGATCAAATAAAGCCTAGATGTTTGAGGTCATTGGGATAGGCACGAGGAGAATACGGCATTACCACTTCCCCGCTCGAATCACCCAAGGAGCCCTGAAGTAAGTTGTCGTCTGCTTTATACTTGTGCCTAAATATGCGTGTCACAGAAAATCTTTCCGCAGAGAATTGTTGATAAAACATTTCATTTTTGCATGCCCCTGGTCAATAGCTTCCCACGGTACCGGTGCCCAATTTGCGCCGTGGAGACCTATTGACGTAGTCTTTTTCTGACCATGGGAGAGTTAAGGGACGTGTATATAATGGTTGTTGAAAGATCTTCGGTGCTTGCTAAGATCCTATCTATTGATACCTTCTCTTTGTATTTTATGTTTCCTTTTGCGGTTGTTATCTAATTTTCTCTCGCCTAACAATTTCCACTCGTCGATGCCATGCAGTCATAGTATTTAAGCCATGTTAAAAAGCCAACTCATAAATGAATAAATAAATAAATAAATAAATAAATAAATAAATAAATAAATAAATAAATAAATAAATAAATAAATAAATAAATAAATAAATAAATAAAAAGAAACGTGAAATATTGAAAGAACCAGAGAAAACGCAACATTCAATTGTTTCAACATAATTGCCCGGCTGTCTCTCAAACGTTCGTTACCAATCAGTCTTTAAAAAAACTTTTTTTCGTATATACGTATGTATGCATGTATGTATGTATATATGTACGGATGTATGTATGTATGTATGTATGTATGTATGTATGTATGTATGTATGTATGTATGTATGTATGTGTGCATGTATATTCAAACGGGAGTGGATGTCCATGTATAATAATATAATTAATGCAGTGTGGCTGCCACTTTATAGCACCCCTCTTTTGGACAAGATTTGCCGGGGGATATTTGCCAATTGTACTTGTATTTTGTTACTGCAGTCCACATACTCGGTTAAGTCGCGCTAAATCAAACTTGAGCATTGCCATTATTCAATTACATTAGATGACGGGAACTTTTTACCGCACCTGCCACCCCAGCAAACGCTTGGACATGTTTTTCATAAAAACTAAGAAAATTGTTTCATTTTTACTGCCATTCATATTTCCGGTGCAATAGCAGATCCCCTCTTTCTGGAGAAGGTGTTCATAACTATGCACAACATACACCATTACCATGTGTGAACTCCTACCTAATATATGCAAACAGTGTGTTCATGTTGTTTCATAGTTCAGCCATTGTTACTCTACATAGAGCAAACTATTTTGATGTAAAGGAAATTTGATTAAAATTGTAAAGCTGACAATAGTTTACATCTGGGCATGTTGCGGCGAATTTGAGCAGAAAAATGTGTTGATGACGGAGAAAATCCTGGCCTAAGGGATCACTGCAAGCCATGTTCAAAAGAGGTTTCTTTAAAAACAGGTGTTCTCTAACGAGAAGGCATATATTTCCTCATTATTAGTATCTTTTATTGATGGGGTTTTCCCCGGAAAGGTCGATTTAAAGAAAGGGTGTAGTTTGTTGTCTTCATTCTACCAATATAAGGCATTTGCCACTGTTTAATGAATTTTATTTTCACTAATAGGTTTTCAATTATTTAGATGGGTGCATACCGAATTAATGTCTTCCTTGAACATACCAGCTGTGTTCCCAGCACGTCTTTTGAAACATTTCTCTTAAAAAAAAATATTTTTAATACATTGAGGTCTGAAGAGAGAAGGTCTGTATTGCATTGATACTAGTCGTAAAACAAAATGGCGAAACTATATTTGCAGTCTCGAACCAATTTGTATGCTGAAGAATGAACACTTTCAAAAGCAGAAGTAATCTATAAATGTGGTAAAGAAATTAACTGACTTTCAACGCACGCCAAGATAATATTTCAAATAAAATAGAAGTGAATATGTCATCTACATTTTACAGAGTGCTAATATGTTTATTATAACAGGTAAGCGGATTTTGGTAGAATGGAAGCCTTAAGCTCGGATATTTAGCAGGGAAGTTTTTTTTTCTCTCTCTCTCTCTCTTTTATTTTTATTTTTATTTTTATTTCATTTTCAATTTTTTTGCTATATAATAATAGATTCCTTTTCGATATGTATGAATAGAGTATATAATTTGCACTATACGTGGTGTTTCTCATATGCAGAGAACATCATTCCATTGGCAAAAAGAAGAATATTATACTGTGAACATATTATGTGGAATTAGTGCAGGACCTTTTTGCTCTACCTGATTGACTGTTAATCAAACGGGCGATATGTCTGTTGTCTGAGGGGTCTACTATCACTTTGCTTATGTACTTATTACCTTAATGTTACGTCTAACTCGTGATGAAGAGGCGAAATCGTGATTACTTGATTAAAATACTGAGATGGAGGCCAATCACCGGCTGGTGGCCTCAGTCAGCTACTTGCAGATTTTAAATCAGTGGCAGCACCATGCATACAACGTAAGCTCTCTTGTTTGGTTACGGAGATGCACGCAAAAGACCGTCATTGGCTGTCTGTATCTTGCTTACTACTTACTCTCCCACTCGCTTGAAGACAGATCTTTCTTCTGGAGGCTGACACATCGCGATGTGACTCAATGAAAAAGCACATAATATTGCGCTACTGTGGAAATTACTTTGAGTAGGCACTTATTTGGAGATGACTGTGGCGAAAACACCTTGCTTCAGAAAGCCGAGCAGGTTCAGAGTGTAATAGTCACCTTCCGAAGCAGGCACAAATTACCAAATATAGAGTAACACTTGCTGTTTGCTCATGTTCTGCTGCTGTTTTGCGCAGCGATTCAAGAGCCGGTTCGTGTGGTTTATTCATAAATCTGTGATCACCAAATCATAAATCTGCAAAAACATATGGCCCAACAGTATCTGTTAGCGGCGGGACTCGACTCAGATAAAAGAACGACCTGTATTGATCCTTGATCAGCATACCTGTGAAATGACCACGGCTTCTGTGCATGCAGCAAGCCTGGTTAATAAATTACTTTCCGTTGCTCTGGAGAGTTCAAGGAACTCTTCACAATAATGTGTGAGAAGTAGACCTTTATGCCTCTTCTGTCATTCAATCGAGCTTTGCCACCGGAATGAAAAAAAAACAGCGGTGTAGAGAGGCGTTCTACTAATATCCAAGTTCCCATTTCGTCTTGAATTTGTTTAGATTTCTTGAAAGAGACTGGCAAAATGTGTCCACTGCTGAGAGGCATGTAGCACTGTGGATTGACATATATCATTCTCAGTCCGTATAAAGGCACCTCTTCACACAGACCAAGCACTATCAACGGTATCCACAGCCAGGAACACGTAACTTCTGTCGTGTTTGACATGTTTGAGTGGCTTCGCCATGCATTTTCAAGGTACATGTCAGATGGATTCTTTACAGTCACCGTTCACACCAATGAAGCCTTTCGCGATCCTTTGCTAAGTTCCCTGATATTGACCTCACGTCGGGACAAGGTATGTATCTTTTAATTGAACTATAAAAAACAAACTGTTCAATCGCAAGAGGGTAACCGATACTTTGCGGTTTAATATGATGAAAGAGTTTGGTCGGAAAACCGTTTGTATTTAGACGCTCGTAAGGGCAATTCGTAATCTTGGCAAACAAGTCATATCGATAAATCAGCAGATAAAGCGATTTCCGAAGACGCCTAAAATAAAAAGCAAGGCAACGAATATGCTGATATTCTCGTGATAATAAAACGAAAGACAAAAACCGTGTATCTGATTTTCTCCTGAAATACACAAACCCATGTTTTTAAATGCTTTGCTAAACTAAGCCATGCAGAGACTCGCCCCGGCAATATCTTCTCTGCCCCGCCACGACGTTGCTGATATGTTGCGCAGCGGGCCGTAACTTCTCGCTCAACGGGATTGTAAAAGAGGAAAATAAACTCGACAGCTGCCCATCAAAAGCTAAACAAAAAAACGTAATTTTTCCTTGTGCGTAGAGAAGGCGGATTCCCAACCAAATTAAATCTTACGAGCATCTTTGTGACTTCTGCAAAAACTTGTGAAGGTGGGATAGGTGCATAAATGACATACTTGTTCAACGATACACTTCCATGTCCTTTTTGAAATTATCTTTGTCAAAGTCTGGTCATGAAGATTATTCAAGATATGAAATTATCTCTCGACAATCATCCTATTGTAGGCACTTTTCCCGTGATTTATCCACCGCTGTTGACAGTATTCCTTTTCACCTAATTGTATATTAATATACAGCATGATGGAAAAAAACTCTTATTATACATCCAACCTAGTCTTTGGCAGCTAGCATGACAGTGAGCAAATTTTCAAACATAGACGAGTTGTGAACAAATCGACAAAACTGTTGAAAGAGTGCCCAATCAAGCAAATAATCCCACTCGTCTTTCCAAAACAATATTGCCTCCTAATTGTTAAAATACGCGAGCGGAATGGTTCAAGTAGCGGTTGACAAGTTCAAGCTTGTGCTACATTTTCTAGTAAATCGCAAAAATCTGAAGATTTGTTATACTACCATCAAGATTCTAATGCAGACAATTTAAAAAATCCCTCAAAAATCGTAATAGTTACAAAATATTAATACTTAAAGGAATGGCTGTGCTGATGATGATAGCATATATATTTCCTCAAAAAAGATCAATAGATTGAGCAGCCTGCCTACAGCACCGTTGTCTTATAAATAATCGAAATATGATGTCAAGGAGCCAAGCTGTGGAATATTCGCCCATTTGATATCATCGAAGAAGTTACAATCATTTCACAGCGTAAAACACTATAACAAACAGGCCTTAGGTCATTATACCCATATTCTCTGTGATTTCTGTATCACAGGAGGTTTCAATTAATTGGATAATTCCATTGCTACGTTGCTGTTCCAGTATTTCTACAGTTTCCTGAGAGCAATTATTGTAATTATTCCTTCTTTTCAGAATTTAAATAAATAAAACGATACCAAAGATGCACCTGAACTACGGCCGTATTACCCAAGCCGGAGGCCGGTTGAATGAGCGTCGTGCGAAAGTTACTCTGGTTACCAGGACTGACGACACGGATATTTCTATTCTTAATTTTCTCACAAAGAACAATATGAAATACATCTTTTTCAGTAGTACTTACGCAAAATCAACCATTACACACCAAACAAGTTTAACCTAAAGCAAACCGCCGCCCTACGTTGACCTAGGACTTTCATTGACAACGTCCAGAGTAATGAGGGCATTATATTGGACAAAACAAGGGGAACCAAATGACTTTACTGTTGAATTATGGCAACAAGGACGTACAATCTAAAGTGAAATCTAAGCTCGCCCATGCTATGGCAGTTACGTGTTTACTAATAGTTATATCCTATTAATTGAATGACTTATCTTGGATGTTTATGGTGACATTGCAAGTGAAAATTTCACCTGAAAAGATAATAGAACTGAGGCAGTTTTTTGCAGTTGTCGGAGCTGCACAAGAGTTGCGTTACATTTGAAAGTCGCCCAATTACCCAACATCTGATCATAAACATCTATTCCAATGTGGCCCATTTAAGGCCGTGGTTTATGACCCGCCGTTGTCATTTTTAAGTCAAAACACGCACAAGTACAGAAAAAAAAAGATACATACGTGACAAGTTTTACAATGATACCTCGGCGCTTCTAAATTAACTCAGATCATGTTTTCTGTTGTCGACATAGGGAGAGACTACTTGTTGGCTGAAAATCTAGCCCGTTAATATCCTTACCTTCAACACAAATTAAGTGCAAAAACTTAGACAAAACAATTTGCACACCAATAAAAGGGACAAAGACAGGAAATTCATCCTGTCTATTTTTTTCCTATTGCCAAAAGCTGAATTATTGGAAAACGAATTTGTTCAAATACTGGCAATCAGTGCTTAGGCGGAAATTTCTTGCAAATTCAAAATTCCTGGTTGGCATTTTTGGTCGTATATGTCTTGCCAGAAGCAAAAGTTACGGGAAACAGGACAATGTTCAGACTGACAGATTCAGATAAAATTGATTTTTCTCGTCTAAAATGCCTTTATGGTATTCGATATTCATGGTTTTCTCATTCTGTTTAAAAACAATCCAACATGGGAGGGTAGCTTGTTTTGATAACGAATAACTGTATAAAAATATGAAAAAGAGTGAATTATTCCACCGTTTTGCATAGAAAACCGAGCAAAACAAATAAATTGAACTGTATGGATATTTTTCGCAGAGGCGCCGTGTTTCATTCATAACGCAACGGGACCGCTAGGCTGCCTCTGTGACTGCGCAATGGTACGTATAACAAGTACAGATAATGTAAACAATACATTTGTGAAACACATGGTGTTGGTTACAACCGTTGCGTCTGTCTATGCTCGTCACCATTTGTCCAAACGGTCAATACATTAATTTTAACAGATCGGAATTTCTTGCCATTCACAGATTCATATTGAGGGTTGTGTTTTTTAACGTAGAAGTTCACAACGCTGACAATATAATGTCTAGTTTATTGATTTACTGAACTCCATGGCATTTTTCTTTAACAAATTGGATAAATTAGTACTTTTGAAGGTACACTACATGGTGGTTTGGCAAAATATGCACTGTGATTTTATGTAGCGTGGTCGATGAACACTAGTTCATTCTTGGTCGAGCGCAGAACAAACGACTCTTCTGGAAGTGGAATAAAGTTCCCAATTTAGTGATCATTAGGCGTGGCATTGAGGTTCACGGAAACTTTAAAATTAGATTACTGGCAGCGAGTTGATGCACTTTGAAGGTAACATGCCCCGACGTTCGACTCAAACGAACAAGGCTTCACAGTTTGATAGGGAAGAATCATTGGAATACTTGAAGCCATACTCTCCCAAAGAGTGGTAATATCAAATGGTAACACAGACCAAACAAAATTTCCACACTTGCCCTCTAAATGTCAAAAAACTATACCAATAGCAGCGTGTGAACGTATTTTTAGCAGCATGCATGCATATATGCATATGCAGCATTTGCTGGGTGTTTTCGGGGACATAAAGCTGGTTGTTTTTCCCTTGTCGCTATTCTCCATGACACAATGTGAACATTCAGATCAAATTTAGAATACTTAATCAGTAACACAAACACTGGTTGGGGAATTGTTTGAGGATCACGTGGAGAGAGACGGCGACAACCAGCAGGAAGATGCGCCAGAGAGGAGCCACCCTATTGTAATTAGGTGATCATAACTAGGCAGTTCTTAATTTGGAACACAATTCAAACTTGTGTATAAACAACTTTTACATTGTAAATAGGGGGTTATGGTTATATATTTATATTTGATTACCTGCGTAAACTGTGGAAAACATTTAACATAAACTGACGGGACATAAAGATTTCTGGCAACAGACATAGCTACACATTACATGCAGTCCAGGCATGTAATCACGAAACCTAGTACATTTAGAATTGAAATAACGCGTGGTTTGGTAATCTATTGCAATTCAGCGCACCATGACGCCTGTATATTGACTGAATATGTATTAATCGCAGACTTTTGTAATAAGATGCAATATCATGATAAAAAAAAAAAGGGGGGGGGGAATCTAAGACTCAAGCTCGACTTAGATTGACCAGGGCAAAGAGTTGGTACATACATGCATAAACAAAGAAACATATGTCAGTGGTCAAAGCGACTCCCATTCAGACACAATTTGCTTTGGAGCCCTTTCACGATACCACCCGACTAAAGATTATATAGTATTCAGAAATGAAGCCTTATTATATGAAACAGACTGCAGGTTCACAATAGTCGTTTGTAGCATTATTCATTACAAGTTGTGTGGTGCCAGGATAACTAATGAGAAGGCTGCGTACAGATATAACACTAATGTATAGTACATGATTGTGTTTTGGTATTTGGCGAGCAACATTATTTTAAAATTGGTAGCCATGCCATTTAAGCTATGGGTACACTTTTTCTTTGGTGCAGTAAGGGGTTTTAGTTAATGTATCTGCTGTAACATATCTCAGACAGTTTTTGACAAAAGTGTGTTTATATCTTAAAATAAATAAACTTTGAGCTCTTCTAGCACACATGGCTGTATTCAGTTGTAGTGGAAATTTTAGCAAATTGTTTGGAAGTTTGTTAATAATATAACTAATAATAGAGTTTCAATTTTGTTATTGTAAACATGTCATGAACCCCAGATATTTTCAAATTTTGTATAACTATTCAGCGTGTAGATAATATTTGCTACATATACAGACTCCTATTATTTCCTTGGTAATTTTTTTTAAAAAATTCTATCCACTTTAAACCCCAGACAAATTTGTCATTATTTACATGTGATAGCAATGCAGAATGATAGATTTTTAATTCAGTACACATAAGAGTGATATGTTTCAGTTTTAGTAAAAATGCCCAAATCTTTAGAAAATGTATTTGCTAGGCCGCTAATATGTGCATTCCAGCTTAATTGTCTATCGTTATTCCAAGGGAACCAAAAGAATCTGCATGGTCCACTGGAATTGAATTAGTGGCAATGTTCGATATCAAAGCTAAGGGGGGGGGCTGGTAAAGAATCGCGAACTTTGGGTTTTCGTTATATTTAATGATAAACTATTAGATTTGAGCCGTTTTGTAATTTCAATTATTAAAATATAATTTCAATATTGCCAGAAACAAAGGAACAACGATCAAATATGTTTGACATAATCAAATGACAATATTCAGGAAAAAAATATATATTAGGCATATAGCAGTTCGTGTGAGTGCATTTTTCTGAATAATGACTGACAAATTGGACTGTGATGTACTCAGAAAAATAAAGTAAGAATGTCTAGGGTTTTTTTGGCATATACTATTAGGCGTCCCATTCATTAAAGCTGAAATGTAAAATCGGACTAACTTCTAGGTAGCATTTCTTCGACGAAGAAATTAGAAACACATGGCACTAACTGCAAAATATTACTTTAGATAAAATTCAATTTAAAAATAATATATTTAAAAAAAATCTTTGCTGGATTGGCATTAAATCAAATGAAAACTTACACAACGGGAATAAATTACGGATAGAATATGTAGAATGGAAATTTTGTGTCATAGTTTGGCAGTTTTTGCTTTATTTTGTGATGACATATTCTATATTATTTCAGTACTAGATGGAAACAAGACAAATAAGTCCCTTCTATCGGGGAGAAGTACAGGTCTATCCTTTAAGAAACAACGAGGGTTAAAAACAATGGACTTTTTCTGTTATGATGATGGTGATGATGATGATGATGATGATGATGATGATGATGATGATGATGATGATGATGATGATGATGATGATGATGATGATGATGATGATGATGATGATGATGATGATGATGATGATGTAGCGACAGAAAGTGCCTTTTTTCCCGAATGTCATCTTCTGTTACTATAGACACCTCATATTTTATATGAATTAAAAGAATTAGAAGGTGATAAGATCCATTAATGGGAATGAAATTAACTGAGTATCTCAAGAGATGTCTTAATTCAACAATGGTGCAAAAAAAAATATTTTCATGAATTTTCTGTTACCACTTTTTGATTTTATAGGGACGGAAAAACATGGGGTGTATTTCTGTTTCTAGGATTGTGTTGATGAGTTTCAGTTGGTACCTCAAACACCGTGAAACGAGCAGGTAGTTTGCATCTTAGAGTATCGGAATTAAAATTCCAAAGTCTTTCGTCGCAATAGGCCTTGTAATTTTACTATATTAAATGAGAAGATGGCAAGAGTTTGTGCCGTCATTCAAAGTGCTTCCAGCACTGTAGCCAAATAACATTAGGTACCGAACTCGGCACTGTAGATACTTGACGTTTGAGAGTATGCAAGGAAGTGTACGATGATGATCAGCCGCACTGCTATATTCTGTAACTTTAAAATTCTCTCACAAGAGTGGCCCCAAACATTGAAACATGCCTAAAACACATTGAATTATATTATCATGTTGTTTGAATTCTTGTTGATGGTCCTTTTAGGCCTAGGGGGGCTTTTCTGATGGATTGCTGTTGGTGTTAGTGTCATTTTGTGGACTTATATGGATGATGATCATTGTTGAGATGGTGGTTGCAAGTAGTACCTTTTTAAATACTGAATTGTATTGACATTTTCAACAAATTAGGAACCTGCGCTTAAAAATCCTCTGATGTGCTGCAAATTTTGGTCCCTTTTCATAAATTATATTGTCTTATATGTGCATGAATGAAGCACTTGTTCGAGCCAATTTACTGAAATAGGCCTATAATTTTAAAACTAGACATGGCTTTTCGACCCTATGGACCTTTGCACATACGTTTTGGTCTCTTTTGAGTAAATAGGAACTATAAATTTATGTGTTTCAGCTATACATACCAAGGAACATTGCCTTTGGTCGGAATTGACTTGGATTTGTTTCATTAGGACTACAATCTGGATATGGTAATGACACTGTGTAATTTAGATGGGGAATAAAGGGATAATTATATGTAAACAGGAGAGACTAAAGACGCAGAGAATGCACACTCTTATAAGGGTACCAATTATACTGGCAAATTTACTGGCCAATTTCATTCATGTATGCGGTCCATGGTAGGTTTCTGTTAATTTGTAAGTCCAGGAACTTAAATTTATCGACGGCTTCTATTGGAATATAGTTGGTTTGAAGATTCAAATGCAATTGTAACTTTCTTTGAGGAAGTAAAAGATCATATACTTGGTTTTGAAATGTTCAAGGACAGTTTGTTATAGGTGAACCAGTTATGAACTTTGTCAAGTTTGGCATTAATATTATGTGACAAACTGATATGGGTTCCACAAACACAGAATTTAACTAAGGATAAAGATTAAAAAGTGTTGTGTCATCAGCATCTGAAATTGATTCAAATTTGTCCATAACGATGTGAGGATTATTAACATGTATACATAAAAGAAGGGGTCTCAGGATGGATTTCGATAGAAATAGGTACAAGGTTTGAACACATGTCATCAAACTATGCAAAGTGTGTCCTGTCAGTCATTTGAGGTTTGAGCCACTGAAGTGCAACATCATTTATACCATGATACCTACGTTTGAACCACCGAAGTAGAACACCATTTAGACGATAGCACTTTAGCTTAATTAAGAGGATGTCATGGTGTAAACTATCAGATATCTTTGGAAGGTCTAACTGTATACTTATTACAACTAGTACCAAGATTTCGTTCAAAAAATTCAAGTAGAGCTTTTTCTGCTGAGTGGATGGTTTTAATCCATGCTGGCTTTTGTAGAAAAGATAATTTTTGTTAAAGTAATTATAAAGCTGTTTGCAGACCACATTTTTGAAAGAGCTGGAAGGAGGGAAATGGGCCTGTAATTGTCAAACAGGATGTTATCATCTTTTTGATAAACAGGTATGGCCTTTGCCTTGGTAGAAATTAATTTGAAATACACCAGTAACGAGCGACTAGTTTATAATCAATGTTTAAGGATACGAAATTGAAGTACATACTCTTTGATGAGTTTCATTGATAGTAGATCATGTCCGGTACTAGTCTTAGATATCAGGATTTTAAAAAATATTTAGAATATCAATGTTTAAGGTAGAATTATATGCATATACGATACTTTGAAACAAATTGCTAGCTATAGTTATGTATTGTATGTACATAATGAAGAGGAGTGGTCCTAAAATGGAGACTTGAGAAACTCTGGTGGTTACAGGCCATAATTCAAATTTGGTGGCATTCATTTGTACATACGGAAAATGATTTGAAAACTTGAAGAATTTAGCATGCGTATATTTCATCCAATAGCAATTTAATTTATCTAAACATATTTGTTCGTCAAAAGTGTGAAAAGCTACAGGTCCAGAAACACAAATTGGGAGTTTAGCATCGTATATTTCAGTTGTTATTTTATCAACCGCTTTTATGGTTGCATATTCAGTGGAGGGACCTGATCAGAAGGCATTTTGGCTGTTAAGGAAACGTTTAAACCCTACAAAATATCCACACAGCTGCTTGTCAATTAATTTTACAAAAACTTAAGGTCATTCTGGTAATAGGTACATAGGACGGTAATTTTTGAAACGTCTTTCGGCACTTTTTATGAACAGGAATGATTTTAAAAATTTTGCGTTTATAAGGAAAAATACCAGTTTTTAACGCTTGGTTTTCTGTGATAGTTTGCGCTTTGATAATTGCGTTTCGAAAAAAAAACAAACTTTATGGTTTTTGTAGACACACCGCCATAGTCACTGCTGGTTTTTGTCTTATGTCATTTATTATACTTTCTACAGTTTTGTTTCATCCAGCTATATAAATTGAAATGTGTGCATGTGATTTCTTTGGAGATATATTTTGTAGTTATTACCAGTTTGTTCTTTAATTTGTTGTGCTCAGTGAGGACTCATGTTCGTGAAGAAGGCATTAAAGCTATTTACCATCTCAAGTTTGTCCTTTTTATGTTGTCCTTCATTGACAAACCATCCATGTCTTCCTCGTGTCAATTTCGTATATTTGAAAATAGCTGTAGTAGGATTCTGGTTTTTTTTCTTTAGATTTAGCCATCCTTTTTCCCAGGATATTGGTGCAGGTTTTTTTTTTTTTTTTTTTTTTTTTTTTTTTTAGTGCTTCACAAACACACACACACACACACACACACACACACACACACACGCGATCACAATAATTTCTTGGAAATACTTGGGACAAGGAACCGATTTTCTTGGATACTGTAGAAGCACAGATTTTCGTGAGGTTTTTCAATTTCTCAAATCTCTCCACCGAGTAGAGGTCGCGGAGAAGAAACTGGGAAATGTTTGGAAGTTCGAAGAAGTGATAACAAAAACTTGTAAAGAAAGACTGGGTCCCCAAACGCTTAATGCCGATAGCATACGCTCCACCATCCATTTCAATGTCCAGTTTGAGGTAAGAAATCAAACTAGAAAAAAATATTATGTGCGCTGTTTCAAATTTACTTTGTTAACATCGTTAATTAAAATAAATAATTAAAAACAGCACACGATATACTGAATTTGTAAGTATCGTTTTGTAGATAATCTTTCATTTATACCTTATGGTACGCCCAATGTATGAGCATCTTATTTTGATCAGAAAACACCGCACTTTGCATTAGGAGTTAATGTGATTGCTACACATCAACGCGGCACAGTGTGTTTAAAAGCATGAAATTGCAAAAAAAAAAAAAAAAAGCAAATAAACGATAACAAAACCAAACAGCAACAAGCTCTTATACTTCTGGCCTTAACAAAGTTCAATTAAAGTTCGTAATAGTTAGAGGAATAGGGTTTTTTGGTGTGTGTGTGTGTGTGTGTGTGTGTGTGTGTGTTGTTGTTGTTGTTGTTTTTGTGTGTGCTTTTCCTTTTCAAATTTTTGTTTTTATTTTCGGTGCTTGTTTTTCTTTTATCATTATTTTTTGTTTGTTTGTTTGTTTGTTTGTTTGTTTGTTTGTTTGTTTTTGTTTTTTTGGTTTGTTTGTTTGTTTTTATTTGTTTTTGTATTTCGCGGGTTGGATTTCTGACGCTTAAAACTCACCAAACGATGTATACTTTGTCCAAAAAGAAAGTGTTCGATTCGATTCTTCAAGAACAGCTTTTAACGTTTTTAATATGGGTTGATTTTGGTCCAGATTTGTATGACCATCTAGGTAGATTGGACGTGTATATTGCTGGTAACACCACCAAACTGAGCCAGATACACTTGCCACTTCACATAGTGCTCTCTGGCCGATCATGCCCAGCGCTTTTTCCGCGCGGTCATGTGACCAGGTTCTTGTCAAAATAACACCCCAGGTCCAAATTAAAGCTAAAATTAGATTCTTTTTTCCTTGAAAGGCAATGTTAAATTATTCAAAAACGAATTATGGAACATCAAGGTATTAGTACGTGCACGGACGACTAAAAAATGAAGGTTTATATTACCCGTGGTACCACGGTGACTGAACAGAAATCTCCACGGGGAAACCAAACCGTCTGTTACACTAGTGCAAAGACATATTGTGTGAGCAGAAGCGCAGCAAATGGCCGATTAGCTAATGACGACAGTGAATTTAAGGCTTCAGAGTTCATAGAATAAGAAACAAGGGAAATCAGCTGTGTCCACTGACAAATCAAGATTCCACCCCTAATACATTAGACTTGGAATAAAGGCACGGGTTATTTGCCTCGACAGGAAAAAAATTAAGGGCTGTTGTCCTTGAACCACCGGGATTTTTTCAGGAAGATGTGGAGTGCCTTGTGAGAGATATTTAAATAAAAAGTAAGGGAGCTATATCCACTCGACAGAAACACGTCAGACCACCAGCATCTGTGCATGTTCGATTGGTTCAGTCGTTAATGCCAGCATGCGCCTCGTTAATGCCATTACATTGCTGATAATCATCATTACAACAGTTTTTTTTAATCTCATTATTATTATTATTATTATTATTATTATTATTATTATTATTATTATTATTATTATTATTATTATTATTATTATTTTATATTTTGGACGGGGGAACCCATGGCTAAAGCAGGTCGCATGTTTCTTCTACATGGCTGATGGACAAGACGCCTTTCAGAGGTTATGGGATGGGGGGGGGGGGGCATTCGGGGCAATGTTCCCCCACAACAGCTTCAAAAATATAAGCAAATAATGAAATAAAATAAAGTTTAATAAGTAAATAAATAAATAAATAAATAAATAAATAAATAAATAAATAAATAAATAAATAAATTAAATTAACCTACACCTCTTATCTTCTAAAATTGAACATTCTGCAGCTGCATTTGACATACGTCTTTATGTTTTACACATGTGCGGTCGTGTGTTAGATTACTTCTACAAATATAGAAACGTCGTTTTGTCACAATTGATTGAGCTAATATAAACTGGATCGTTGTATTCCAGGGGTGTGTGTTGATATGTATAGGCCTTCCTTTTATTGTCATTCACGGAACAATGGATCCTGTCTCCATAATGCGACATCCTGTCTGGTGCTACCTTGTTGTGATTCATCGTTTCTTTTTTCACTTATCCAAAACTATAACCTCACGGACTCGACCTGTAACCAAGGTCACTGGTTTAAAAATTTGCTTTTTGATGACCTAGGTGGCTGTTAACTGATCACGGCTCGCATGAGCGATGTGGCCAACACACAGTACCGCAAACTGGCCGGGCCGAAATGACTTCCACACTAGTGAGGGCCATTATCCGTCCAGCGGAATTTGGGTTATACATAATTAATGAAGCCTCTTCAATATGAAGCAAACACATTTCTTCCATGGTTTCGGTTAACATGGAAAGCACCTGAACAGAAACCACCCTGATTCAATTGCAAACGTTTATCTTATATTTTTGCAATAGATGGGTTCCGATACTTAGCGTGTGCTGACTTCATCACTAAGAGACAATGCTGGTTGAAGTGTACAATGGGACGTTTTTGTCACAAACGCTATCATTAATCTTAAAATGATCCGCGTCACACACCTATTACTAGTCAATTATATCAATTAGGCTGGACCGAATCACAATTGGACATAATCGTTTCTGTAGGTATCTTACAGTTATTCTTCATGTAACTTAGTAGCAAAATATACCTCTGTAAATCCTTGTGCTAACACAGCATTTCCATGTTTTACCAGTCTGATTCCTTGATTCGTGCATAGATTTTCTCACTCACATCTATATTGTAATGTGCCACGAGTGGCATATGCATAGAAGAAATGGTTTTAGAGGAAAAATAGTGCGCACGTAACTATTGAAACGTGCTGCAACAAAACTAACCTGGGGAATTCAAATGCCGTGAAATAAAGTATATCTGGGGCACCTGGCTGAATTTACCACCCGTTTACAAATTATCGTGGCGTTAATCAGGGTAGACCAAGATGGCTTCCATTTCCAAATAAAATGTCAACTATAATCTGCAACAAGTTACCGTGCATATGCTAACAATTTTGTACCTGCGCAAATTAAATAAAGATATTCCTATTGCTGGTCGCTTTTATTAAGGAGTATGTCAAACCTGAACGAAAAGCAGGCCATATTAACGTAGTTGATACAGTGTTTGGGCCACTGGTTCCTGCCACAAAGATGGGTCAAGGAATTTAAACGGGAGATCTGGCCATCAAATGATTTATCGACAAAAACTATCCTAGCACGAGGCGTACGTCCGATGTTTAGCCCCATCTTGTTTTATAGTCTTTAACTTAATGTAGGTCTTCGCTGTGAAGAAAATGCCGGCATCTGATTTTTAGAATAATACTCCGAAAGCTCAACAACATTGCAAGAGATTGAAGGAATAGCACTGCATTCCACGAAATACTAGCAATATATTTTTTGAAAGAAATATAATCCTCACGACTGGAAGTGAACAGGTATATGTGCATGATTCGATATGCAGAGTACGCCTACTAAAAAGCATTTACCCAAGTCTACCTCATCTTTAGCGCTTGTCTTTCTTCCAAAAACGTCTGCCCCCCCCCCCCCCCTTTACTGGTAGTTAGTTGTAATTGCGATTCGGAATACATAAACTGTTAGTTAGGTTCCCGGGTTTTCATGTGTTGTGATTCAACATAAAATAAAATGTTAAAGGTAAGACCTAACATGGCAATATTTTGGATTATTTAACAGGTATATGCTACACAGAAGTGATTATTTTAATACGGCATCATATTTCCGTTGCATGAATTAGAACTAGTAGTTTTACTTTCCAGATGCAACATTGTGTTCATTTCTCAAAGCTTGTTGAAAGAGATCTTAATTTCTAATCTGATAATTATTGCTGAGAAAAAAGTATAAAGTTGGAAAAATAAGAAACCAAAGGCGGTCAGTATATTTGCAGGCGCCTGTGGCCTACAAAGAGACGACTTGCTAAATCGTACGCCAGTTTTATGTTTGTTGCAAAATATTTACATTTGAGGCTATTTACAAAATTGTGCAACATAAAATAACATGTGTACAGAATCATGCTTATCACTCCTTTAAATGTGTAAATGTCGCAACTAAGTCACAAACAATTGAGTCAGTGAAAGACATTGGTATGGTAGTCTTGAAATGATGCTTCGTCATCGCTTTATCGCTCAACTTCTACATAAAATGTTTTCTTGTTTGATCGGGATAGAACCGCACGTACTAAAGGATCTTCTGTTTCTAGAAGACTGGACGATACCTGACCAGTGGACTGTTAGGAATTCGTAATACCGTCAAACATGATCAAAAAGGACGAAGACAGGGGAACAAAAGATATAAAGTGATACGAGAAGAGCCTCATCTGTCAATAGTACATTCAAAGGGCCCTGCGGATGAACCATGGATGGGTGTATTTATCCGTAGGGTTCACGATAATACTGAGGAGAATGACATCAAGATCTATCTTGTTAGGGCGGGCTTTGATGTGCCCTTGAATGTATTTCTGATCCCAGATCGGAATTCAAGTCTTTCCGTCTTACTGTGCCATTATCCCACGTAAGTAAATTGTTCGATGAATCTCTGCGGCCCACAGGAATCTGACTTAGAAATCATATCACTCCCTGAGCAAGAGGATCAAGCGAACATAATGATTGTTTTTCTTTAATGGATATTGCTTTTTATGAAAAGTCTCTCGAACAATTGCAATGGTCACAGCCCTGGTTGTACCAGATATGTTTATGTTTACATTCACGGTATCTTGAGATGCCGAAAAATTTAATGCTTATGGCCAGACCTAACGGTGGTTGTGCCATCATATTTGAATGCTGAAAAACACCGTATGCACTCTTTCTTCTGGCATTGTGTCAGTGAGGACAATAACTCGCCTCGTCATGGCGTAATGGGCAATATTGGCCGTCGCACGAGTGCCCAGAACCATCATGCAGTAAGGTTTGCGAAAGATAACAAAGAGGAAAGTAGCTAACAATGCGGTCGAAGCTATACTGTTTAACAAGAATAGATGTTTCTCCATGAGGTATAAAGATGCGGGGGGGATTGCTTATTCGTGTTGATAACAAAGCTTCTAAGACAGAGATTGGTGAGCTATTGCAAATAAATATGAGGCACTGTACAATAGTGTTCAAAGTGATAAGAATGAAATTCCACTTTACTGGAAGAATTTGATAGCAAAAAATGGCTTATGCCGTTAGAACTCGATCTGCTAAAACATACGTGAAGTAAAGTTGTTGGAAGTGGCGAAACTAAAAAGGTCTTTTCATTGTATAATGGTAAATCTGATGGCAGCACTGGCGAATACACAAGTTTTTTTAAAGCATGGCACTGGAATGCTTTTGTGGGGACGGGGATATGGATGTTTTCCGTTTTCTATATCTTTTTGTTTTGTTTTCCTTTTTGTTTTTTCTCTGGATGGTTTTGGTCTGTATCCTGTCATTTCAATTCCGAAAAAAACAACAACAAAAAACAAAAAAAACAAAAAAAAACAAAAAAAAAACAAAAAAAACAAAAAAAACATTAGGACATACTAGCATGATTCTGATAATTTCATAGCTCTCACTCATTTGCCTATCAATCTGAATACTCGATCGTTTAATGTACATTTCTTCAAAATGAGTTTGTTCCGAACTATTCTGATGGGAAGGTAACTATAGAACGATACTCGGGCCAAAATGCCATTATGCCTTGTGGTAAATTCTGTTGTGCCTGGTCTTACTCTACATTCCATTGTGCCTCATGTTACATTATGTTGTTCCTGATGGTATATTCTATTTTGCATTATTCAACATTCCTTTCTCCTAATTACTTTCTGAATTGTGAATTTCATAATATAATGTTCTTAACGCCTTGGTCTCTTTGTATTGTATTGCATTGCATTACATTTTACTTTTATTGATTTGGAATTGCCTGAAAGTATAATATCAATTACCATTGTCAAGCCAAATCACATTTATCAAAATACATGATAGCATTAGTAACAAGGAAAAGTGAAAAGTATCCCCAAGAACAATGTAATGTTCAATCTACCAAAAGACAAAAAATAGCATTTTGCAGCAGGGCAAAATGTACTTTACTTAAACGAATATACAGATGTAAAATTGAAAATTTATGACAAGTTGTTATTTTTTTAACAAAGCAGCTATAAGTTTCTACAAATGGAAACATAATATTTGTTTAAACATTCGCTGTCGATATTACTAAAGACGGTTGATTTTGGGTGAAAAAGGCAGTGCTTTGCAATTTTGAAATTCTATCAGTATTATAATAAACAAGGTTATGTGTCCCGGACAAGGTTGAGGTAAAAAGAACAACAAAAAAGTTTCCGATGGAAAAGAACTGAAAGATTTATCAAAGCGCTTCCTCTTCAGTTTGAGACTTCCTACGCTTTGTTAAAGCCAGTGGAAATAAAAAAATAAAAAAAATAGGCCAATTACTGAAGACTATCTCGCATGTTATTTTTGCATTTTTTCACCATTCTGATCACTGAGGTAGACCCAATTTATGCAGACACTTGAAAATGCAGAACATACACCATTCAAGTATCCCGAATATAACTGCATCTAAATCAATATTTCTGTGACACAATTAATTGTGGCATGACATTATTCAGAGACGTGTGTACAGACATTTTAGTTAGCCAGCAGAGCACGCGCCGTATGTATGATCGATTACAATGAAGGAATCACCGTGACCTTACAGCGAGACATAACAAGATCGGGCATATGTCCTTTTCAAAGTGACTGATTTGGAATATGACAGACTGTTTTGACATAATACAATGCACGAATACCAATTTGCCCTTTATCATTAAGGAGGACTATGGGGTGCTGATGTCAAACCCCTATAAATTTTGATTAAAGTGTTGGTTATAATACAGTAAGATTACGTGACACCTCCCCCCCCCCCCCCCCCCCATTTCCTTAGACTTATGCCTCAGTGCACCACCGTCCACAACAAGGAAGTCAACTATCATAACCGGATAAGTTTATTTTAACAACATGCATCTTATTGTGATATAACGACTTTTCTCTTTTGATGTAAAACATAATGGCAATATTAGCAGTTGCATGTGGATGGGATGCAAATATAAGGATGAAAAAAAGACTGTTGAAGTACTGAAGCCAGCTTAACCACAGAAAAACAATTACATCTATCCCATGGAACCATCTTTTCTTCAGAAACAAAATATCATTAAGCATTGAGGTAAAATGTTGGCTAACATCTCTTTGCGAACATCTTCTAGTTCCAGTGAGACAATGATTGCCTTACTTAGCAAATATACTTTTTGTTTTATTATTCAAATATATGAACACAAACAATATCAATCATGCTGCGATTCGTTCATGATCATGATCATTAGATATGGCACGTACTGACATCGTTCCCGGAAGATTCCCTGTCATTTATCATAGTTATTCATACTGTTGCAGACAAGAAAGTCGGGACAAATTAGAGTGTTTCTGGTCATATATGTCACGATAATTTACGGAAGGTGTATACAGAATATAATATAGTAAGGAAATGTATAGCCAGATTTATTAATCCACCAAAATCAAATTGTCTACAATGTATCACCGACACAAATATATATTGATTCTTGTCTTTTTTCTTTTTTTTCTTTTTAAGTTTATTATGGGCATATATGAGAACGCTCCTTGTCATGTCACTCAATTTCACACCGGAATTCCTTGATATATCCAGTACGGGAAACACAATATAAACATGACACTTATTGCTAAATATATTAATCCACTGAAACCATCATTACTGCACCAAAAGACCGACACAAATATAAATTGCTTCATAAGGCCCTTCGTTCCGGGCTTTTTTTTTTTTTTTTTTGTTAAACCAAACATTGAATCGTTATATGCGTGTGTTAATCATAAGCCTTCCACAGTTGACGATGAATGTCCAGGAGCAGTTAACCGTAATGAGTTTGCACAGTAAAATTACATTAGCAGCATGTTATTCTATCAGGAGACCTACATGTGGATTTAGCGCCTACAACATCTCATACAAATCATGAAAAAGACATCGCACCTTGGTCCAGCCTTATATATATATATATATATATATATATATATATATATATATATATTTCAATATATATATATATATATATATATATATATATATATATATATATATATATATATATATATATATATATATATATATATATACGTTTGACATACCCGATGGTCTATGAATCCCAATTATGTAAGCAGTTATTGTAAGAAATGAGCGCGTCTTTTGATCACTTTATTGTATACAGTGAGATCCAATATATCTGAAACATTTTTAGATTTACGAATTACTTTGACTGGTAACTGACAGCTGATGATTTCGTTAAAGCGATAATTTCGATATATAAATATATATATATATATATATATATATATATATATATATATATATATATATATATATATATATATATATATATATATATATGTAAATCTCTTGAGAAAAGTCGAAAAAGCTTCCTGTTCTACATTTGATTCACAAACTTCTTGCCAATTGTCTTGCCCTAGGAGGTTATATACTAGTTTTCTTATCTTTTCTTCAGGTTTAAATAATCTACATACGAAAAAAGGCGTAAATTACTGTTCATCCTAGAGGTAATATGAAAGACTGGATTATGATCTGAAATAGCTGTATAAAAATACCATTTAAATATCGAGCTGTATGTCATATGCACTCGTGTATATACTATCAGTAGGAGTACCTGATGTTTTACTAACTCGAGCTGTCGGTATATCTATACTATCAGTATAATTTGAAATAGGCTCCGCGTATTCTTGTGATTTTGAAATATTTAATATTAAATTATCCCATAATATAGCAAGCCTTCTTTGATATCTTTATAGTTCTAGTATTATTCCATCTGTTCAGTAAATACGTTCATGTCTGTATTTGGTGGTCTTTATAATACACCACTGAGTCTACTAGTGGTTTTAGTATAAGAACAAAATCATGAATATTACCAAACATTGGTCCATATATATATATATATATATATATATATATATATATATATATATATATATATATATACATATATATACATGTATATACATATATATATATATATATATATATATATATATATATATATATATATATATATATATATATATGTGTGTGTGTGTGTGTGTGTGTGTGTGTGTGTGTAGATCATAGCTTCTTTATTTGAAATGCGTTCGCAAATATATAATGACAAAAGTCCGTCCTCACGATTTTTCTTATTTTTCGGAACCGCAATATAACTATAAATGAAGCATAACTTCCAGTTTTAGTCTTGTAACTAATTATTTGATAATTCAGTAAGTTTATATTTCTGTTTGATATCAAGAAATAAATTCGACTCTTCCAGAAGCTTCACTGAGCTATGTAAAAAAGACATATCACTGATTTCACGATCATTTAGAAAAGTTACATCGCAAGTTATTATGTGACACTGAGTTCGCCCACTTCTTGTTAGAGTACGACTGCGTCAACACGTTTCCTTGGCGCGTGCGTACGCGCATTGCACCCATCACGGGCAATGTACAGCTTCTGAGCTCGTACATGCCAGCATGAATAGTTTAACATACAAATTTCACCATAAAAATATTTCTGTTAACGACAAGTAAAATAGTTAAGGCAGGTGACAATTTACATCCAGGCGCTTTAGGGCGATTTGAGCGGGAAAGAGGTAAAACGATTAGCATAAAGTTTGTGCTTGTAGTTTGGAAAATGAAGTTATCATCGTTTAGATCTAAGAGTGTGTAGAGACGGTGGTTGCAACTTGTACCTTTTAAATGCTGACTTTTATTGATATTTTCAACAAATCAGGAAAATGTGCTGGCAAATTATCTGATGTGCTGCAGATTTTGGTCCCTTTTCATGAATTGTACGGTCCTATTTGCGCATAAACGATGCACCTGTTCAAGCCAATTTACTGAAATAGGCCTATAATTTTAAACATGTAAAGACTTGACATTTGTACACACGTTTTTTACTCGTTTGGGTATAAAAGAACTATAAATTTATATGATTCAGCTATACATACCGAAGAACATTGTCTTTGGTCGGAATTGACTTGGTTTTGTTTCATTAGGATTGGTTATGACACTGACATATGCAATGTTGCCTTTGAGTCTCTCTCTTGTATCTCAACCTCGCTAGTAAAACCTTTCTTTCAAATTCCCTTGTAAAAATTTTCATAATTGTAGGTTCCAGTATATTTCAATAGTTTTGCTTGCTTGAGCACGGTTTCCCGATCTTGGTAGCGTAGGAGCTGTCCTTCTGAGTCCTTGATTAGGACGAGCCTTGCCAGTTCTCCCAACATGGTGTGCTCACCCACTTTCAATGCACGAGTATTCAATTTGAAATTCTCCTCAATGATTGTTTCTCCATCGGTGATTCGTTGATAGCGTCAAGCCTATAAGGGTTTCTTGACTGATTTTCAAGGTAGTCTATCTGTTCAGTTAAAGTCTTGGAGTTGTCATTTATTTAGGCCAAGGTTTCGTCGCCTCTTAGTACTGTTAGCTCAACTGGGTTGTCACGCATCAGAGCTTATCTTATAGTACTGTATTGTAAGCATATCTATTTCCCCTGGATTGCTGTATAGCTAAATAATCGAAGCCTACTCCAGACATGATGTGGACACAGCCATATTTATTAACCAACAAGACAAATCTGCACATTAAACTTAAATAGGTACATAAAAGTATATGGCCTCTGCTTAAATCGTTAAAAAGGTAAAGACAACAGGAGCTGCATGTCAAAACCCCTTGATTCATTAATAAGGGTATGCGCTGCTTTATAAATGTTTTTGTATTATTTATTAAAGTCTTGATCTCCTTCTATACCTTTTTTCACAAAATATTGCACATGTAGTTCCAGGAGAAGTGATCGACTAGCCACAATTAAAGTTACTATCTTTTAATAAATTTGAAAAAGGGCCAGCATATTTAGGGCAGGCTAACATTGGGCAGGGGCATAACATGGTTTAGGTTTACCCTCGGACATTAATAATTTGATTCTTTAAGCCACGCGAAGAAGATCACCCTATAATATCAGCAGGCAGGTCGTTCCACAGTTTTGTTGTTGAGGGAATAAAGGGTGTTTCAAATCGGAGGGCAATAAGTTCAACTTGATAAATGTTTTGTTAGCTTCTTATACATCAGCCAGCCGCAATCTTGATACTTGATGGTGGTAAATCAGAGAGATATTCTGGAAATATACCTTTGACCATTTTGCACGGTAAGAAAACATTTTTGCCTAACTGCTGATGCTTTGCAACGGAGCTCCGTAACCAACCCAAAACGATCGGTGTGATGCTATGTCCCAGTGGAAATCCGAGCAGTTTTCTGCTACACTGATTTCAATAATTTGGATAATCCCAGAGTGCATTTGTCAAACACAACACAACCATATTCCAAAATGGGGCAAATCATAGTGCATGTCGAGACAGTCTGTATTGATATTGATATCTTTTAAAGAATGCAAATCGTTCACTTGCTTTATCAGGATCTCTTACCATATGATTTTTCCACGACAAGTTTGACCTTAATATGATATGTGAACATGTGTGACTGGTACACTCGGGCACGTCAACACCACCAAGAAACAGAGGACCATGAAGATGCTGATTGCATTGCAGAGGACATTTTAAATAATTAAATGTTGGTTTCCAAAACTTTCCTCATATGCCTACCTGAGATAAATTTGAATTTGATTCTAACTATTCTATGAAGGTAGTGTCATCAGCAAAAACACGGGTATCTACCGTAACTCTGTCATCAATATTATTTACGTAGTCTAAAAACAAATGTGGACCCAAAAGAAATCTTTGAGGTAGCCCAGCCTGAACAGGTAGCCATGAGGAAGGCCATGGATTGTAAATCTGTTATACTTCTTAGAAAGGTTATATACCACCCATGCCACCAACCCGTCATAAAACGAAGTTGATGTACTTCAAGTAACAGACAATGGTGCCATTCTTTGTTTAAGACCTTCGACATATTCGAAGAATCCATAAATGCCATTCTAATTCCATGTTTCATTCCAAAGGGCATTATATTTGATGTGCCATTCTAACTCGCTGAGTAATAGTGGAGTCCGCAACTTTCATCCTAGATATTTTGGTGTTAAAATATTATAAGCAACCAAATATTTGTAACATCCGTTAAAACACAGCTGTACCGGAAACTATGACACGTTCCACAGCAAAACATTGGTCTGTAATTAGATTTAGGTTGGAGATCACCTTTCCAATATGTGGGACAAATATTGATTTTTTTTTTCAATTTTTAATGATTTACACAGGGATTTAGATATACTTTTAGTTGCATTCTTTAAAAAATTGCATGCCCCATCAGAAACTGCCGCACTAAATGATCTTAAAGCTGAATGTACTTGTTTTACCTCTGTTAGCTGATTGGGAATAAATCCCGTTTTGCTTCTTTGACAAGCTGGGAATCTGACAGGCTGAAGTTTTCTCACACAGGCAATTTATTTTTAGACACAAAATATTTGTTGTAAATGTCTGTCTTTTCTGTTGGGTTGGAAACAACACTTTCGTTTTCAATTAAGGGGTATGGTTAGGTAGACTTTACAGCACCTGTGTCAATTCAGGAGAGAGATGTTTTCCTCCATACTATACTGCATGTGTATTTTGATATAACTGGATTTCGACATGGCTTGTTTGATGGCTGGCGATTTGGATTATGGTTGAATCTTGATTACACGGAATGTGGTGTAGTTTCTTTGACATCATTTAAAATTGTTGCCCACTTGTATTTTTTCATAACAGTCATTATTATTTTGTAGAAGTTCTCTGTTTGGAGATGGCAGATGCATGACTTGATGAATGTTCAGAACTTGTATGTTATTGGTCATGGCTATATGTTTATTCGGAATTTTGGACCGATTTGACATTGGGCAGGATTTTTAGTGAATATCGATGTTGATAAGTAATGATCACCGATTATTTGGTCAATGACCACCATCGCTTCAGATTAATGTCTTGACTTTCAATTTCATCTTTAATTTACACAAAAAGGACCTTATTGGTGTTTCGGTTAGCACAGAAACCGTTATTACGTAACCATTTGAAATTCTGAAGATGATACATATTTTTGGGCCGTTTCCATACATGTTGACGCATTGTTCTCAAAAGCTTATTGTCAGTACTTTTCCATGGTTTGTCTTTTGATGGAACTTAAAACATCCGGATTAGATATAATTTTTTAGGAATTATCATTATTAAATCAAACTCAATAAACTAATGTTGTCAATATCATGAAAAAGAGTGAACCCAGTATCCCAAGGTGCATTAGGCAGACACTCATATAAATCATTGAAGTTCGCACTTTTAAGTCCCAGATTCTGTGATAAAAAGGGTCTTTTGTGGTAAGAAGAGAACAAATTTAAGAATATATTACTGCAGGATCCGAATTCGATATAAATGGCAATGTTCTATGATCGCGGACCAATCCAGGAGAATCAATGGTTATCAAATCTATAAGGGAATTCATAAACTGAGTTGTACGAGTCATTTCATTTATGAGCCACGATAGATTATTTTGACTAAGTATGTTTAAAAGACGTGCTGTTCAAGGAAAAGGACCCTCAAATCAGCCGACTGACCCGGAGGTTGGTAATAGACAGAGAATACTGCAATATCCCCCTCAGCTTTGATTTCAGCATAGCGACATTCAGACTAGGGGTATTGAAAGCCCGGCCGGTGGACAAAAGGTTGGGAATTACGAATATTGAAAGCTACACTCGCACCTGCACTATGTCGGTGTTCACGCATCGTCAGTTTAAAGTGTTCAATTGGTAAGATCTCATTAGGATAACAATTATCAAGCCAAGTTTCCGTCAACATGATCACATCAACTCTGTTTGATTGGGCCAGGTGGTGCAGTTCTTCTCATTTATTTTGAAAACGTAGGCTGCCAACATTAGCCTATGCTAAATGAACGTGTTTCACAGAGTTCACATCAGGTTGAGGTCATGGGTTTTGATGCACACCACAGGTAATCATTGTCATACGACAGATAGCATTAACTACATGCCTACTGCTCCTAAATAAATAAACAACTAATACGGTATTGAGTCACAGTCCAAAAGCAAAGGAAGATATAAAGTATCAATGAATACCTTATCCAAAGCAATTTTAACTATTTTTTTCTTCGACTTTAACTTTTAAAAATACCAACAAAAACTTTCCGTCATTGAACTGGAGCATTACCCACAAGGAAAAGTTCGATCACATTGGTTTCAGAATCGTTTCGGAAATGTCATCACAAGATAGTATTTCATGCATGTAGAGCCTAGAGGTATCATGGGCTACATTTATGCTTGTATACAATAATCAAGCATAAAGCACACATCACACAGTAGGAGATATCCGTGTGTATCTATGATATTCACACTTAGCATAGTAGGCCTATTGTACTTTGAATTTTTTGCAATTAACCCGTTTATGTCCGTACGGGATAACCGTTACAATGCACACAAATACTGAGAACATGCAGACGTATAAAAACAATGTACAAAAATGCACAAACAGTAACATTTCATTAACACAAATATAAATTGTTTTCGTCCCAAATAGCAATCCGTTGAGTACCGAGCCACACAGTCCATAAGCACTGGATCTTGTGGTGACATCAAGAATTGAACACGAACTTTATTTGACAAAGAAATTTCGGGAAACTAGTCATTATTGAGATAAGAGCGTGTCTTATGTCATCATATAGAAAGAGGAAAAAAAAAGCGAAAATTGGTTTCAGTAACGCAAGTTCTGTGACAGAAGAGGCAAATACGCTCGCTAGTATATATATATATATATATATATATATATATATATATATATATATATATATATAATGGCGACCAGTCTCGATACGCAATTTATGGTTACTAATCCTCAATTTTCTTAATCTCCTGTGCATCTTGAAAGTAAAGTTGCCAGAGAGATAGTTTTCAGCTTTATAAGAATGTTTGTAAAGGCGATAGAATCTAAGCTTGGGATCCGACCCATTATTGACCTGGTGGAGCTGTCATTTTGAGAAAAAGAGTTGTTGATATTGGTCATGAAGACTTTCTTCCAACTTTGTCTGAGTACGTGCTACGTCAAAGCGTGGCTCTCTCGACTGATTTAGTCATGCCCATATAGTTATTATTGAATGTAAGACTTACTGCTGTAACCCAACTCCGGTGGCCTCTGAAATCCAGCTGTAAGGCTACAATGTACGGAAACTTGGCTTGATAATTGTTATCCTAATGAGATGTACGAGTGTTTTAGACTATGATCGTCGGAAAGGGAAATTACCTTTAACCAGTATGAATAATGCGAATCTTAATTTCAAATTCTAAAGAGTATATGCCAAGTTCAGCCAAAGCAACTGTTATATGTTTAGAAAAATCTGTCATGATTTTGTTAGCAGGTTTAAAATTAACAACATTCTGTACGTGCGTTTCACGAAGAGCAAAAGGATGATTAAAAGAAGATGCGGTCAACCACACTTCACAACCGTACAGTAGTATCTATTTTACAAATGTATCAAATAATATAGTTGGGTTTTTTGAAGGAGTGATATATCACGGTCACATATTTCCTTATTGTACAATATGCCGTTGACTTAGGATTTAGTTAATGACAAATTAAAAGGTAATTGTGAAGAATATGATAAATAACGTGAACAGCAATACAAATCAAGGACACGATGTCATTGAGGGGAAAGGTTAATATACCATACCGTCACGTATTAAAACGTAACTGATGCAACACAATGAGACACCAGTCATGAATATACAGAAGTACCTGCTGCTCATATTCATACCTCGCTCCAATTTTCATATAGGCCTACTCTGTATGAAACGCTGGCAAAGAGTACAGATAGCCGGTATTGTATGAATAAGGTTACACGGAAACCCATCTTAGACATACTACAGAATGCTGGATGCAACGGGACCTCAAAATAATACATAGCAATGCAACCCATACTTACGGTACCCCTCCTTCGTCCGATAACAATTCACATTTTCGACTTCTTCAAAGCCACCAACCAGATTCCTCCACACTTGCTGAAGTTATACCCTGGGGGGGGGGGGGGGGGGGTCTCTAATTAGTTGAGATGGTTATGCTTCAGTGCTTTTGGGAGGAAGGGGCGGGCGTCTTTGGAAATTTCTTCCTAAATCACCAAGCCAATTGCTTCCAAATTGAATAAGGACACTTCTGAGGATCCCCACACTTTAATTTGTCCAGGAATTGCCGCTGCAAGATTTTACTCATGTTTTCAGAATGCTGGTGTGATTAGAAACTTTTGAACACCTTTGAACTTATGCGAAATTAAAATTCATCTCTCATTTTTTTCTGCCTTCATGGACAAATTTGTGTGTCTGCAGTCACGTCCGTGCTAAGGCATTGAGTATCAACTGCCTTGGGCAAAACGGCATGCAGATGCAGAAACTGCTATCCTTATTGTAGAAATCGGGAAAATAAAGAGCTGAAAAATGGATCTTGGACCTTATGACATATATGGGCTTCGATGGTAAATTTATAGCTCACATATCATTCATTTCTGCCTTTGAGCGTTGTTCACGGAATTTGGTGTGTCATGGGTATCATGAGACAGCTGATACGATTTCAGCACATCGTCAAATCGCTCTTTCTGCACCATAAAACAACGGCTGCAGACTTGTCTCCTTGTTGGACTCAATGCCTATGCTAAATAGGTCACGACAAGTGCTAGGTAGTGGCAAGAGATATTGTTTTGTTCTGGGCGTACACATGATGAAATGTTGAATCCCACACAGACCAAACGTGCGCGCGCGTGTGATGTAGCCCACAGTCAAGCGTGGTCATGGAATGTTATGTAGTGTCAGCAGTACCGTGCCATTTCTGTTACAGGCAAATGGATCATTGTATTTGGTACGTCTTTATTGAGCTTTAATGTAATTCTTACACCTAATAATGGATGAGGCACCTTTGAAATAGCAAATCGGATTATTCTTTGGTCCCTTAGCTCAGATTAATAGGGATATTCCGCTGTATATTATCACCCGTCATGGACATAGTAACGACATGGGATGCAATGGTTGAAAGTCTTTAATCGAAGCGCTATATTGGAAATGGCCTACCCAAATCTATTTGGTGGTGGCGAGTGTGGAAGGGGGGGGGGGCAAAGGAGGGAGACACCGGATATTGGAAGCAGGTGTGTAAACAGAAACAGAACGAAGAAGGGCCCGACAAAGTGCATTCTACCCAAAATATGATTTTATTATATGCCCTTGTATGAAGTTTCTTTTCTTTTTTTTTTTTTTTTTTTTTTTTTTTTTTTTTTTTTTTGTTTTGTTTTGTTTTTGTTTTAGTTTTTGTGTAATTGTTTGTTCTTGCTTGCTTTTTTCACCCGTGTAATGCAAGCCGCGAAGTTTCCTTTGTCTGGACTCAAGCTGTGTTTTTAACATACGGGGGGCCACTTTTTACTTCCTGTGTGAGCTCTTTCACTTTGATGTCATTCTACAACGGCCATGTTATAATCAGCGTTTCTTTTATCTCTGTTCGTGGGCCTGGCATGCCAGCCAGGACAACATTGGTAGAGGTGTTATCCTCTTCTTTAGCTGACAGGAGATTATGTGTACTGGTCCGCCACATGCATATAATTTGTATACATTTAGCTAACTGGTGGTAGCAGCACTTCTCATTCCCTGAAAAAAAAGCTAATTGAAGTGTTTCTACTATAAAAATTAGTCTGGAAGCAAGCATTATGAAGATGTTTTGTCAAGTCTTTGCTGAATAAATTCGTATTTGCGAAATGTTTTTGCTTGTGCAGTAGAATCTGCAGTTAAGACCATCTCCACAAAGATACCGTTTCTATATTATGACCACCAATCTAGTCCCATTTTTGCTTATCCCCAAGTTATATTCCAAATTCATACCACTCCCCACATATTTTTTAGTCCCTTCGCTGAGCTTAATAGGGAGATTCCACTGTATATTATTACTTGCATGGACATAGTAGCGACACGGGATGCAATGTTTGTGAATTACTGCAAGGTTCAGTGCCCAGGGATGCATGACCAAAGTCCAGAATGGCGTTTGCTGATGAACACGAGCATGCAACTCTGTATAAAAATTTCATAACGCACGTAAGTAACAATCTTCCAGATTTAAACCGTCTACTGTTCAGAGTTTGTGTCTGTAGATCAAACGCAGGGTTTCTGACTGTAACAGAGACTTTTTTTTTGGACATCATCATTATGATTGTTTTGTGATTAAGACGCTGGTTGAATTCAATAAATTCAAAAATAATAATAATAATGATGATAATAATAATAATAATAATAATAATAATAATAATAATAATAATAATAATAATAATAATAATAATAATGATAATAATAATAATAATAATAATAATACTATTGGTAGCATGGGGGAAGGCAGCTGTCGTTAGTTAGTTGTATCTCTTTGTCATCGTCATCAATACATCTGCCGTCCCGTTACATTTTCAACTTCGGATAACCAGATCAACTTCAAATTGTGGTAATCTGCCTCTGGTGCATCTTTACCGAAGCTTATACATACATACATACATACATACATACATACATACATACATACATACATACATACATACATACATATATATATATATCAATAAATCAATTTTAACTGATTGGCAATTCTTCTGAAAAAGTGTCTAAAACTAGAGATTTGAAAGTTAAAAAATATTTAGATTTTCTACACTGTACACAAATCTACCCATAAAGGAGGTCAAAAGTTAAGAACTAATAAGCAAAATGGTTAAACATAACGGTAAACCATGCATAAATATTAATTTATGTTCCAACAAAGCATGTTGGTCGCACAATATATATTCGAAAAGTAACATTAAATCTTACACTGTTCAAAATTTGACAGACGCTATAAAATATCTTTTGTATAATACTTTTCTTCCATGTGGACCATTGGTTTTTCAACAAATAAAAGGCATTCCAGTGGGTGGCAACTACTCCCCGTTACTTGCAGATTTATATTTTACCTGGATAGAATAAAAGTATGTACATAAATTTATGAAAAAGGGCTTTCAAATCGCTTCAAATTTATCGAACCACTGAATATATGTTGACTGCATTTCTTGTGTAGATGTATAGAGTTTCATTGAAGTTGCTTAAGAAATTTGACCAGAAGATATCCATTTAGAAGGTAATAATTCAGACGGTTCAGAGATGTTTTTCTAGACTTAGAACTAGCAGGTCACTGATGACAGGTTTTGGGTTAAAGTCTATCACAAAATAGAGTTTAACTTTGGAGCAGCTAACTATCCTTCCCCGGACAGCAACATTTGGGAAGCTGTTTGATATGAAGCATTTTTATCACAACTTCTGAGATTTGGTCGTATTTGTTCTAAATTTCAGGACTTTGCATCTAGAACTAAATTTACAATGAACTTGAGTAAAAGGATTTTAATGTGTACTTTTGATCATATAATTTTTTTTTTTAATATCCAGAGATGATTAGGAAGTTTAGCTTCATAATTTTACATAACTTAGTCTTGCCTGTTTTAATACGTATTTTGTATCCTTTGCAATCATTCTGTTTAATATTCACCGTCCAGACATTTAGGCTAGCTTATTTTCTGGCGGGTTAAGCACCCAGGGGATATTAGTAGCAAGCAGCTAACCACGACAGTTAGAAGCTTGAATAATCGTACTTGATATCCGGTAAAAAAAAAAATATTTCCATTGCATTTTCTTGACTTAAAAACAAACGATTTGCATTCTTTTGGGCCTCCCCCTACGAATTCTGCTGTTAAAACCCAAAGATTGTTAGAAAGTTTGGCTGCAAAAATTTTGCAGATTTTTAACTGTCTGCTTTGCTATATGATTTTATCTTTTGGCATCATTCGGTTTTAACATTCACTTTCAGACATTTTAGGCTTAAACGTTTTCTGTCAGGTCAAACCCTCAGGGGCTATCGATAACAAGCAACTACCTACGACAGTTATGGATTTTTTTTTAATTATGCTTAATATCTGGTTAAGAAAAATTGTGTTTTGATAAAATATTTTTGGCTTAAATGCTGATGACTTTCGTTTTATCTGACGTGCCTAAGTTAACTGAATGTCAAAAAATTACTCCAATGTCACAAACCTGACCCATTATGTGCAAACATTGACTCAGACTGGCAGCAAAATATAGCTTTATTATTTGGAGGCTTTCAAAGTGAGGAGTAGGTGTCATGATGGGGTTTGCTTTACATTTCTGGTGCAGGGTGTCCATTGTTGCAATACTTTTTATGATTTCCCTCAGTTTGCACAGGTGCTCTAGCTGCACTGTTTGTTTTACAATCACCGAGACTGAATCGATTACCCCAGATTGTTCCTACTGCAGTTATACAAGGGCAGGTGGTTTAAATAAGATAAGCTATCAAGCTAGAAAGGTTACATACTGGTTCAGGGGTAAGTCAAATTGTTGGTACCTGAACTTGTACTATGCAAATTTAGTAATTATGTTTGACAGATGTTCTTAATTCATAATGAAGCTATGCATTTATCAGCAAAACTTGAGGTATTTACTGATTTATCATTTGCCAAGTTAATATTTAGCCATTAGTATGTAGGTTGTCTTTGCTATATATTTAGCGTAGACAAGGAGCTGCTACCCAGAGAGATATGTGCAGGTATAGGCTGCAAAAATATTCTGAGTAGTATCCCGCTGAAGACCCTATAATTTATTTTGGCATAATACAGCCTATGTAAAAAAACTACAGAGGAACGTGAGCAATATAGACAATAGTACTTCCATATTTATATAAGTGAGACAGTGACACATGAGCTTATGGAGAGTTAAAAGTTCGGGATGTGGAGTAGGGTAATGACTACTAGGAAAATGGTTCTGGACAAAAAGAATCAAATACGATACATATTTTATAAAAGTGGTCATGCCCCAGTGGTTTTGGACCTTGACCTCATTCCGCGGGTCACAAGACAACTGACATAAAATTTATTGTTTACTGGATAAATTGAGATCTATTTTGAGTTAATGTTTCTCCATGAAGGCCACACTCACTTAAACTGTACAAGAGTGACCTTGACCTAATTTCTGGGATCATGGTGCAACATACATGAATTTTACTCTTGAGTGATTTATCTTCAGAACTAGCTTGATCCTGTCCCAACCTTACAGAGCCACACGTGTGATGAATCTCGAAGTCATCTGAGGACGGGCTGTTCACATAGCACACTTGTTTCAAGTAGTCACGCTCCATTGATTTATGCATTTTTTATGATTTTTCTTTTTCTTTTTTTTTTCTTTCTAATATCTAAGAATAGTCTTTTCCAAAATCCACAGGGAAGTTGCGTTTAAATTGCATATGGACACGTCTGGGGACCTGTAGATCTTCAATTGTTCAACAGATGGCCCTGTAATTCCTCTTGTTTATTCTTCAAGAATTTTGTGCATTTCCACTTTTCTTGACTTCCTCACAACTTTTTGTCCGATCTTCTGCGAATTCGTTGGGAGAATACTAAGACGTGATCTCTCCCTTTGTTTTTTTTACTACATAGTGTGCTGGATTTTTTTTCCTTTTCATGTTAACAAATTAACAAAGTAGGAAAAATTTGTGAAGGTATATGCACATGCTGGGAAAAAGATTGTGGTTTTAAACAAAGTTAACTTTGTTGTCATTGTAAAGTCCACAGGATCACTCCAGTCTGTGCATGTTAAGTCAGACAAGCACAGAACTGCAACAGTTCTTTTGTTATTTAGAACTATTAATGTTATGTTTCAGGTCGTTGATGTCACTTTTGGTTGAATTCCAAACTGTGTTTCAATTTATTTATACCAATGGTTACATGCCACATCAGAGAGTCAACTTTTGCTCAGCACTGCCAAAAGACATTCTTGGAACATTTTGATTGCACTTTCATTAGCTGAGAATAAACATTTGAAAGTTGATTCCTAATTTTGCACCACCCCTTTCATGAAATCTTTAGAAGTTGCTTCTTTTTCTGCACTGGTCACTTTACCTGAATCATTTTCACTGGTTGACGTTTTGGTTTGGGGAGGATTTTTCAGACAGTGTTGTTAGACAAGCTGACAGCTTTAAAAAGCAAAGGTTATATAATTGGCAGATAATGTCGCCTTTGAGTTTGAAATAAAAACGGGATAATTGGAGTAATATCAGTTTTAGTAAAAACACTTACCTCTCGACCACCATTGCCAAGACCTCTGTGTCTGGGCATTAAGCCCAAGAAAAAATAGTCGAGTTGTTTACTCACTAAATCCTGAAACCTGACAGAGCCCATGGCACCATCTCTCAGTCCATGTGGAACTGATGGTGACATCCAGTGCACATGCCAGTAACATCCTTCCTCTTCTGGGGATTGGTCAGTTGTCATCAGCTGTAAGAGGAAGTAGGGTGGGCTGTGTGGGCTTCTCTGGTGGTGGAGAGGTGAGTGTACTTGCTAATACTGATTTCATTCCAAATATCCCATATTAGTTACATAGCATTACCTTTCGACCACCATTGGAGATATGTAAATGTACTGGCGGTGGGTGTAACGTCACTGGTACACTGACCTCTTTAGGCCAGCAGGACTGGCAGCTTGGGGTAACCATCAGTCTATGTAAGGAGGTAACATCTGTACGGAAAACCTCAGAGCTATTGTATTTGTGTCTGTTTGCCCAGAACCACTTCCTAGTTGTCTTTACCCTATTCCACAGTCTGAACTCTTAACAATCCATACTGGCAATATGGACAATAGTAATTCCATATGTATATGGGTTAGACAGGGACAGGTTAGCGTATGGAGAGTAAAGAGTTTGGACTGTGGAATAGGGTAATGACTACCAGGAAGTGGTTCTGGGCTAAAAGACATAAATACAATAAGCTAACCTGTCACTGTCTAACCTATATACATATTGAATTACTGTAGTCCATATTGCACACATTCCTCTGTAAAATTTTGAGATGGGCTGTATCAGCCCAAATAAAAATTAAAGGGTCTTCAGCGGGTAGCTACTCAACATGTTTCAGAGCCTATTATAGATGAGCCCTCCTCAGCAGAATCCAGCTTAAACCAGAAAGTTTCTTTACCAACCAGCATGGGCCTGCACTGAACCCTATGGTGTTCACCCGCCAACATGACAACTGTCCGCCTCATGAGTAGATGTTATTGCTGTCAGCTCCAGTGGGCCTGGAGATCTTACAGGATATGTTTGTGAAACTGGTGGGCATTGGGGAGAGAGTATTTGGCTCTGTGGGCAGTGATTCCTGTGTCAAACTGGCAACAGGCCAGGGCGTCAGGACAATCTGCCTGATACTGTTCAAGTTTAGGTCTACTAGGCATGAAGCCCTAAAAGGCTCACTGAAAAAGTGCCCACCTATAGGCCTGCATCAGCTCTGACTATGAATGGGCCATAAGCTGGAACACGGTGGCTGCTCTGATGGGATCCAGAAGGCTGAACGAACAAGTAGTGGAACCTATACAAAGGAGTCTGTTACACCCACAAAGGGGTACATGCCATCCTCAATTACCATCATGTCACGCAGGCAGTGCTTGGCCAAAGTCATAGACAATCGCCAGTGGCAGGCTCTCAGAATGTCAACAACTACAATGTTCTGCAGGGGGTGCCATGAGGCATTGAAGGCTTGCACCTCATGACCTCTGGCTGAGACAAGCTGTAAGGCACTTTGCCCTTCTAGCAAGGTGCCCTTGGCCTTAAGGATTGTTTGCTTAATCCATGATGAAATCATGTTTCTGCAAACTTGCTCCTTTCAAGGGTTACTCAGTGGTAGAAGGAGGGCGGACTTCCATCCTCTGAGTCTGTCTGTGTGAGAAACATACCAGCAAAATGTACTCACTGGGCATAGGGCTCTCTCCTCAAGACAAAGAGTGGCACCCAGAGCACAGAGGGTAAAACCTTTAAAGGCTGTATCCAGATCTTGGGCTACTTGATTTTTTGCATGGAAGCCCAAGTAAGGCCCAAGGGTCACCT
Organism: Hermodice carunculata; assembly: GCA_964020975.1. Lineage (NCBI taxonomy): Eukaryota > Metazoa > Annelida > Polychaeta > Eunicida > Amphinomidae > Hermodice > Hermodice carunculata. Next base: position 76,422,236 of record OZ026622.1, on the reverse strand, counting down.
GGGTATGGTCAGCTGACCATTGAAGTCAGTCATAAGCCAGAGTGTGGATTTTGCTTCTCGTAGCTCCCGAAGCGTGTGTTAATAGAAACAAGTTTTCCAAGTCCAGTAATTGAGAGAAACCTGCCTGGGGTCCCCAAGGCACTCAAAGGGCCATTTCTTCAACATGGCAGAAAACAGCGGTAGGTCCCACTTGGGCTGAACCTGTTGCGTCATTGGCTTGTCAGTGTATAACTATGATGTGCACAGACAGATAAGGATTTCTCCTGATGTGCATGTCTAAGACATCCGCTAGGGTTGAAGAGATGGTTGTTCAAAACCCCTCAAGTGTTCTCGAGCTCTTGCCTACATTTTCCACTGATATAACAGGAAGTTGGTGATATCTGTAATACGCAGAGCCCAAGATTGAATTTGCCTACTGGCACACCAGTTGGACAACACCTTCAATACAGCTGGGTGAACATCTAGAGAAGAAAACCGCAGCCTTACTATGGCAATTCTATCTGAGACTGACTCTTAGAAGCCTCTGTCATCGCTGTGCTGTGGACATCCACCAAGTGTTGAGGTTGGGCCCATGAAAATTCCAATGAGACATGCTCGTCTGCAGCTGCACCAGAAGCTTGGCGTAATTGTAGCAGAGGTTTGACACTCAGTTCCAGTAAATCCACTGAGCAATCCCTCGAGGGCCACCATATGGCAATCAGAGTCAGATTGCAATCATGGGAACTAACCTAAAGTGGTACCCTCAGAAGGATCTGGCAAGGCAGAAAGGCTTATACCCACAGGTTGCTACAGTCCATGGCTTAAAGACGTTCGGTACACCGTGATATGCGCAACCATTTATGGTCCAATGCCTCCATACAGTTAGAGCTGGTATTTGTCGATACCTGCACTGGCTGCTGTTTGCTTTTCCTATTTTGCACAGTTCTGTTTGAGAAATATGGATTGTTTACAAAGAGTGAAAAGGAAAAAGAATGGGTAGTTTGTTAACAAATGCCAAAACAAAGGACTAAATGCTTTAAAACAAGGCAGAATAAGTCGAAACACGGCAGTGGTAGACCAAAACGCATGTGCACAATCAGCAAACGCTGATCAAGCCACCGCCAAAAGTGCCACACCCACCCCCCAAATGCCACATGCACATGTAAACACTGACAGTTATAACTGGGACGAAGGTTGTAGAATAGTGGAACTGAGTGTTCTAGCCGATAATCTTGTATGTGACGAATGTAAAAAAAAAAAAAAAAAAAAATTCCCTAAAAAATACAGAATCAGAAAAACGATATGTCTTGGCCAATGTACTTTACATTTCTTGTGAATGTGGTACGATAAACGCCGTCCCAACTGGGGGGGGGGGGGGCACAGTAATACCCCAGCGTCAAAAGGTGGCACAGGCATATTTGATAATGTGCTGCCTGTGTTACCATTCGACAATGTGTTAAGGCAACTCTAATTTTGATATTCTTATTTTTACCTCTTTTCCCACATTGCTGTATTGCACTATGGAGTGAATCTTAAAATGTTTGCCTCTTCTCAGTAAAAATATGAAAGTATATATTATGACTGGAATATAAAATTAACGACGTACTGCCGTTTATTTGACCTACATACATGTATACTGATATGGTATCGAAGTTAGACAATGAATGGATACCTTGTACCTATGAACTTAGAACAAATTAAGTCAACATGCATGGATTCTTTGTACAATTGCGGAAAAAATAGCACCATATGATATCTTTTTTTTTTTTGTTAATCAATGAAGTCAGTGCATATTGTGGAAACCCCCTACAATTTTTCAGGGACTTTCAAATATTTTTTCTATTACAAACTTAAATAATATTGTGAGCATGTATACATTTTTGCAAGACGAGATGAATTTAAAGTCACATTCCAGCATGTTTTGTCTACATATTTGTTATTAAAAGGCTTGATATACATTGCATACACTCGTATTGAGTTATTTTATGCATATTTTTGCATCCTTAATTAATGTTTTTTGCTTTTACCCACATAAATAATGTTTGCTATCAAATTTCTGTAGTCCTTCCATGTAGTGCCACCTAGCGACAAAAGTACCACCGTGACATGCCAATTTTTTGCTTGCATTTTGTTTCAAATGCCAATATCTTGGTTCACACCAAAAACCAGATATTTCTAAATTCTTCTGACCAGTGTACCGAACGTCTTTAAGCATCCACTGCTAGGGCTTGAGGGTCTGCGACCGGCAAAAGGTAAACCAGTGGATTTGCATTCTTGCAAGTAGCAAACAGATCCACATGTGGTATTCCCCATCATACTCACATGGCCTGAATGATGTGGAATAACCACTGTGTCCTTACTGACTGACCTGTCCTTGAAAGTTGGTTGGCCAGGACATTTGCATGTCACAGTACGTGCCTTGCTTACATACAGACGTCATGGTCATAACACCATCTGATGATGCATCCAGCCAATTCCATCAGCTTCCAAGGCGACCTCCCGCCCTGCAAGTTGAAGAAGGCTACCACAGTCCTGCTGTCACATTAGGAGGATGTTTTTGTGCTCCACCAGGTCTCAGAAGTGGAGAAGCACCAAGCGTATTGCCTCCAGTTCCAACCAGTTTATGTGGTGAGCTGTGAACAACAACGGCCAAGGGGTCCAGTTCTCCATTTGAACTCCCCACCTGGACCGAGAAGAGTCTGTGTAAATAGTGAGCTGTGCCAGAAAAGGCTCCAGTGTTTGTCCTCTCATGATGCCCTCCCTCACAGTCTACCACCGAAGGTACAGTTGATCCTCATTGAGGATTGGCACCAGAGTCCGATAACCCTGGTTTCTCCTCCATCTGCTCCACAGAGCGTGCTGCAAGGGGCCACAGTGGAGACGACTAAGCAGGACCTGGGAATCCATCAAGGACAGGAAGCCCAACAGGCAAAGCCATTGTTGTGCTGAGCGGACCTTGCCAAGCAGAAAGGGCCCGAGCAAAGACTGAAGTCCATCCCACCTGTCCTCTGAAGGACAACAGATGTAGGCTACCAGGTCAACTGGATGCCAAGTTGGGGGTATAAGGAGACAGAGTCTGCAAGCCAACACTGTCAGTTGGGGAGCTAAAAGTGTCGACAAAGCCTACACAGGCCCCAATATCAACAGGGCCAAAGGCCAACTTATGGCTGAAGGCAGACCCACAGATCAGGGTGTCTTCCTTCCATCTCTGCTGCCTTGGATTCCAATTCAAGCTATCAAAGCCTGGAGCCTGGGAAATTTGCCGAGGAGTTAGCTTCCTTGACCCACCAGACTTGGTTTCAGCTCCCTTATCCCAGTGCTTGGACTGACATTCCAGAATACTGGAATGGAATCCTGAAAGCCTCCATTTTTGAGACTCGGTACAGGAGCTGCAGGCACTGCAGACTCAAAAATCAGCTGGTTGGAGGAGCCCCAAGAATTACAGTCCCAAAAGAGACTTGGCTACAGTGATGGCAGGAGTAGAGGAAGACAGAGTCGCTGAGTTTGAAGTGGACACTGCTTATGGGGGAGCCCAAGGTGTCACCCAGGCCTTGGCAGGTGGCCATACCACTGGGGCCAAAGGCTTACTAATGGCAGAAGTTGCCCCTACAGATGCAGGTGTCTTCCTTTCATCTCCCTGTCCCCGCCCTTTTGGGCTTATAATCCCTGTGCTTGTACTGGCTGAGGTACTGGCGGGCTTCCCGTACTTCTCGGACTGGTGGTCCCAGTGCCCAGACCGAAGCACCTGGACTGACCAAGGTTCCAGAACACCTGAGCTGGAAACTTGAAGGTCTGTACCATTAGGATCCACAGCCATCACTGACTAAGAAATCTGCTGGCAGAAGTTGCCCATCCAGGCACCAGTGGTTCTCCACACCTCCTGTAATTCTGGGACTTATAGTCGGAGTGCCGGAGCACTGGGACTGGCCAAGGTTCCTTAAGACTCGAATGGAATTCTAAAGGTTGCAATTGTTGGGAACTCAGTGTTTTCAAGACCTCTAAGACTTAAGAACTGAGTGCTGAGACATGAGCCCTTCGACTGGCTAAGGAGCTGGGCACTACCCATACATCGCAGACCTACGATCCGAGTGTTTGGGTCCAGGGCTCAGACAGGATAAGGTTCATGGGTGCCCACACAGGAACCTGAAAGTTCCAAGTCTGGACACACCAGTTTATGTGACATCTGCTCTGAGCACTTGGACCGGAAGGACGGAGAACCCAACAGCTTCAGTCAAAGTATGGCTGATGTCTTTCAGGAAATCTCCAAAGAACAACAGCCTGGAAAACAGTATATGGATCAGATCAATAGCATCTGGGTTCGAGCAGCCATGTCCAAAACTAAGTCTTGGAATTAGTGAGCAAGGAGCCATGGTGGTCACCCTAGTAGTGTCGAGTGCACAAACCTACTTGCGACCAAAGACAACACGTATCATTTCCAGACCTGACACAAAACCCATATGTGTGTTCAGAGAATATGAAATCAAGTTAAGTGACAACCAAGCAATGATAGTGATCCATGGTGCCATGAAGTGCCCATGTGAGTCCTACTTCTATCAAGTTACGTGACAAGGGCAAAGCAAAACGGTCTTTAAAACACAAGTGACTAAGTGAGTCACACTTCTGTCAATTCATGTGACAAGGGCAAAGAGAACCGGTTTCTAAACCAGTACATAAACTGTTTTTCCATTGTCTGTGATTCAACCAGCCAAAACACCATATTGGAAAAGAAAACAATCAAGCCAGCACCTACCACTCCTGGATGCACTTTTTTCACTGACATCTGCTAGGTCAAATTAAGCAATCAGTAAGCCCAGGAATGCTTAGAATAAATTCCGCAAACACTGCCAAGGGATAGTTGCCCAGTAGGGACTGTCCTCCCTCTGTGTGCAATGTGAATGTCGAGATGTCATTTTGAAAAATTAGGTTTCAAGCCAAACAACCAGTTCTACTCCCAATGATTTCAGTGGTATTTGCACATCAGAAATCTGCTTATTGGTATCTGAAGAGCCCAAGGCTGTTGAGTAAAGATTTTCTGCAGAAGGGAAAGTGCTTGAAGCACTAGAACAGTGATGGTGACCAAAAGTTCACGGTGCCCTCAACTCGAAGGAGCAAGCCAGTAACGGTGCCCAAAAGAGGAAAGATGTCACGGGGTACTTGTGCACTGTACGTCACCATCCATTTCATATGGACTGAGAGATGGTGCCACGGAACCGCCAGGTTTCAGGATCAAATGAATAAACAGTTCTACTCGGTTTCTTTGGTGTAATACCCAGACACAGAGGTCTTGGCAATGGTGGTCGAGAGATCATGTTACTTAACTAATACACAAACACCTGACCAAAATCTGTAAATTTCTTACAAAATTTTCGCTGACCATTCGCTGATCAAATGCCCAGGATAAAAAGATTAAACATCTAGGCTTGGAATCGAGATGACAAATTTGATGCCCAAAAACTATTCCAATAAATGTTCCGTTCCTTTCGTAGATCTGACGAATTTACGGAAGCATGCTGAATGCTTGACTAAGACTGCTTTAAAGTAAAGGTAATTTTACATCCAACTTCTTCCTGCTCAGTAAATAAACCATGAACTTAAGTGTGACAACCACATTCTTATGTTGTAAAAGTTTATAATCCAAAGTGTCGCAACGTCAAGACATGTTGCTTTGTGTAAACAATTTTGCTATGCAAGGGTTTCCAGCTAACAGAAAATACAACACAAAATAAAAACAAACACAAAAAACAACAAAACAAACAAAACAAAAAACAAAACTTTAAAACAAAAAAAAAAAAAAAAAAAACCCCAAAGCAATAAGTAAAGCACCCAAAAAAAACAACAAAACAAAACAAAACAAAAAAACAAAACAAAACAAAACAAAAAACAGAAATTAAAAACCAAAATAAAACCAAAAACCCCAACACCTCGCAATTTGTCAACATAGTATATATATATATATATATATATATATATATATATATATATATATATATATATATATATATATATATATATATATATATATATATATATATATATATATATATATATATATATGTGGGTGGGTGTGGGTCGAGAGTGTTAATATAAGTGTACAAGTGCTTTTATTGCTTCTTTTGGGAGGATACGTTAATTGGTCCTGAAAAGGACTTTTTCTTTGCGGGCTATGAGTGGGTGTGCTGGTGAACTTGGCTATCTCAGCTTGCGGAAATTGGATCTCACTGGTCTGTGGGTCTCTGTGTAAGTTGGCCAGGCCGCCCGTACGTTTGTTGCACACTGACTTCATAGCCAAGTAGGTCCTATAAATATTCAATGATGGACACGTCAGGGATCGCAGTGGCCATAGTAACACTCAGATGTTGTGCTGCTGGTGATACTGCATGCTGACTTGTGCAGTCTTGTTGGTAAAGGTCGTTTCTCCCATCTGAAACTCTTGGTCTTTCACATCCATGTCTTATCCTCTTGTTTCTTAAAAAAAGACCCTGAGTACGTCTGTACCGCTGACCTGGAGAACCCCGTTTTCTTGGCAAGCTGACACTGGGAACGACCAACTTCCAACATGCCACTTATCCTGCCTCTGTCTAATTCGGAGAGCTATGAGTAACCGGTATGCCATGGCATTATGGATCGACATTGATCTTTGTGTTGCTAATGTGCCCGTCATGAGGCCTATAGACACCCCAGTAGCACAAATTGTTCGCACTTTTTTTTAATTTTTTTTCGTTTTTATTTTTGTCACTCTGAGTGAAGTTTAAATTATTGCAGTCTTATTGGAGTCACCTTTACTTTGATGACACTCGTCTTTATAACCTGTTTATATAATGAAATATTGCACTTGGAAGAGTCAGGCATTTGCTGCTCATACCCTACACAAATATTTCTCCTTCTAATCTTTTCCAGGTCCTAACATATATCTATCGCTATGTACGCGGGTTTCGTTTCTGACGGCAAGAAAATGTCTCGACTTCGCAAAATGACGCCTGGTCTATAATTGCTGCTCCCTTAGTTTTCAACGCGAGAAGTGGCATCGTAAGAAATATGCAGCACATTGATGTCAGATGGTATGTGATAATCAACATGTTCCTGTGTAATAGGTCACCACTTTATGTTTTAATCCTATGTGGTACCCAAAATGTCTCCACAGCTGTTAATCGACCCAGCGATCTTAAATAAACAATGGAAGGAAACATGGAATAACTGGGGTTTTATTAAGTGTATTTTCGCCTTCATATCAACTGCTTATATATCGGATTATGTTTACTCTGTACATAGCAATTTCGTACCCTCTGTAATCACTAATGTAGACATTTATTAGTTACTCTACCGCTGTAATATATTCGCGTGGATATATTATGTACAATGTCAGTGTGCATGAGTGTGTGCCAGAGGGACAGAGTCTAATCAGTTTATAAATTACCTGGCAGTGTGAAGCAATACCATATCAAAACTCTGATCTTTCAGTTACGAAATTGAACCCTAAGCAATATAAAGTTATTTAAAAATTATCTCTAAAGTTTACTCTTACATCATATACTACACACACACACACACATATATATATATATATATATATATATATATATATATATATATATATATATATATATATATAAGAGACAATACTTCTTAAAAATTGGTAATTTAGGGATTTGTTACATTTTTACCGTACACACGCGTACACAGTACAGCATGCTGAGATCAATTCTTTAGGAAGACGATGAAGAAGAAATACAAAGGATAATATGAAATTAAAGTAAAATGAAGTAAAATAGAACAATGAGATTAAATTAATTCAAATTTATTTAAAGAAAGTATCATTCGTGAAGCCTTACCTCAAAATACCTTAAAATTGAATGCTATAAATTGGTTAAAGCGTAACGGCATGTTTAGTAAAAAATTGAGTGCTATGACTTGGTACATTAACCGTGTACACCGATGATTCAACAATATGTAAATACAACATTTTTTATTATTCAAAAGTTGCTATAATATACCATTTTGAATATCTTGCCTTGTGCTTAACTGAAATACTAATTTATTATTAATGAAGGAATCTGTGTGATTTCTGAAAGGCCGGTGTTATGCATTAGAGCGTTGACTGGAACAGATTTCTTTTGGCGGGTATTGATTCATAATAGAGAAAACCGGTGATCGTATTAAATATACCGAGTCAAATTGGATAGTCAGTTATAAATATAATACCAGCCATTATGTCTTTAGTTTTGTATATATTGAGTCCTCATCTCACGACTACTAAACAACCTTGTACATAGGCCTTTGTTTTGATGATATGGTTATTTGAAAAACAGAACGTCTAGTCCTTCAGTAATTCTTGTTGATGATGTTTATTATTTTATCCCGTATATAAAACAGTTTTTGCGATGTCATCCACTAGATACGTATTCTCACTCTAATTATTGCCCGTTAACGCAAATGTAAATAAAATAGAACATGATGCAGTAACCAGGATAAAATGGATCGAAATATTCGATTCAAAGATTTGTTGGGTAGAGCGAGCGACACAAAGGCACCACTTTCCTTGATGCGCTCAGGGCACGAGGCTGTCTTACGGAACCCATACAACTTGCTGAGCATTTTATTGTGAACAAATCAAAGATTAAAAATATACTGTACAGCAGATGAGACTTTCAAAGTCCGGTTTGGGGCGGGGATGGGCTTTAAACGAAGAAGAGGTACTGCGACATAGTCTTCCTTACAGTTTATGACTGGTCACACTGACGTCGATGCATTTTCCACTATCCTTGAATACTATAATCAGTCTCATTTGGAACATTTAATGCCCTGCTGAGTTAGCCTCATACTCCACATAATACTGGAGTCCTTGCCGATCAAGGTAAAACTTAACTCTCCCTCCATCCTATTCTAGGGAAGGGAAAAATTGTTGACGTGAAGTACATAGTCGCTTGTTCTCTTTTTATGATTATCGTCCACGTTGCATTCAGGCAACGTAAAATTAAAGCTGCATCACGACACAGACAGCATCCAAAACAACCGGCGCTGTTATGACAAATTTATGTTGGGAATTTGTCCAACTACACTATCATTTACACTTCTGGAACGCTTCTTGGTTATATTTGTATTTCCATCGATTGAAATATATGTTTGCTGTCGCTTAGTGTTTTAATATTCTCATATCCATAATCCACAGCAAACACCAATTTATTGAACCTATCGGGAATCGAACTTAGAACATTTGGCATAAGTGCTGAACAAAAAAGGGGAAAAGGCATGGTCCAGGGGGACCCATCCCTCCCTGCTTGGAGCTTTTTAAAGCAAAATTGTATTTTTTTTTCTGAGACTGCTGTGGAGATGATGTCTGTAAGCGTAGTTAGTTGCAGCATGGTGTGTCATCCAGCCTCCAAGTGTTTTAAATGTTCTAAGGCCTATTTAAAAGGTGAACTGGCTTCACCACGCCAAGAGTTATGTTCAAGATTTGCAAAGATTTCTTGGGATTCTGGGCTACAGATAATTAGATGTAAAACTAAAAGTGACAACACATTATTGATTATTTTAGATATTTAAATATTCTATTACCCTGGTTACACCAGATTTCAACTAAAAGCAATCTTCAATCTAGGCTTTTTTGCATTCTGCTGACAGGCCATTTCATGAAGTGTTTAAACCATAAATCAGAGATATTATCTAGATTTAAATTTAGCACAAACAATGTCATAAATAGCTAGGAAATTGGTTTTGCTTCAGCTTTCTACGATATTCATGATACTGGTTGGTTTGTTCTTCTATGGACGTTGAATATTGGGTTTACTGTGATTCTCAGTATCGATTAACTAACTACTGATATATATTCTGTGTCCCAAATATAGGCTTTAATTACCATTATCCATTATCTTGTTTTGGCCATGGAGCATCCAGCAGTTTTACAGGGAAATACTAATCAATATCATGGACAATACTGAATCTAACATATCAGAACACAGAGAATGTGTGACTCTAGAAACATGGTTAGCACGGTAATTATCTCAAGTTTGCACTAGCATTCTCAAAAATCCGTGCCTATACTGCGTTTAAACTTGGGGCCATCCTGCACCAGAAATGTAAAACAAACCCCATGATGACACCGACCCCGCACTATGAAAGTCCCCAAGCAATAAAGCTCTATTTCGCTGCCAAACCCGTGTTAATGTTTCAACATTATGGGACAAGATTGTGACATCTGAGTAAATACTGTCAAAATTGAGTAATTTTTTACATTGAGTAAATGTGTACTTAGGCATGTCAAAAAAAAAATGAAATGCATTGGCTTTTAAGTGCAGAAAAGGAATTCAAAATATAATTCCTTAACCAAATACTAAGTACAATTAGGCTAGCTTGTAACAGTCGTCGGTAGCTGCTTGCAACCAGTAGGTCCCGGGGGGTTAATCTGACAGAAAACAGGCTAGCCTTAAACGTCAGAAAGGTTAGTATAAGAATGCTGCCAAATAATAAATTTAAGTAGCAACACAGACAAGTGTAAAATCTCTAAATTATTGAAGCCACACTTTCTAACAGTCTCTAGATATGTACAGCAAAATATGTAGAAATATTTGATCAAAAGTACATCTCTGAATATTGACTCAAGTTTGTTGTAAATGTATTTGGTTTTTACATACGAAGTCTTGAGATTTAGAACAAATACGAATAAATCTAAAAAATTGCAACAAAATAAAAAAGCTTTTCGAAATATAACTGTCAGGGAACGGATACTTAAGCACTTCAATGTTAAACGCATCAATTTTGCGATGGACTTGAATGCAAAACCTGTCATTAGTGACCTGATTATCCATGTCAAGAAACATATCTCTGAAACCATCTGATTGTTACCCTCCAAAGGGATGTCTTTTGGGTTAAATTTATTTAGCAACTTTACTAAAATTTTGCACTTATACACAAGCAATGTTATCAATATATCTTGCATTGTGTGATAATTTTGTCGCCGTCCAAAAGCCCTTTTTCATCAATTTATCTTAAATTCAAGCCAGGTGAAATATAAATCAGTAAGTATTACATTTCCGTATCCGTACTGGCAAAGATACTGAACTTGACATAAGAACCCTCAAACATCAGTGACTTGTAACGGCTTACAGAGAGTATGGCTGTGTTTATGGATTGGAGTTATTCACCATGGTTATTACATTAAAGTGTATCAAACTGTGTATTTTATGGTTAAGAGCGTGTCATTTCGAAAAGTTTACTTAATTTAAAATAGAATAGCTACACCTTTGATCAATTTGCTAATATATTAACATAACGTTGTTTATCCAATACGTATAAAGAAGCACGGACTATAGGACTTGAGCCCTATGTGGTGGCTTAGACCTTACATGAAAATTAAGTATTATATTAAACAATGCCCCCTGTAAATGGGCTTTAACGTCGGCCATAATGCACCAGAATGCACCAATTTATATGCTTTTTATTTAATTCCCGGGGACGAGCACTCCCCCTCACCCTTCTGGCAGAACATTGCGCTTTCAGCGTACGTCATTACCTAGCTGGACCCCTCTCTCCCTCAAAATAAAAAAAAAAAAGTCCTGGGTCCGTCCCCGGATCTGGGCCTCAAAAGGCTTCATCTCCGTGCACACCATTCGGTTTTCAGTAAGTTTCATATTGTAAGCGCAAAAACCCAAGCAGCTTAGGCTCGCTACCTGGAAAAGTATACACACATAGAAGTCTATTTTTCGATGAAATATACACGCTTTTTAAAGACTTTTAACTTGCAGCATATCGTGTAAGAGCCAAGATTGTTAGGCTTGTGGTGAAGACAATGACAGTAATTAATTTCGCACAAATACTTTAATCCTTCCGGTGCCAATGTTTAACAGAGCTTGCAGCTTTCCTCGGAGTGCTTTGCACACAATGCACTTTAAGGGGGACCCCGTCTTAGTTGTTGTAACTTTTTTTTCCCTTTCGTTATTTATGTTCTGATTTTGGTAATAAGATGAACCAATCAATCAACAAGTCAATCCGTTAGTCAGTCGAGTGATCAATCAATAAAGGAGGAGAGCTGTGTATCTAGACCATTCTTATGGCCTCGGCAACCGTAGGGATGCTGGTACTTGAGTGGAAGGTTAGTTTACGAAGAATGTCATTCCATAATCGTAAAGTCAATTCATGGCACACCTTCTTTTGTTCCTAAATGAAAAAAGAAAGTTAAATGTGTATGCTTATAGTTTGAACTAGTAGTCTTGCACGTCTCTTAAAGACTTACAGTTTGAAGTCGTGGTCGTGCGCCTTTTTTATAGACCTTTCTAGCCTTTTGACGTGTTTTACGTTTATTTTGCACCAACTAATTGACTTTTTATGCGGGATATGTTTCTAGCAACATGCACATGTTGCTTGAAGTTAACATAGTGCTATGCGGAAAGCTTTAATCACTCGTCCCTCGCTTATATTATCAGATAGAAATAGATGTCATTTCGGTCCGACGATAGTATTAAAATCTGACAATTATTGGCCATTATGGATTTTTGTCTGGTGGTGAAGATGCACTTGGCAACGTTGAAAAGTGTTTTGATGCTAGATCTTGAACTGGTGTTTTAGGTTTCCTGTCTTTATGAAGTGATTCTTTATTGGATGGATGAATCAGCTTATGAATTAATTATGCCAATGTTGGAAACTGTTATGTTTTCATGTATTGTACAAGCATTCTGAACTGTACTGGTTATTCATGCAGTTTTGTCCAAGTTGTTTCATATATGCTAATTTATACATATATATTTTCGTAATTCAGTATTTCTTGACATCGATTGCTCTTTGGCTAACCCTTTTTATAGTTATTTGCAAATTAAAAACTTGTATGTTGACAGACGACTGATATTTTGCATGTTTTTGAGCAATTTTTTATCTGGTCGGTTAAATATATATATATATATATATATATATATATATATATATATATATATATATATATATATATATATATATATATATATATATATATGGCCTACACACAAAGATATATTATATTACATATTATATATATATATATGTATATATATATATGTATGTATGTATGTAAATATGTATATATACAACTGGAATCCCGTATGAATGCTGCACACACCTATGAGAAAGATCTTAACTCTGGCATTCTCAGTACCAGCCAACCATTGGCAGATCCTATGTATGGGTGTGTAAATATGTTTTTCCGTTATTAAATGCTTATATACCTACACAATAAACAAATAAACGGGAATGGTAGCAGCACAATAGAAAACTATAATTGTACATTTTATGCGGCTCTATCGATTGATGTTTGGCCTTAAAGTGCCTCAAGCCTAGAATGCCAGGAGGTAACTTGCTTAAATACCCTTTTTCGCTGACTCGTTTATCTTTATTGGCGGTCACAGTGCTTTGATGACTTTCGCTTTTGGCGTTAATGTCTGTTCCAAATTACTTGCCTTTTCTGACAAACCTCGCACATAATGCAAATATTCTTTTCCACTCGGACACAGATCGTCATCTGGTCGATGCCTGAACATAAAAGCTCAATGAACTGTTTCCCGCTGATTTCATATAAGAGACTTGAAGGATATTAGTTGCGACAGTATTGCCTGTACAGGAAAAGTGCCATATTTATGGATAACACAACGCTTACTTTCAATTATTTATGACTCTGTTTGTACGGAGGATGATATATTGGCGTTTTTCGGTTAATGTATAAGGTAAAGGAAAAATGTATACACTCGGAAAGATTTCTGTGACGAGATTAAGCAAAAAGGTGATACAAAGTTCATTAGTTGGACCTCAATCCCAGGACGTCTGTGATGCTTGGAAGCAAATGAATGAAAGCCAGCATTGGTATTTGGCACGAGGCTTTATTTCATGATCATATTGACAGGTATTAAAATTAACCGGTGTTAAAGGTGGCTTTCGAGATGGAATCATAAAATGCCAAGCAAATGTCCATGCTATTTGTAACATGCCCATATCAAGTATATGTATTCGCCTTCCGGGGTTTTAGAAAGCGCTTGCCATTTTGCAATCGGTATATGTTCATAGGTCAAGCGAAAACTTGCGCCTGTGTGCCTGGAAATTATACGTGCTGAATGATATACAATTATAATGACAGCGTGCTTATGATTGATCACAAACTGTCGTATCGCGTTTTCTTTTCCAAATTAACAAATATGACTAGTATCTGGTATTAGATGTTAAGTGCAAAGAAGAGACGAACCAGTTGTTTTCTGACACGAAATAAAATACCAATTTGGAAACCGAATTGTTTTGTCTCAAACTGCATGATTGATGTATACTATGTAGTTGTAGTAAATTTATGAATTAATTCAACCTTTCCTTTTTATCTCATGCCTATGACATTTTACATATAAAAGATACAAATAACTCGGATAAGTTCTTCAGCATAGTGGGATGCCATGTGTAAATAATTGTTATGAGGCTATTAATTTATGTCATGGTACGTATATACGTACCAGTGCTTCAGTGACTTTCAGTTCTTTTGACATCGGTATGTGCAATTATGCAACATTTTATAGTAAGAAGGTTAGCAAACGTTGGTAATGTAATTCGGTCAGCTCAAATGAGAGCTGTAAAGCAGATTCTAATGCGGGCATGGCTTAATTAGTCAATGAATTAGCCAATACTGCATGTTGCCTGGTGTCTCTGCGTTAATGTTCAGAAAAACTATGAATATGTCATCACTGATGTTCAACAAGCAAACCTTACTCTGCAAGTGGGAAAGGTGTCTCCGCATCAAACAAATTTCCCTGTTTTTTTTCCGTGCCGGTCCCGCGTGCATGCAGGGGTACATGCGCGTGTCAGGGCTGCGTGCATGACGCAACGCGCGCACAATGGCAACCACTTATACTGAATTGATCATCAAGAGCAATACCCCCAAGGTCATTGGACAGCAATGTAAGCCTACCCATGTCAATTTTTGGAACCTAGAGAAACAGGCTTGTAACCACGTAAAGGTTTAAACAGAGCTTGGTAGACGGTCACTTTGCTGCATAATTGCTGGCGGTGTGACACTACAGCCGGATGCTTTCCGAAATTTATTGACCATCAAAGTTTATAACCTATCTCCATATTTAAATTAGCGCAGTTTTTTTTTTTTTTTTTTTTTGGGGGGGGGGGGGAAATAGCAGATCATGAACATTAAGTCCTGAAGCCAGAGACACCTGCCATTCCACCTGTTATTATTATTATTATTATTATTATTATTATTATTATTATTATTATTATTATTATTATTATTATTATTATTATTATTATTATTATTATTGTTGTTATTGGCGGTCACATTGCTTTCGCGTGGCCCTCGTGATACACTTCTTGTAGCAACCACATCAGTCTGCATACCGCATGCACATATATATGCGATTATACAAAGGCAGGAAGAGTAGGATTTCTTTACGAAATGGAAAGACATACAACTAGCATATGAAAACTGGTATTTTGGCGAAATTAGACAATCTGGAGCATTTTTCCACGCAGATTCATTATCTCATCGGGTAGTTAGAAATGCCGCCAGTTTCACGGTCGCACAAAAGTGCAGCACTTGTTGACATGAACATTTTTTAACATTTAAATGCGTTGCATTGTACAATATCGCGTACCAAAAAAGTGTATATATTGTAGGCTTTTATTGGACAGATTGCAATTTTGAACGAATAACATTCAAAAAGTGTAATCATCATTCTATTTATACTGATCGGTATTTGTGTTGATTACCCTATTAATTTATTTTTGATTCCCAAGTTGGAGAAAAGGTCAACAGCTTTCCTGTAGGCGACGTGGGCAAGGACGACACGCCGAGTAAAGCTGTTGACTGACAACATTGTTCGCCGGTAAAATAGATGAGCTGCGACTCGAATGAAATGTCTTTCTACGAGGAATATG
This sequence comes from Hermodice carunculata, assembly GCA_964020975.1. Classification (NCBI taxonomy): domain Eukaryota; kingdom Metazoa; phylum Annelida; class Polychaeta; order Eunicida; family Amphinomidae; genus Hermodice; species Hermodice carunculata. The sequence goes on along the minus strand of OZ026622.1, from coordinate 76,406,378 downwards.
AGCTTAGAATCATTATGTTGCTCACTGTCGTTGTGATTAACACCGAAGGAAGAGATCAGTAGGTTTCTCCATGTGTACAGAGACAGTTGATGAGGCGTCTAAATTGAGTAACACATTTGTGTATTCGTCATCTTCGAAACCATCGTGTGTCTTGATTTCTCTCGAGGAACAATATGGATTTTGTCTCAGCTTTTCGTTATACTGGACTTCTTTCATCAACAAATTAATCAAATCGCATGAAAACGTTTCGATAGAGTGCTGTATCCTTCATCCTTCATTAAGTATCTGACCAGCAGTATATCTAAGAAAGGGCACGTAATGGATGGGGGAATTATTTATAGCGCTACGGTCATAAAACGTATGTAGGCGACGAGAAGGTTGAATAATTGGCTACCCACATGTTTGCAACACCATGATGGTGGCAGTCAAATTTACCACAATCACGACAGACTCACTCTCCGTCTGTAATTTATTAGCTACATCAAGTGAGAGTAATCCGTAATGCATTATAATTTGCAGATAAACGGTTACTCTGCCAGGAAGTGGAATAGGTTACGATGGATTCGTAGATAGTAGTAGAAATCATTGTAACGTGTTTGTTAAACCTGGGAAAATACATATACGCATTTTACATGTCATAAGTTTCTGGGAATTTTGAGACAATTAACTATTTGTAAACATGCTTATTGCACAATACACGAGACACCTGGGTTTGTTTGTTTTTTTGTTTTTTGTTTTTTGTTTTTTGTTTTTTTTTTTGTTTTGTTTTGTTTTGTTTTGTTTTGTTGTTTTTTTTTTGTTTTTGTTTGTTTGTTTTTTTTTTTTTTTGTTTTTTTGGGGTTTTTTTTTGGTTTTTTTTGTTCTTGTTTTTTTTTTTTAAATCGCAATCTACGATTCCTAGGGTATGACAAATCTTCACTGCATTGATTCTTTGTTATTCATAGCAGGGTTTTTTTTTGGGGGGGGGGGTGTTTTTGTTTTTTTGTTAAGAAGAAAATTAATTAGATGGTTAACCCTATGTCATATAAATTGTGTCGTAGGAAATATCGTTAACTTGAATTTGACTGAAATATACCCACTGACCAGATAGAGTAAATGTAGTCATCACAACATATTCAAATCAACCATATCAACCAATGCAACTGGACTTTGGTTGCGTTCGTTAGAATGGGATTTTCTGGAATAAAAGAGGTGGTCATTATTACAAGGCTTAAGACCCAAAGTTAGATTGACTTTTTATGAGAGAGAATTTAGCGTAATTTTGTTGTGATGGCCAAAAGCTTTTGACCGAACAATGTGCTTAAGCATGTAAGTACATGTCGTTCTCAGACCACCGTTTTTTCAACATCGTTTTTGGATCCTTACATATTGTAGAGGGATGAAGGCCTGACAACTTCTCATGCAATTGTTTTGATTCCGAATTTATGAAAACAGCACCCGAGAGAACAATTTGGTAGTCAACCGTTGACCCATTTCAATGAGTGAGCGCAGTACCAGATAAATACAGCGAATATAGTCCATTATATGATTAGCATTAGCAATATCGAGGCAGTATATAAACATAGCATAGACTTCTCACTCAGCGGGCTTAGCATTGATAATGCTTTTATTTAGCGTTACTAATTTGCGCTACAACTGTCAAATTAAATGTGGGTAAAAAGGAGCCAAAGCCGACGCAAATAAGCGCCGTCGCTGTAGTACCTGTTACATCCTTTCCAAACGGAGTCAAGAGCAAGGTTGTTGGGATTTGCAGAAATTTAGACTGTGAAGCCCCAGACCAATTGAACTCTCCATGGGTCATCATGTGATAACAGCAATAACATTATACAATGCATCGTTTTATAAAGGGTTTGCTCGGCCTAACGCCCCCCCCCCCCCGCCTCATTTGATTATAATGATAAACAGGTTTTACTTTAAGGTTGTATACCATTAGAGCCCAACAGGGACAAACACACTTCTATAACAAAATATGTCTTCCTCGTCAGAGATCTCGCTTACCTGTATCCTGCGTTTGCGCTCTATAACATTTCAGAGGCCTTTTACCCTGTTCCATCTCATCCTGCAGACGGTTAGCAGGACACTCTGCCCATGTCGAAGCAACCACCTTCCAAAGGAAAAAACAGAAGAAAACTAGAAAAGAAATTTGCTGCAAAGCAAATCTGTCTGTGTGCTTTCAAAAATTGCAAATATGGCTAGACGTAAATGTCGAAGTCCAAATGACCTTCCCTATGAAATCACATGCAAATTACAAAAAAATGTGCATTGTTGCAATACCTGCAATAGGAGCCCGATATGACTGAAATCGAATGAAAATTGACTAGGTTAAGGCCTCATGATAATTTCAAAGGGTCAAATAACTTTGACCTTTGACCTTTAGAGGTCATATGTAAATGACAAAAATATGCCACTTTGTACCTAAATTTGAACATTACATATTTAAATTAAGATAAAATTTTACCGAGTAATGGCTAGAAGAAAGTGCAAATGGCAAAATGGCATTGACCTTTGACCTGTAGGGGTGACGTGTGGCTTGCAAAAAAATAATACCCAGTATTGCCGAATCTACAATCTCGGCCCAACATGTTAAAATTGGATGCAAATTGACAGATTTATGGCTGGATAAATATTTCAAGGGTCCAAATGACTGTGACTTTTGCCCTTAAGAGGCCACATGTAAAGTTACAAGAATGTTCGTTGTTATAATATCTACAATTTAAGTCCAACATGATCAAACGTGGACACAAATTAACAAGTTAGGCTAGAAGAAAATTTCAAATAGCAAAATGACCTTGACCTTTGACGTATGAAGGTCACATGTAAATTACAGAAATGTGCAGTGTTACAAATCTATGAATTTATTTTGAAATGGTTACCAGTACCTGTAATAGTTTTGGATATATTCAAGATTGAAAGTTTCAAACGGCCCTAGTTTACATCATTTTCAAAACCGTTGAACATTTTTACAAAAACGCAAGACGTCATGTATGGAGGTATAGTCATGCCAAGTTTGGAGTTACTATGTATAATAGAATTCAAATGAAATGTCAGACAAATTAGCCAGCAAAAAAAGAAAGAAAGAAAGAAAGAAAGAAAGAAAGAAAGAGAGAGAGAGAGATAGAGGGAGAGGAAAGAAGGAAGGAAGAATACGACAGGAAGAAAGGAAAAAAGTAAAGAAGATTCGCTTCAAAGCAAATCTGTTTGTGTGCTTTCGAAAGTTTAAACATGGCTAGATGAACATTTCAAAGTCCAAATGACCTTGACCTCTTGGGGTCATAAGTAAATTATGAAAATATGCAGTGTCGCAATACCTGCAATTGAAGCCCAGCATGACTGAAATTGGATTAAAATTGACCAAGTTATAGCCAGATGAAAATGCCAAAGGTTAAATAACCTTGACCTTTGACCTTTCGATGTCACACGTAAATTTTAAAAATATGTATTGTTACAGATTCTACAATTTGAGCCCAACATGATCAAAGATCGGATAAAAAATGACCGAGTTATAGCTAGAAGAAAATTTCAAACTAAAAAACAAAAAAACAAAAAACTTTGATCTTTGACATCTAGGGATCATATATAAATTACAAAGATGTGCAGTGTTAAATACCTACAATTTGAGTCCGACATGGTTAAAACTGGATGAAAGTTGCCAGAGTTATGGCTGGAGGAACACTGTTTGAAATGCAAAAATGTGCAGCATTACAATATCTACAATTCAAAATTGGATAAAAATTGACCTTGGAACTTTCGAGGTCACATGAAAATTTCAGCAATATGCAGTGTTGCAAACCGGTAATTTAAGTTGGGTTGGCTACCTGTATGTATAATAGTTCTGCAGCTATTGGAGATTTTAATTTACAAATGGACTTAATTTGCCAACTTCCAAATCGTTGAACCTCTTTACAAAAATTCAAGAATTCATGTATGAAAGTATAATTATGCCGAGTTTGGAGTTTCTATGTTGAACAGTTTCCAAATGAAAAGGGCGGATTCACATGTAAAGAAAAAGAAAGAAAGAAAGTAATAGGAAGAATATATATATATATATGTATATATATATATATATATATATATATATATATATATATATATATATATATATATATATATATATATATATATACATGACAAAACAACCCCAAACCCGAACTGTACCCGAACCCGAACCCATCCCTGCTCCATCCCTCAAAACAAAAGAAACAAAGTCAAGCAACAATAACACAAACAAACAAAAACCAAAGCCATTTGCCAGTGTGTCCTGTTCCGATTACATTTTACTTTTCACTTTCCAGCATTACCCCATACAGCAAGTGTGAAATAATTCAATTTTGGGGCAAAATCTGTCCTGGCACCAATTCAGTATGATTTTAAGAGGAAGGTTCAGGTCATATCTGTGATAACGAACTCGATACAGATATGCTTGATTGAACTATATTTACCTAACTTGGAGGATCCTAAAGTACAATAAAAACTGATAAATTGTGTTCTCTGGCCACGGAGAGACGCATTTGATACAATTGTGCATTTTGTATCAGTCGCATGTGATAATATATATATATATATATATATACATAATGTACATCTGTATAACAGAGATACCCTGAATTGTCCGGACATATAGGCGAGTGGATATGGTGGGAGAGGATTTTAAGCACTTATGTTTCATCAAACAAGAGAAATTTTGAATCTTAATTGCCTTGCGTCATCCCATGCGTTCACTCCCCAGACCGTAAAAATACATTAGAAGGTTTAGATTTACACGGGCATGATGCCACTGATTGTGCTTTCTGTCCTCTGAGCAAATATTGTGTGCTTCCGGGACTGTAATCCAATTAATCCACTGTTTATTTTATTATTGTTTAGCCCAGCTGACTTGTCAGTCAACTGACGTTATATGGTGGTTAGGCATCCACTGTCGGTCCGTTTGTCGTCCGTCGCCAGTCGGCGTCCACAATACACATTTTCACCTTCTCCAGAATCACTGGTCAGATTCAGCTACAACTTGGTGGGAATGTACTTGGGTGAGCCTCTACTAGGTTTGTTCAAATGGCAACGCTCCGGTAATTTATCTTCGGTTTTTTTTATCATTTATTCATTTCTTTCTTTTTTTTTTTTTTTTTTATTAATTTGTTTGTACATTTTTCGACCAAATCTTAAAAAATCTTTGTTCCAAAACCACGTGGCCAGTTTATTCAAAGTTACATATAAACACTTGAGGGCATGAGAGCGGAGCTAACGCAATACATGGGTGACCTTGATCCCATTCGCATGGTCGCAGGATCACTTAAGTGTATTAGACTCTTCAGGGAATAACTTGGGAACTATTCTGCCTGGACTTTGATGTTTTACATGCTTATGAGTCTCTTGGAGTGCCACCCTCAGAAAACACACGTTCATGTTTTTATATGAAGGTCGCGTTCAGACAGTACACGAGTGACCTTGACCTGATTTCTGTGGTCGCAGTGAAACATACATGAATTTTGCTCTTCACTATACCTTGATTACTAATTGAACTGGGACCTTGATGTTGCACATGTTAGTGTTTTTCCATAACGGTCAGACTTATTCAGTGCATGGATGCACGACCTTGATTCTATCCCAAGTTCACAGAGCCACAAGCGTAATGAATCTATAGGTCAGCTGAGCATGGGCTGTTCACACAGCCCTCTTGTTTGGTATATTACTGTACTTTGCTTTAATAAGGTACAGAACATATAGGTGCGGCTGCACTCAAAGTTCCTGCAGCTTTTTATCAGTCAAACCCGCAATTTCCCGCGTACAGTGGCATGATTTTAAGATTGCTTGTTTTTATATCTTACCATTAAACCAATATTAGAAACAACCAATAATATGAAACGGTTTGTGTGCCTTTTTGTCTATATTCGTTTTACATAAAGAAAGAGATGAAGCACACCATCTTAATATACCCATGGTCAACAACTTTGCCGGGATAATTATCTGATTTACCTGTTCAGTTCCACCTGCAACTAAAGTCGAAATACTTAAAACGAACTGCACTGAATTATAATAAAGGTGCTACATTCATACTCCTTGAAAAAAAAACAACCTTTCATTTCACTAGCAGCATGCATGAAGTCACATGGTACCTAATAGTCCAGGCCAACAGCTTTTCTAGACGCCAAAAGCACTCGGAGAAAAGCTGTTGACTCCATCCGAAATGTGGAACTAAAAGAGTTAAACAAGGTACTTTGCCAAGTAATCACCTCTGGATAATCAGCAGAAAAGTGGTGACATTACATGACATTACCAATACATATTCAACTGAACAGAGTGTTACTTGCTTTGGCACGGGGAAAGCGGGACCCATTGTAATGAACATGGGATCAATGCTTTACCATGCTTTTCCTCGAGATAGAAATATACGATATTTCCGGTGTTGACGTGATGAAGAAGAAAAGAACAAGTTTTACTACCATTCGATAGTCTAATTATGAATAAACGTTATGTTGCAATGTCTCCCAGAGAGGTCTAATGTGCATGTGCACGATTTTCCCCTTCCATTGCCCCGCTGGGACAGACGTAACAACAAATTATCAGAAATGAAAAGTGAGCGGTCCATGGAAGCCTTTCAAGGATGGCCTGTGTGAATGCGGATGCTGGTCGTGAGAGCTAATCATCACTAAGCGCCAAATTGTGTTCTACATTAATGATATTGTGGCCTGGTTTCACGAACACCTGCTCAACAGCAACTGAACTGTCGCTACAAATTTCCATGCCCTTTTGTACATGCCTGATGGAAATACGCATGCAACTATATGGGACCAGAGGGGCAGCCAGTTTGCCATGCGTCGTCACACTAGAACTTAGTTTGTTGTGTTTGGTGATCATGAAATAATCTGTCAATTGCCGAAGACATATCTGCTAAAGCAATTTTCGTAAATAAGGAACATGAGGCCTGGGAGTAGAGAAAGTCTGCTAAGAGGACAAATAAAGCGGGGGCTTTTTTTTTCATCAAACCATTGTTACACATATCTGAATTCAATCTGCTTGGTACTTCCAGACAGAGATCAGTTTTGTTTGCACTGTGTTTTCCCGGATGCATGTGAAGAGCAAAAACCCTGCCTCCTTCGTGTGTCGTTTATTGACTGAGGCTGTGTAATATACGAAAGTGCAACTGGAAGGCGCTCGATGCTGGGTTACGAAAGGGTTAATGTGACTAGCACGTGTCGGTTAGGTAAACGTCAATCTCCCAAAGAACTCCAAAATGAAGTGTGCTAATCAAACAAAGGCATTGTCACTTGACTATGTATTATTGCGCTACAGGAGATCGTGTGAAAGGTTCGCATTAGTCCTGCATCTCAAGTCACGAAAAATTCACTCGATTCGTCAAAGCATATGCTTAATGCAATAATGCAATTAAATTACTCTGCGGTTGTACAAAAGCGAAAGGCATTGAACCCTTAAAATATTGAAGCATAGAAAAAACGGAGTTCAGATATCATCATAGAATAACTAAAGGAATTGAAAACAAAAACAAAAAAAAAAACTTTATTTTCAGTTTCTGCAAAGGGCAATCTACTTTGTTCTTTTATAACACCATTCGATATTTTGATACTTCCCCTATTTTTCCCTGTTGCAGGACCCAAAAATTCCAAATCTCAGGAGCGAGTATTGCAACAACAATAATAATAATAATAATAATAATAATAATAATAATAATAATAATAATAATAATACCCTTATGCTTGGGGAAATTAAGACTGGTACATCGAGATACTAAAGAATACGAGAAACAGTTATATGATCATGACCACGACACAATGCTCCTGAGAGTAGTGACCATAAAACTCTTAGAGTCCGCATATTGGAATAATATTATGCCAGGGGCGGCCCCGACCAGAAGGCCCTACCAGCGCAGACTGAAGCATGACGCCTGCACAGACAGCGGCATGATTCAATGGGCGCCCACACTAACGGTCCGCGACCCTCCCATTCGTACATTGCAAACTTTCAATTAAAAACGCTCTGGCTAGCAACTTTGTGAGCACAAGCTCACGGCTCCAAGGTTTAATAAAAATTTCTTGCGCATTGAAACTGATCGTGTCAATTACGAATATGTACAGGATAGACTTTGTATATTTTGTAATTTGGGAGAAATAGAAACGACAGAACACTTCATTTTACCATATACTTCATATACTTTTCATGAAAAGGAACGAGGAAATCTAAAATCACTTATGAGTCCAAAATTTAGAGATATGAATATAATATATATATATATATATATATATATATATATATATATATATATATATATATATATAATCTGTATTGGTGATTTTTATGTTGAGCTGGTATAGCAAAGTCTCCGCTGTGACTCGCTAATTGCCTTCGACGATGGCAAAAAGTATCTATTTGTTGCTCCATTTTACGGCCTCGCATGTTAATCTTGAAGGCTGAAATGCGATATTGTTTTGCCAGGTTTCATAACGTTAAGTTTCCCAAGGAGACATTCCACAACTGCTTGTGAATAAAGTTTGTTTATAATGCCAGAATGAAACACCAACTTTAAATAGTTAAGGTTTTTTCAGCTTCAGAAAAATTTCAAACCACATTGTCATATATCCGAGTGAGTCAAAAGCTTCCCTAACACGTGCCCTGGCACGGTATCTGAATAGAACCATATTTCTCTATAACAGACTTAATATTTCACCCACTGTAAATATTAAGTGGTTTTCAACCAATAAACTTGTTTTATCATCATAAACGGAAACAAAAGCATCGTTACACCCACACCCACACCCACCCACACACATACACACACACACACACACACACATATATATATATATATATATATATATATATATATATATATATATATATATATATATATATATATATATATATATATATATATGGGGGAGGGAGAGAAAGAGGGAGAGAGTGAGGCAGACAGACAGACAGATCAGATCGATCAATAGAAAGAGAGCATCGTTATACACACACACACACACACATATATATGTATATATATATATATATATATATATATATATATATATATATATATATATATATATAGACAGACAGACGGACGGACGGACGCGCGGACGGACAGACGGACGGACGGACAGACAGACAGACAGACAGACAGATAGATAGATAGATAGATAGATAGATAGATAGATAGATAGATAGATAGATAGATAGATAGATAGATAGATAGATAGATAGATAGATAGATAGATAGATAGATAATTTTTACCACTTATATGAAATCTCGCTGGTACTTTCGACCTGTATCTACTCCTCGAGGCAACCTTCTCCATTGAGCTTCGTATTTGACGCGTTGGGCGTTTGGCCCTCAGCCGATTGATGACTTTTAGTTCATTGCCTCCGGGTGACTTCACAGTGTGTTACAAAATCCCAATTCATGGGACTTCAACTTACAACTATTTGTGGTTGTATTTACATTTTCATGTAAAGCTCACTCTGGAAAAGTCCCATTATAAATTGTATATTACATTTTTTCGACAAATTAACCTTCCCTTAACACTTATCACACGTATATTTGGGATGCTACCTCATCATAATATCCAATCGACTTGGCTGCCGTTTTGAAAATAGAGAGTTCCTCAGCCAATGCCAATGGTTTGTAAATGAGCATTGGGGAGATCCAGCCGAGTGGGGGTGGGAAGAGAGTTATAATATATGAAACCAAAAGTGTATATTTGCAATTATTTCAGAGCATCGATAATGATATATATGCTATGGGCGCGATTCACTTTGATATCCAAATCAAGCGTACTTTGGACAGACTGTCCCGCTGTCAGTGCATTAATTGCGCAATGCTCAAAATGGCAGTCGAACGTACCGTGTTGCATTTGGATTTGTTACTAACGATGATAACTGCTTCAGACCCAACCGAGCGGGCAGATTAAAGTTAAGATAGAAAGTCATGTTTTAAAAGTACTTTCACGACCGTTTGCCTTTATAACTCGGAGAATGGACACCTGGAACCGTGCTGAAAACACGTGGCTGCGATTCACTGTGATTTCCCTTTCCCACAATGCATTGCTCCATGTTTAAAAAAGCACTCAATGTCTGTGCATGCATGCCTCCGTGTTGCATTTGGATTTATAAATAACGATGACAATTGCTTCACTCACAACCTAGCTGGCAGAATAAAGTTAAGGTAGTAAGTCATACTTTAAAAATAGGTTGATGACCGTTTGCCCTGGTAACTCGAAGAACGGACACCTGCAACCTCGCAATACAAAATACAAATACCGAACCACCGTGGCGCTATGCAGCAGCTTTGCTTTTTCCCCGGCTAAAGTTAACCGTCCATACAAACTGAAATAAAATGCTGTGTTTGAGTTGACTTTACTACAAAATTACTGCACATATTGGCCAGTTTTTGTCTTAACTTACAACTTGGTTACGGTTGGTTAGAACGACATTTTGCTGCTGGTATTTTGCTGTCCAACTGGAGCATTGTTGTAAAATTTGGCATCACAGTTTTTGAAAAATGCTACCGAATTTATCCAAAATAAGTGTTACTCATGTGAAGAAGTTTATTGAGAAAATGATCCAGAGAATGTACATTTGGTGCTGCAATTGGACAGCACTGTGGTCTTGCGCGCCAGGTCATTTAACATTGCAAGAAGCGCCAGTGCCAAGGAAATCTGCTTGTTTTGACCAGGTGGGGACTGGGGTCGGAAATTTTCCCTTGTTCTTGCAGAGAAAATACACAACTTACTAATTGTGGAATAATTGATATATTAATTTCTCCGAATAAATAAACATAATGTGTGTGCAAAAATTATCTACATGTATAAATACAAACTTTGTCTTATCATAATTGATAACGTGGTGATGGTCGTTTTATAAATTTATCTTCACTGATGTTTGCTGAATTTCATCAGATTTTGGTACAATGTGAGGGAAAAATTTCCAAATCAGTACAATAAAGACCGATATGTTGTGATTTCGTCAACCATGTCAAGGCTAGATTTTCTACTCAAATCTCTTCGGAATGCACCATTTTACATGCTTTAATTAATTTTTTTTTTTTTAGCGGGGGGGGGGTGCCCCCAAACTCTCCTGATATGCCTTTGACCCTTTAGGCCCCGTGAGTCTCATATGGGCTACTGAAAAAAAATACAGAATTTTTTGGGGACACTTGGGTCTATGAATGAGTTTCTGGCACTGGCCTGGGTCGATCAATATTTATTAGGAAAGGGCGGCCTAAAAATACTGTTTTTTTTTCTCTTCATCAATTTTAGGGTTGGGCCTTTTTGGTAGGGTCTGTTCGCATACCGGAACCACATATATATATATATATATATATATATATATATATATATATATATATATATATATATATATATATATATATATATATATATATATATATATATATATATATATATATATATATATATATTGGTTAGGCCTTGGGTAACTTGGACATTTGTTGAAACATGTTGAAAATGGATGTTCTTTCCCCTTTTAAACATTACCTCCTTTGGCGTCAGTTTAAGTTGTTACCTGGGCACAGCTGGAGGCACTTGTAAAAGAAAAGGGAAAAAAAGAGAGGTAACATTCAAATGTCCGAAGCCGGACAGCAGATTGACAGGCACTTTCAAGAAGATATACCAAAGATCATAATAGTGCATCAGCATTATTCATGTTCATGGAGTAAATTATTTTGCAATCAAAGGGCATGTATATTCGTTTTTACACGTTTTGTGTGCGTCAGTTGTTTAAGTTCAAAATAACAGTTGATACTGATACTTAAAGTAACACGCACGCACACATGCACAGACACACACACTCTCTCTCTCTCTCTCTGTCTCTCTCTCTCTCTCTCTCTCTCTCTCTCTCTCTCTCTCTCACACACACACACACACGTACACTACTGTCAGTATCCTCGCCACTATTATAACAACGTGCGTATTTGTCATATTAGCCTCTGTACACAACCTGGACCTCAGACGCTCGTAACGTTCAGTCAGTAATATATTGAAAGCGGGATGGGGGAGGGTAGAGTGAGTGAACCTGGAACATCTCTACGTGTAATGGCCCACATAAGACCTTTTCTGCAGTAAAGTACTGTGCTTTCATCCGCGATGTCCATCATTCGTGCTAATAAGACGAGGGGGGAGGGGAGAGAAAAGGACTTAGAACTACTGCATCGTCAGACCTTTGCTCCTTCTGTGTACCAGTCGGAATTCTGAGGCATGCAGGAGAATGATTAGCTTCCAGAAAAGTTAAGTTACAAACTAAGCATTAGACTGTGACGTCACCAAGACAAAAGCAATGTGGTGGCCGTGTTGTTAACTGGTATCACTTACAAATAAGAAATAAAGAAGTGATGCAAAATATGTGGTATGATCTCTTACCTTTACACATCCTCTTTGTCCATATATAAATGACCATTACGGCATTACTCCGGTCTAAATATAGGACCATGGTAATCCAACATATCCATTTTATTTCTGCCTTGTCAGCCATTGCTGACCCATATATCCAGACGTCATGTAAGTACATTTCAATGAAATATTGTACAAGCAAGATGATGACAATACATTTTGCCATCTACTTCAAGAGCATATTTCTAATGCAGGCAATGCGATGTAGGTGCAAATTTGAAGGAAATAATCTTGTGACCTAACTTTGAATTTCAACCTGAAAAATCCGCCATCTTTCCAAAAAAATCGACGAATTTTACAAGCCACACTTTTGTAACATGTGGTCTATTCCGGGCAATTTGCACATAGAATGCACTGCCAACGCATATAGCTCAATAATACAATGGGGGGGGGGGGATACCAGCAATCTTGTGCCCACCTCCCAGCAAAAATAAAAGAGAGAGAGAGAGAGAGAGAGAGAGAGAGAGAGAGAGAGAGAGAGAGAGAGAGAGAGAGAGAGAGAGAGAGAGAGAGACAAAAATTGTATATTTAGGGATTAGGACCCTCAATCTTAATTGTGAAAATATGATCAATTTTCCCTTGAATGTCCGGGGTTTTTTTTTCAACTTAGAATAACAATCAGTATGAAACGTGGTATTATCTATGGTATTAAAGAAAAAGTTGTATTTTATCAGTTGTCCTAACCCCCATTAATTATGGTAAAATGTACTATTTTGTCATTAAAATTGTACCATTTGTATCTTGGAAATTTAAGCAACCCCCAGCTCCAATCTATACCCTCTTGAAAGCATGGACACTTGTTGACAAAGTTACAGCATAAATTAGTCCTGGGCCTTTTTTAAATTAAAATGCCACAGCAGCATCTGGTCGGTGGGAGTTCCAAGCAGGCACCTCTTGCATCTTCAGTGGGGTGTTGGGTGACAGGAAACTTGTAAAGTGACCATTAACCTGGACGCAATAAAAGCACCCACTGTTATATTAGTGATAAATCACTTATCACACCCCTTTCATGTGATCTAAAGCTGAGGGTCGAATAAACACTTGGCTAGTCAATTTGCATGGTGCCTGGGCACAAGGGCTCTGTGATTGGATGGTCATTCAAAATGACGGCCATTTCCACGGTAACAAGACCAAGCGTTCACCTTTGCTGGATGCTGGGCCAGTATTTTATCCAGTTTTGGAGCATTTTACATAAAATGATGGAACAGCATACAATACAATTTGAATTGATACAAAATTCCTGAAACCAGGATTTGACGGGGCCATAGGAAAAAGAAGCATGCCCTATTTCGTCATTGTTGATTTCTAATTTCAGTGGTAAACACATCAGAAACTGTTATTCAATGTTTTAACAATAGAGAACTACATAAACATGATCTGTTGGAAAATATAAATGCATTTTGAGATGATTGCACCTGAACACTACCAAAGCAGGGACCATGATTTACCCATGTTTCTTTGTTCACATACGCACTGCCCAGCCATGCAACTCAGAACGAGGCTGCTGATAGGACCCCTAATCTCGCGTCTCATTAAACTCAGGTCAGCATTCCGACTGTAAGGAGCTCCGCCTGACGCCGCAGTGGTTCTAGGTCCCCCACCCCATCGCCTCCACTATCTTATTAGCACGGATGATTGACTGCACAGATGAATACACAGTACTTAATTGCAGATAAGGCCCACTGTGGTCCATGACACATGCAGATGTTCTACGTTCACTCACTTTGCCCTCCTTGCCCAACTGACTTTCTGTATGACTTTTACCACCTGCAAAACCTGTTAAATTCCTTGCATATATTCTTCCGTCATAGACAGTGTCTGGTTTATAATTTTGCATACTTCAATAAATGATGTATGAAATCCTCGAGTTGGTGTGGTGTGATATTCACTGCGTTTTTTGTTTTTTGTTTTTTTTTTTTGTTTCTTTTTGATAATGTACCTGCCTGTATGTCAAAGCATAGGGTTAGCTAGTTGTCGCGATTGACAATCGTGAATGATAATGGTTTTTTAACCATGCACTAGCCTTATAAAAAGATCACATGCATATATTTATAAGATCCACTCTAAGTAAACCTACCTTGAGATATTAAGTTATTTGAAATTTTCGGTGTGGATTGTGTATACGGACAGGTGAATTACATTGACAAGTTAGGGTGTCAGGGTCAAAGTATTATTTTTTTTTGGGGGGGGGGGGGTGCTTTTTACACTATGATCAGCCAGTATATGGTCAAAACGCATTGTGGAAGATTTTGTCGTTAGTGCTGAACATAATTTGAGAATTTTTAACATAGTCCCGAAAGATCAACTTGAAAGCAGGCTGAAATTGCCTTAAATTTCAACAAAACGCACAAAACTGCCTTGCCGTGTAATTAAGCCCTTTCATACGACGGATTATCTAAATAAAGTAACTGTGACATGTCTGGCCGTCATAACACTTTCATTGAATCTATGATGACCAAGCGAAGGTTTGGTGCATCTCGCCGCCAAAACTATGACTGACAGAAATGCCTGCTTATAACGGTGCTAAAGCGACAGTATAATTGAATTACGAGATTCGTAAGGAGTATTTTTTCAACGCCCCCCCCCCCCCCGCCCACTAAATATCAGATGGAGGCAAATTGTGGCATATCCCCGTGCATCAATATAAGTTTCGGAGTAAATCACGACTATGTACTTTTTTTCGGAAATTTAGTTTCTCATCTTGTTATTGGACAAGCTGCTGAGGCAGGAAGTCTCCCTTACATTTGAGGCGCCAATATGCAAGTGGCGGCAGTGATGGTATTGTGTGAGTTGGAGCGAAAACGAAGAGTATGGAGCAAGATAGAAAACAAGTAGGGTTTGGTGGACTGATATTGGTTTCAACTCATTTGGTGATGTCCAATGGAAGCAAAATTTTAGAAAGTGCAGGACCACGTTTGACTCCATCTGTCAAATGCTGGAAGAAGAATTACACAGAAAGACAGAGTAAAATCAGTTTTGTACGTGCACCACCCGGTAGCAATAAGTGTCCATTTTGTGGCATGCACTTCAGAATAAAGAGCATTTTCCAACCTGTTTGGTGTTGACATTCATTCTCTCTCTCTCTCTCTCTCTCTCTCTCTCTCTCTCTCTCTCTCTCTCTCTCTCTCTCTCTCTCTCTCTCTCTCTCTCTCTCTCTCTCTCTCTCTTCATGAAGTATGTGAAGTATGCAACAGCATTGCTACGAAATTACTGTATAATCATTAATTTTCGCGAGGGGAGAAAGCGCAGTATAGGAATATTAAACTCGGCAAATTGTGGCAGATTGAAGGTGGACTGAAAGCCAGCATAAATCCTGAAAATAAAACTCGTGAAATTCTGATTTGGAGTGCATTCGGGGAATTTTGTGCCCGGGAATATAAGTGATTATACAATATTCCCTGTCTATGTACGTTTCACCACAGGTTACGACTTGCAAGACGCCATGAGTGGTTTAATGGAGTCCTTTAGTTTTCCCAACTGCCAGGAGCTACTGATGGAAGCCACATTCCCCTTATCAGGCCATCTGATTATCATGCTGATTATGCATATAGAAAATGATGGTATTCTATCTTAATTCAAGCTGTTTGTAATGATAGTTATCTGCACACAGATGTCAATATCGGATGGCCTGGTCTAGTTCATGATGCCAGGGTCCTGACTAATTCAAGAATGTACAGAGAAGAGAGCAAAGAACATTATTTTCAAACCCTCCTAAGCCAGTCACGATAAGATGAAAGCCTGTGCCTTTGGTCCTTCTAGGTGACCCAGCATACCCTCTGAAAGCTTGGCTTCTGAAGCCACTCAGTGATTGATGCAACCTTATCGCAGAGCATTACTTTAACGCTTGCCTGAACAGTGCATGGATGACTATTGAGGTCGATTTGGAGGAACAAGAGATATACCCCAAGGGGGCAAATCAGAGGAGCAAATGAAATTTGCTGCACCCCGTGAGGTTGGCCAAATGTGAGGAGGAAATTTGAACGTAACCTCCGGGGGATAATTTTCACCGCTGTTAAAATTTAGTTCATACGCCATTTTGTACCCCCCCCCCCCCCTTGGAAATATGCCTGAATGAAATACTCTGGGGTAAATAGTAGCATGTAAAAATGACTGTAGACAGATTCTCATTTTGGAAAATCTGCTTCATATTCTGTTCACAAATTTCAGATACTGTCAGACAACTGGTAGGCAATTAGATTGCTGGAACGACTCACTTCTTTATAAGTACATGAATATCCATAGTACACATTGCCCTTATACAGATCTCATTCCCAAACCCAAATTAACAGCATAAATGCTGTCTTCCGCAAATGAGCGGACTCATGAAGTATGCTGCTTTTATCTAGAACTTTTCTCCGCCGTGTTTGCTTTGTATATGGAAGAATGCCCACGTTGAGAAAAACAAAGTCTCAAATAAATTGGTTTTCAACATGAAATTAAAATATACTGCCTTACTGCAGGATTTATACAAGCTTTCTGTCCCTTGGCAAAATATTACAATATCAATATCGGCCATATTCCTGGCAAAAGACATATGATTAAACCAAGATGCCTGTCAGTTTTATTGCTGGCATTGTTAACTGAGGAACATTTACTGGGTCAAACGTATCAAATTGCCAGTATTACACAGCTTCGCCAATGACAGACACTGTTAATAGCTGACCATGAATGCATGTAAATGATTTCACCTGCCAGGTGAAATCATAATAAAGAAAAAAAAAGTCCTACCAACGTCCGCATTATATGTAATCTGGTTATTACAAAACCGCATATGAGATATTCGTTCGGGATATTTAATGACTCGCCTGCTCATCTACAAAGTTACAAAGTTCACCTGCTGTCAGTGTTCATGGTATATCGTGTATCTGTGAAATGTTGGTTTACTATTTTCAGAAGCTAAAATGGTCTATAGAATTACTAAAGTAATTAATTCCACGTGGAGCAATCCATGTTTTAGTTACTGTTTTGCCGTTGACACATGTTTACACGCATATGGTAGGCGATTGTGTACAAAACACGATTACTTTTCTGAATTCTTTACAATTTTGTCTTCATTGTAGGGGGATAAGCAAAAACTCGTTCACTGAAAATAAATGGTCAGTCTTCTAAATTGTATAGAAATCTACTGTCATCTCTCTATCTTTATTGGCTCTATCATTGGCGGTGTGATAATCAATATTTATGTCTCACATGAGTTTGTTTTTCTTTGGAACCGTAACTGAAATCGCCGACTGTAATTATTTTCGATGTTGTTGTTTTTCCCCTTACATTTGTAAAAAATACTTCATGATCAGTAAGTTTACGTGTTGAATCGGTATTGTTGAATTGGTATGTTGAATGTAATATGTACGCAGTTCTGTGACAAACAGTTTACTGGATCATCTTTGAACGTTGTGGATATTAACTGAGTAGTTTTCATCATTAACCGTCGAGCTAGTTGCTTTTAAACTACTGAAGGACTCATATGGATCCAACTTTTTCAATTTATTCATATGGGAAATTGGAATCGAATTTCCCAGTTCAGAGTGCTTTTCGTGCCGTATGAGGTGCATTATACGTGAACATACTTATATGTGCATAACAAACCCAGTCGCCATTCATGCCAGCACAGGCAAGTAAGGTCAGCTGGACACAGGATTGTCATAGTAATTTTTTTTTATAATAGTAAGACTTGATAATGATGCAGTTTAACATTGTACAACTTTACACTGTATTGAAGCGAAATGCTGTCCTTCAGATCATTCACGTGTCCTGTCGCCACAAAAATATAGCAGTAAACTGCGCATGTTTTTCTGCAGGTCTATCTGAGGCAAAGACAATAAAGCCACGAGCAAGGCGTGATTGGAAGTGTGTATTATCATGAACCAAATGATGTGAAAATATGTTTGGGATGCATTGCATGCGTTCTTTTCTGTATTAAAATAAAAGGATTGAACTAGTTATCTTACGCAAAGTTGCATACAGGGAAGGTAATTCCTATATTTGCGCCTTGCAAAAAAAAAAACTAAATCTGGGGAGCTGTGATTCTACAAAAAAATATTCGTAAACTTCATCAATGGAAAATCAGTAGATGGTTGTTTCACGATTTTAATTCCAGGAGATAAAGGGTAAACAAGGGGTTAAATGGCTTTTTTCATGTAAAGCCTCGTTGATATGGTTTAAACAATAATTTATACCAAAGTAAGGTGCCAATTACAATGCACACAATGGTCACACAAATACTTTTTGGTTGCACATGCCAACTGCCTTTGTAAACGGTTAGCGTCAATTGGGTAGGATAAGTACATGTGCTTTGGAATGGTGCACAGCTAGAGTCCCTGTTGGCACATAAACTATAAACATGCTGATTTAGGCTAAGGTGTCATAATACTCGAAGACTCGGATATCATCTCTGTAGAATTGTTTGAATAGCACGGCAGTTGCCAACAACCTACGAGATTACTCGGTCTGCATAGCACAACCGATAAAATCATTTTGATAAGTTTAAAAAGTAGTGCGTAGTTAAGGCTCACGGTGTAACTCTGTGAATGTGGTGTGGTATTGAGGACGCAATCAAAAATTACTTCAGTTATTCTTTCTTACATCTCTCTCTCTCTCTCTCTCTCTCTCTCTCCTCTCTCTCTCTCTCATCTCTCTAATACTATATATATATATATATATATATATATATATATATATATATAATATATATATATAACTATATATATATATATATAATATATAATCACTCACTCAATCTATATATATCTATACTTATCGATACTAGACTAGGATCTATGTATTTGAACTAGCAATAGCCTATTAACAATACTCCAATTCCTGACATCCCAGGGGTTCCGTCATTTGCTTAATGCATCTTATATGTGCCCAAGTTCCACATGCAAATGCCAGCTGCAGGTTTTACCGGATCGATAGGAAATGTACATGACCCATGATAATTCACCCATTCGCATACCAAAAACAAGTTTAAATTGTCCTTGGATGTACAATTCTAGCAATTTTCTGTAAGGACCGTTTGTTCTTACCCGTCTATGTACCACATGGATTTATTGTTGTTCTTACCATATCTCTTAAGAAAACGTGGACGAAAAAACTGGTGTCAGCTTTTATGTTGAGTGTGCCAACCTGTGATATCATTTGTGAATTTAATTGTACATAGTGTACTTGCGTCTTAGTCTCAAGAAACCACTTCCCAGCAGTCATTAACTCATTCCGCAGTCCGAACTCTTTACTCTCCATAAGCTAACCTGTCACTGTCTAACCTATACACATATGGAAGTACTATTGTCCATATTGCGCACGTACTTCTGTAGAATTTTGGCAAAGGCTGTTATGTGTTTTCATATATATTTTAACTCTCTCTTATAACATATGTATATATCATATGATTATATTTATGTATTGGATATAATGTGTTCTACGGACTTTCTAAGTCCGAAATGAAAATTTATCTTATATTAAAAGCTACTCTTGGAACACCTGCGAAATTGGCAATATATTCTTTGTTCTATGTTTTGGTTGCAGCTTCCATAAGTAACATCTTCATTCGCGCCAGTCGACAAAGATTTCTCGTATTATACCTTTATAATTCAATCCTTTATCGTAAATGTTCAAATATTGATATATATTTATTTGTCATTTCTCCACTTCTGATTTTATTAGCCGCAGACATTCACCTCAATCCTGGACCAACTGATGAGTTTTGTGATACTACCTTCTGTCACATTGATGTCCGTAGTCTGTCTCAAGATAAAATGAGGTGTATTCGCGCAGACATTGCTAAGTATTATGATCTCATAACTCTCTCGGAAACCTTTTTGACACCAAATACTCCAGGCAATGATCTTATTTTATCTGGTTACCATAATATTATGCGGAAGGACCGCCCTAATGGTTTGGCAGGGGTGTTGCACTTTATGTATCCCAGCAGTTTATAGCTACTAGGCATCAAGACTTGAAAAGTCCCGATCTGGAATTATTATGGGCTGAGATTAAATTACATAACAATAAATTTTTATTAGGAGTTGTATACAGGCCACCCGACTCCCCTGTTTCATTCTGGGACAAGCTTCAAGCTAGTCTCGACCAAGCAAAAACTACCGGTACCCATAATATCATCATAACAGGTGACCTTAACGCCGACTTTTCCACGGCACCAGGTAAAAAGCTTGACCATTTTTGTAATACTTATTTCTTTTTTCCGCACATTCATGAACCCACCCACATGACTGAAAATACGTCTCGTGGTTTAGATCGGGTCATTTCTAACATCCCGAATTTCTATTCTGAATCAAAAGGTTTGCCACCAATTGCTAATTGCGACCATAGCGTGGTGTCTGTCAATATTAGTTTTCGACGCAAAATTGAGCCCGTGTATAAAAGATTTATATGGTTATATGAACAGGCAAACTTTAATCATCTTCGAGAATATTTAAGTCAAATCGACTGGGACAACTTCTTTCCATCCAACGATATAAATGCCTGCTGCCTGCTATGGACTGAAGGCTTTCTGCAAGCCGCCAAACAATGCATTCCTAATAAAGAAGTTGCCATTCGTCCGGACGATTTACCCTGGCACACATCTTCTCTGCGCTGCGAAAAGCGCAAAGTGATGCGCGCATAATCCAAAGCCAAAGATGGTAAACACGGACCTAATAGTCTCGAACTTTGGGCCACTTATAATCGGCTTCGTAACCCGTATCAGGAACATCTCCGTGAAGCCGAGGATCGACACCATAATAAATTAAATAACTCCTTGAAAAATTCTAAAAACAAACATAAAGCGTGGTGGAAAACTGTTAAACATTTTTTGAATCGAAATCATCGTCAGAATATTCCTTCTTTACTATGTGATGGCAAACACGTCACCGACAACGTTTCTAAAGCAGAAATCTAGCTCGTTTTTCTTGAGACAAAACACTGTTGACTCATCTTCAATTACCAATCCTCTACCGCCCGATCACCCCTTAAATACACTTGGAGGTTTAAACATTTCTGAAGGTGAAGTACTGAACACACCCAAAAGTCTTGGTACTACTAAAGCAACTGGCCCAGATGGGATTAGTACTAGACTTTTGAAAGAAGCAGCTCCCATTATTTATCGACCTCTCACTAAACTATTCAATTTATCTCTATATCAGAAACAGTTCCCGTCTATTTGGAAAGAAGCTCACGTGACTCCTTTACACAAAAAGGGCGACAAGAACCTGTGTAATACCTATTGTCCTATATCCCTTTTAAGCTGTACAGGGAAAGTAATGGAAAAAGTAATTTTTAAACAAGTGTTCAATTTTTTTCGCGACAACATGTTCATTTCAGCAAACCAGTCAGGATTTATTCCTGGTGACTCAACAGTCAACCAGTTACTTTCCCTATACCATGAGCTATGTTTATTGATCAGGAAAAAGAAGTAAGAATTGTTTTCCTTGATATAAGCAAGGCCTTTGATAAAGTCTGGCACAAAGGTCTTCATAAACTGGAAAAAACGGCATCGTTGACAATCTTCTGACATGGTTTGAAGATTACCTCTATAATCGGAAGCAACGCGTCGTTTTAAATGGTCAATCCTCTAGCTGGGGAACTATAAGCGCTGGTGTGCCTCAAGGATCTGTATTAGGTCCTTTACTCTTTTTGATTTATATTAATGATATAGTCAACGTTGTAAATTCAGAAATCAAACTCTTTGCGGATGATACGTCCCTTTATCTTACTATTGAAGATCCTGTTCATTCTGCTACTGTCATGAACGATGATCTGGCCTCCCTGGATGAATGGTCTAGGGAATGGCTTATATACTTTAATGCTTTTAAAACAGACACCATGCTCGTCTCTCTAAAAAGAAATCCCCCTGATCACCCTCCATTGATTTTCCAAGTTCACCAATTAGAGAATGTTTTAGAACACAAGCATCTGGGTCTTTCGTTAAGATCAGATCTACAATGGAATGAACATGTTAAACAAGTTGCAACTAAAGCCTGTAAACAAGTAAACATTCTGAAAACTCTACAGTATCGCCTGGACCGGGACACATTAGAAACGATTTATACCTCCTTTATTCGACCTATTTTACAGTACGGAAACGTGGTCTGGGATGGCTGCACGCGGGATGATGCAAAACTTTTGGAAGACATTCAACTGACTGCGGCCCGAATCGTGACAGGAGCAATGAAAACCACCCCTATAGAAATGCTATACGAAGAAACTGGCTGGGAGACCCTATCCAAACGAAGAGAAAGATCCAAACAAATCATGATGTATAAAATAGTTCATAAATTAACCCCTAGCTATTTGTACTCTCTTCTCCCCAATATTCCAATATTCCACCGTAATACTAGGGCACAACTCGATCAAAGCAGACGCTCAGACTTACCCTCTTTCAATTGTAGAACAGTCTTATTCGAAAACTCCTTTTTTTCCTTCTGCTATCAGTTTGTGGAACCTTCTCCCATCGGAAACTAGAAATCTTCCAACGTTGTTCCAATTTAAGAAGAAAATTTCAACTCCCAGACAGTTTTCTGTTATATTTCCCGAACTTCTTAATGTAGGCAAAAGATATCTGTCTATTCTACATTCTCGTTTGTGTATGGGCCGCAGCCAATTGAACGAACATCTTTTTAAAGATTGGTGTAAAAGATTCAGCAGCTTGTTCATGTGCGCCACCACCGAGAGCATCTGGCACTACTTTCTCACCTGTCCAAACTACATTGTCACTCGAGATGCATTACATACAACCATTGGTCCTTTGGCTCCATTTTCTATAAACACAATTTTGTTTGGCAGTGCTTCTTGCAGTCTCGAGGACAATATTATTATATTTTTATCTGTTCAAGAGTTTATTGAAAAAAGTAAACGATTCCAAGGTGAAACTGTAACTTAATCATTCATATCGATAATTCGAAAATGCAAATTAATAATATATACTGGCAATATTGACAACTTCATGAGCCCCGCTATCTGTGTTTGTTCTGGGGGCGTCTATCCTTTCGTTTGTTTTTCTCCCACCACGCTGCTCATCAAGTCCCCTTGGATTTGATGAACGGTGGTTCATTGGAGTTGTGCTGTCAAGTCAGTCCTGTGTTTTCGTCTTTTCTCCACAAGAGGGATTAATATAGGGCTTTGCCCCTCTTCCCAATTGTTTTTCTTTTGGAAATAAAATACGTTTAAACCAAACCAAATTGGCAATAAAAGTTTAAAGACAATGACATGAAAGTTAATCCTGACAGCGTCAAAGCTACGATACTCTCTCTAAGAACTCTATGTCATGCAGATAACTATTCTCTCATTGATTGATTGATTGATTGTTTGATTGATCGATTGATTGATTGATTGATTGATTGATTCATTCATTCATTCATTCATTCATCAAATATATACATTCAAGTCTCCTTAAGCACAATTAGAGAGTAGAAACCATCACAGGCTTATATACGCTCAAAAATAGGATAAGTGCTATATATTTCACAGTATAAATGATATTAACTATAAAGTACCGGTACATATTGATTCATTTTGCCACATATATCTCATGTTGTAGTGTATGTATAATTCACTGTTACAAATGATTATGTTTTAATTTTATCTTAAATATGGATAATGATTTGATAAAACGAAACTTTATAGACAGCTGACTACAAATGATTGCACCTTTATATTTGACTGAAGATTGAGAAAAAGTTGTTCGAGAAGGAAATATATGTAGATTATGTGTTTGTCTTGTGTTTTAGGAGCGTACATCCATACTTATAGTAGACATATTCTGAATAATTTGTGGGAATATCCCATTTACAATTTGATGCATAAATATATCTATCAAAATTGCATTCATATTTTCAAATATCAGTATTCTATAATCCTTAAACAATTCTTCAGTATGAGCATTGAAATTCGATGAACTTTTAGCCCGTAATATTTTCTTCTGTAATTTAGCTAGACAATCCAGAGTACTTTTGTAGTTGCAAAACAGGATGGCCTGATCAGGATTGTGATTATTTAACATTAGGTGTCAATACTGGGGTTGTAGCATATTTTTCAAATCAGTAAGAGTACTGTTTTTAATTTCACATGGAAGGTGTGAAACTCAAGTCAAGGAAACCAGGGTTCAAAATTAGCGGGTGTTTGGGTGCCCCAGACAACTTCCATTCGTATCGGGCGACTTTATTCCCTTGGCTGGTTTCCCATGGGGCAACTTTCTATCTTTTGCAAACATATCATTTCCAACAATAGTGGGAACCTTGAATGGGCCAGTCGCCAGTTGCGAAAAAAAATCATACAAGTTCGCCAATTTGGCGAAGATAAACATTCTGCATGATAGATTTTCCTTGAAAATCCTGCGAGTATAAACATTGCATTTTTTTTTTTTTTTTGTTACACAGTCTGGGTGCATTTACCTTCATTCTGAGATACATGTATGCTTGTACGTATTTTCAAAACTAAACTTCCTTCTCAAGTTATTGTATTTTTTTTCTAAATGGAGATAATCAAGACAATATTTAAATAACATGTTCACTTTCAATATTTTCCTCTGAATTTAACCACTTTATACAAGCAGCCGTTTGAAAATCCATCATTAATTGTACTAAGCAATTGATGGAATAAAATATAATTATCATGGTAACAAATATACAATAAGCTATGCTTCAATGTGTAAAACCTTAAAAAACAGTCAAAGTCACCATTACACATAAAATGATACCGAGTTCGTGCAGGTATCTTGGACACTGATCTTGTGTCCAAGTTTTGTCAATTAAAAACTTGCCAAAATTTGTGTGATGTAACTTTTGAGTGAGGTCTTTCTTCAAGTATTATCAATAATAATAATAATAATAATAATAATAATAATAATAATAATAATAATAATAATAATAATAATAATAATAATAATAATAATAATAATAATAATACATGCATGCATGCATGCATGTATAGTTACTGAACAGGCTCTATAAATTACTTGTACATGTCAGACCAATAGGAGTAAAGTTTGGCAAAAGAAATTTTGCAGCTTTAGCAAATTTGTCTAAAAGATAAAGATTCCTAGGCCCGGCCCTGTAAATATACGCCTCCCTGATTAAATACAGTTCCTAGAATCCATTTTTTTTTTGGTGCGGAAACATTTTTTTTCATAGTGGCAACAAATAAAGCTCTTGTTCATCTATATTTGCGACATTTTAAATATCAGTCTCTTTGACAAGCTAGCTAGTAACTACAATTCTCATGTGGCGGAAAACTGGGCAACTTTCTGGAGGCTTGGGCAACTTGTAGAAATGCTGAGGTTGCCCAGGGGAGATTAAAAAAGTTCTTACTGTCACCCCTGGAATATACAATGCTACCAGGTGTTTAAAAGATGGTGGACAGAAATTCCGTGATCGCATCACTTACATATGCAAGCACGCTGTTAAACGGATAAGTGCATCAAGATGTTTCTTCTGTAATACGAAGTCTAAAGAAAACATGTTAATATTTGATGCTTTTATTCTATCCAACTTTACTTCCTATTATCACTTATGTGGACAAACCGATGCAAACAAAATTTAAATGATTTAAAACCGTACTATACGCTTTGTCGTGAATGAGCACAAAGTTTCATACTCTGTACTCTTGTAACGAGCAAGTACGCTGTTTCTATATTTAAATCACCTACGCCAGGCTGTCAAAAAACTGTCTAACATAATGGCCCGAGTTTCCTGGGAAATCCGTTTAAACGATATAAAGCTCCCTACAACCTAAGAGATAACGATATGCTCGAGCATTCTGCTTACAACACCTATGCTTATGGCAGAAATACTACGCTACCCAGGGGCCAAGCTCTGGAACTTTGTCCCCCCTATCCAAGAGGCAAGTACCCCCCCCCCCCCCCCCCCCCGTTCAAGTGTCTTCACAAACACGGTTTGGCCCTTCATGAAAATGGTCTTTACGTTCTCTATATCAAAGTAGAATGTAAAGTCATTGATTTCTTTTTTCTGCAAAGGACCAGATTTACAAAAAGGCACAAATACAATAGCCTTATTTGTGTGTTATGCTTACCATTTTTTTTATTATTATTATTTTTCATCCTAGTAAATACCATCAAACATTGTGTACTAATGTTATTTTTACTGCATCTCAACCTTAAATATATATATATATATATATATATATATATATATATATATATATATATATATATATATATATATATATATATATATATATATATATATATATATATATATATATATATATATATATAAACATTTTCGAGGTGTTTCTGAGATTTCCCCTAGGGACATATTTCACTGGTATATTACATGAATGTTGATTCCATCCTATGGTCAATGCGAGGGAACAAAAGACGGGACAATATGTTCAGGACCTACCTTTATATTTAACTTTAAGCAACGTATGAGGGTAGAACTCTTGTGGGAAATACAATATATCATTTTTATCACTTTAAGGGTGGAACTCTTTTTTTTTTTTTTTTTGTATCTTTGGTTTTTGTTGGTTGGTGGGGTGAAAGTTTGAGAAATACATTACATTCTTTTCAGGGTGTAACAACTTGGGAAATATTAAAGTTATAAGGGTGGCTCTCTTTGTTTTTAATGACTATTTTGTGGAGGTGGTGGGGAAGGTGGGGATGGGGCTATTTTGCAAAATACACTTTATTCTTTTAAGAGTGAAACTCCTTGGAAAAGTATTGTGTATAGAGCTCATCGGTTTGTTTAATTATGTATTTGTGTCGTTGTTTGCTTGTTGGTTTATTTATTTATCTATATTTTTATTATTTGATGGGAGTGGAACTCCTTTGGAACAAATACAAAATTTTAAGGGTGGAACTCCTTTTTTGTTTTCTAAAGCTCAGCTGATTTGTCATTCAAATGAGCTTATAAGATGGTACTTCGTCCGTAGGTCGTCCGCCAATCGTCCGCCAGTCCGTCCACAATTCACATTTTCGACTTTTTCTCCAAAATCTTCATCCACATTTACTTCGAACTTGGTGGGGGTGCACTTTGGGGGCGGGGGGGGGGGTCTCTCTGACAAGTTTGGTCAATGGATCATGCTCCAGTGATATTTAGATATTTCATGAGATTTTGGTTTTTTGGGGGGCAATTTTTTTTTTAAATCTTCCCCCCTACCGCTCATCCAATTGCTTTGATATCACACAAGAACATTCCCAGGGACTCCTTGTTCTTAATTTGTTCACCAGGTGACGCTGCAATTCTTTTCTAATTTTTTAATGATTTTTTTGTGTGATTTTGCTATTTTCCACTTCTTCTCCAGAACTGTCACTCAGGCTAGGCTGAAACTTGATTGATATGTTCCTTGTGAAAGGGTCAAAGAAAGTTGTGCCCTACGTGGCACTGACACGGATTCCTGATTTTCATCCCTTTTTTTTTTTTCAATTCGGGTACGTATCGGTAAAGACACCTTTCTTATTGATCAAGATGTATGTCAATGGACATGCTAATGTTAATTCACATTTTCGATTTCTTCTCCGAAACTGTCATGCAGATTGACTTCAAACTTGGCGGCATTGTACCTTGAATGGGCTTGTTACAAATTTGTAAAAATGGTCCTGCTCAAGTGATGTTTGAATTTTTTTTCTTTTGGGGGACAAATCTTTAAAAAAATATTCTTCAAAACCACTCCCCCGATTTCTTTGGTATCACACAGGGACACACCTAGAGACCACTAGTTCTTAATTTGTTCACCAGGTGGCCTTGTGATATTTTTCTTTTTTTCTTTCACATTTGTTTGTGGGTTTTCACAGTTTTCGACCTCTTCTCCTGAACGGTCACTTTTATTAAGCTGAATATTGGAGAATATGTTTTTTGTGGAAGGGCCAAACAAAGTTGTTCAGTAGGTGGCACTCCTATGGATCCCTTATTTTTACGATTTTTTTTTTCTTTTTCATTTCCGGTAGTTTTTGGTAAATGCACCTTTCCTATTTATTACTATATAAGTCATTTTAATGTCAATTCACTTTCATTAATTGCACTTCTCTGAAGAAACTGTCAGTCCGATTGGCTTCAAACTTGGTGGCATTGTAACCTTGAAGGGTTTCTTACAAGTTTGTTCAAATGGTCATGGTCCATTAATTTTTGTATTTTTTATTTTTTTTTTTCTGGAAAATCTTTAAAAAAGTTTTAAAAGGAGAGTTTCACATGCAAATTTATTATATTGGTTATAAGTTAAATGATTCAGCCAAGCTTTGTGTCAAACCTGCTAGGGATTTACCTCTGATAAGTGTCTACCTATTTTGTGCAAGTGGTCATGCTCTAGTGATTTTTGGCCTTTGACCTCATTCCCAAGTACACTGAAAAACTGACATGAAATTCCCTATTCACTTGATCGCTTGTGATCTATTTTGAGCCAAGATCTTGATGTTGCACATGTTCATGTTTCTCTGTGAAGGTCACATTTAGAAAGTTCATGAGTGACATTGAGCTCATTTCTGGGATCACAGTGCAATATACAGGCATTTTACTCTTTACTTTAACTTGAAAGCTACTTGAGCTGGGACCTTCATGTTGCACAAGTTAGTGTTCTTTCATAAAGTTCACACTACCTCAGTACATGGGTGACCTTGATCCTATCCCAAGTTCACAGAGCCACAAGTGTGATGAATCTCTGGGTCAGCTGAGCATGGACTGTTCATACAGCCCTGTTGTTTTATGTTTCATTTGGGGTTGATCTTCTTTGCGAAATGCATTTATTCCTTTTAAGGATGAACTGCTTGGAAAAATATTCTATTTCAATGGTGAAATTCATCGTTTTCATTTTATTATTATTATTATTATTATTATTATTATTATTATTATTATTATTATTATTATTATTATTATTATTATTATTATTATTATTATTATTATTATTGGGGTATGTGTGAGTGGGTGGAACTTCTTTGCGAACTGCATTATATCCTTTCCCTACACCTTGGGAACAGATGGAACCTTTAAGGTTGGAGCTCCTTTGTATTTTTGTATGTCTTAGTTTGGGGGTCGGGTGAACCTCCTTTTCAAAATTAAATTTTAACCTATTAAGGGTGGAGCTACTTTGGGAAATATTAAACCTTTAAAGGGTGGAACTCCTTGTTTTTATTTTTTTGGGGGAAGTGGGGTGGGTGGGGTGAACTCCTTTTTGAAATACATTACATCCTCTTTTATGGTGGAACTCCCTGGTTGTATTTTTTTTTTTTTGAGGGGGGTGTAACTCCTTTGCGATATACATAATATTCTTGCTGGGGTGGGACTCCTTGTTTTTCATCTTCTGGGGTGGGGTGGGGTGGAAGTGAAACTCTTTTATTTCTATTAAGCGCATTTGATCCTGATTATGTTTCTTTCTCAATTTCACCTTTCTCATCTTTTCTTTCTTTTTCCTTTCTTTTCTCCTTTCTTCAAATAATTGACGACCAGCAATATCTTGTGGTTAGAAACATCCATGCAACATTAATTTCAGGGACCTCAAACAAGTTTCAACAGCCCCTGACCCTAGTGGGTTATGTGTACAAAAAAACTTCGCTTCGACAATGGTGGAGCATATCATGAGAGCACTGTAGTGAAGAATGTATTTATAGAACATCCAGTTTCAACACAAAAGAACCTAATATCCAATAACGTATCACTAGGCTTTCAGCAAAGTATCGGTGACTAGTTATTAAATCATCTAGGAAAATAAGGTCATTCCACAGCTAATATAATTATGCATTTCATACACTGGTCGCGGTGTTATACGATAGGCATGGTGAATATGTATCGTACATCAATCCCTAAAATAATATTGACTTACTGGTACCGCAGTGTATAGAAGATGCATGGTACGGGGTCACGGTTGGCCAATAAGGCCTATAATTGCTTGCCCTATGACACTAACAAATTTGTCCAATATCCGCGCGACCCTAGTCCAACTAATATCAGCGAATTCAAGGGGAAGCAGATCTATCCCTTGGGTAGTCTGACCGGATTTTCCATCACTTAAGTTATCAATTTAAGATAAATTGGCAGACAGGTATTGCCATTGAATGAACCGGGTGCCTGAAGACTGCTAGTGCGCCGCCAAAACCTACCCCAGTTGTCCACGGGTAGCCACTTATCAAGATATAGGGATGCTTCATTGTTGTCGTGGATAGAAGTATGGCTATGCGGTACTAACACCTGCGTGAGCAACTAATTGTGCCAAGTAAATTGGTGCTTTGTGCGAAGTAGCTGTTGTGCCGGCAGGCTGTGTGTGAAGACTGTGAATTGGAAGGCTGTCGCGAGGCCCTTAATTAAATTACCTGCAAATATAATGAGTCCCTTGGTGTTTTAGTAATCAAGGCACAGTTTCATTGCGATTTCATCCGCAAGGGGTACATCATGTGTAGTTAAGAACGTTAGGCAGGATAATGCTTGAACTGTCCATATTAAAGCTGGCTTTTGTACGAGGTCAATTATCAGAAGAAGGTAAGCATTGAGGTTGGCTTGATGTGGCAATGCCAGAGAAGAGCGACATTATATGAAAGACTGATACTTTCGGACAAGGAATGTGTCATTCGGTGCGTAGCACGTGAAGTAACATTGCTGTTGTTGCAATCAAAGGTTTCTGCAACAGTCGCTTGATAAGGCCATCATCAAAGTATCCTTCCTGATAGAACTCAAAGCTCCGACTGTCCCCTGGAATGCCTCATACTCCTGACTACTTCCCTTTGGAAAGTGCCGACATACAACATATTCCGGGTGGCTATAATTCAAACTGAGCAGTCGCAGGCCATGCACGCTGTACTCACTCAGGAGAAGTTAGCCTTACGCATGCCGACCAGACATCTGATTCGACCTCTAAAAACAGATCGACAATGTTTTATTATAACCACTTATACAAGAACCCACCACGACTTTCGGACCTGTATCTACTATGGGGGCAACCTTTTCCCCTAAGCTCCAGCTTTCACTCAGCAGGGGCGCTTTAGAGGTCCGAGTAGTGCTGCTACTTAATTCATAGCCTGCAGGCGACCTCAGCTTTTTAACACAATATTCCTATTCTGGGGCCCACCGCCGCCAACAAACGTCACTTCAAATCATCGTATTTACATGTTTAGGTAATGCTCACACTGGAAAAGTCCCAATATATATTTAGCATTAGTTTCATTCTACAAATAAATCTGCCGTTAAGACTTATCACACATATATTTTGGAGAGTACCTCTTCAAAATATCGAATCAGGACAAGCCCACAAGCTTCTCTGCCATTTTGAAAATTGTGGATTCTGCACCAAATGGTTTGTAAATGAGGATAGTATTATTACGACGATCTTCGAGGGTTATAATATATGAAACCAACAGGAAAAAAATGCATTTTTCAGAGCATCAGTAATGATATGATAAATGCTGTGGCCGCAATTCCTTTTGGCATCCAAATCAATTTGATTTTTTTGTCTGACTGTCCGGCAATACATTGCACCATGTTCAAAATAGTGCACGATTTGCCGGTTTCCAGGTATCGAGTGCATTTGGAAATTTTGTAACTGCCGATAATAACTGCTTCAGACACAACCGAGCTGGCAGATTAAATTTGAGATAGTAAGTCATGTTTTAAAAGTACTCGGGCGGGCACCTGGAACCTAGCCAAATATTACGATAATGATCACCGAACAACCGTGCCTATGCTGTTCCACTGAACAACCGTAGGTATGCCTTATTAAACTTTATGTTGCTATGTTGTTTTACCGGCCCAAGTTAAGCCTACAGAAAAGGTGAAATAAACTGTTGTTTTTGAGTTGACTTTACTGCAAAATGACGGCCATTTTCTCGATAAAATCGTTTAACCAGGGCTATGGCTATCCTGTTGCATCGAACGACCGAGGCTATGGAGCTATGCTGTTTCCCCAGCCCAAATTAACCCTCCGCTCCAGACAAGGTGAAATAAACTGCTGTATATGAGTTGACTTTACTGCAAAATAACGGCACACGACAGCCACCTTCTCGATTAAATCTTTCTGTCAAAGTCCATTTGTTTTGTCAGTGAACGGCGGCTCGACACTTTTTTTTTCTGTTTCGTATAATTTTTTTGTTTTTTGTTTTTTGTATTGTTTCATGAAAATAATTTATGGTCGGGATCCGGGGCTTTTCAATGGGTTCAGTCGGGTAATCGGAACCACACATATATTTTTTGTTAGGCCCTAGGTAACTTGGATATTTCTTGAAATATCTTTTGAATGGATGGTCTTTCCCCTTTTACACATTACCTCCTTTGACGTCAGTTTAATTTGTTACCTGGGCACAGCCAAAGGCACTTGTCGTACACAGAAACGCCACCCAATCAGCATTTTAATACTATGAGCAGCTAATGATAGGCGGTTTTCATTTTATTTTTAACATCGACCTCCATGCCCAGATGAGGTGTTCACCAAATCAGGTCACAAGCCATTTAATTACAAACTGCACCCACTTAACATGGAAATGTAGAGAATTAAAGTACGAAGCATTGAAAAAAAAATATATATATAAATGACAATTTATTCATTCGAATTTTCGGTAATGTTTGTTATCATCCCTGGGCTGCAGAGTTGCAATACATGAAATTAGTCCAAGAAAGTGATAAAAAGAGAAGTTTGATTCTGGTAAGCTGGGTAGCATAACAATTTGAATAGGGAAATGTCAGTTTTTGTGTTGAGTCATGGGTGACTTAAATGATGCCATGGCCAGATTATGCCCAGACAGGGACGTAAATAAGTTGGTCGTATTTGTTCTAAATTTCAGGACTTTGCATCAAGAACCAAATTTATTTACAATAAACTTGAGTCAAGAGGATTCAAAGGTGTACTTTTGATCAAATATTTCTACAAATTTTGCTGTAAATATCCCGAGATGGTTAGAAAGTTTGACTTCAATAATTTTAGAGATTTTAGAGTTGCCTGTTTTGCTACTTAATTTCATCTTTTGACACCATTATGTTTAAACGTTCACCTTTCGGACATTTTAGGCTAGCTTGTGTTCTGTTAGGTAAACCCCCAGGGGCTACAGGTAGCAAGAAGCGGCCTACGACAGTTACAAGCTTGCCTAATTGTACTTGATATCTGGTTAATATTTTCATTGCATTCTTTTGACATAAATACAAAAGACTTCCATTTTTTTCTGACTTGCCCTATAATTCTACTGTTAACATCCAAAGATTATTAGAAAGTCTGGCTGCAATAATCTACAGTTTTTAGACTTGTCTGTTTTGCTACTTAACTTTATCTTTTGGCATCTTTCTGTTTTAATATTCACTATCAGACATTTTAGGCTTACATGTTTTCTGTTAGGTAAACCCCCAGGGGCTACAGGTAGCAAGAAGCGGCCTACGACAGTTGCATGTTTGCCTAATTGTACTTAAAATCCTGTTAAGAAAATTGTTTTGATAGCATGTTTTGGGCATAAATGCTAATGACTTCCATTCTTTTCTGACATGCCTAAATGCACATTTACTCACTATTAAAAAATTACTCAAAATTGACAGTATTTTCTCAAGTGTCACAAACCTGACACATTAAGTTGACACATTGACTCAGGGTTGGCAGTTAAATAGAGCTTAATTGTTTGAGGAGTAGGTGTCATCATGGAGTTTGTTTTACATCTCTGGTACAGGATGTACATTGTTGCAGTCCTTGTTAGGATTTTCCTTGGTTTGTACAGGTGGTCTAGCTGCAACTGTTTATTTTACAATCACTGGGACTGAATATAATGCCCCAGCTTGTTTCCACTTCAGTTAAACATTGGCGGATGGTTTAACTAGGAAAAGCTGTCCAGCTAGAAAGGGTACATTTTGGTTCAGGGGTAAGTCAAATTGTTCTTATCTGAACCTCTGTACTATGCAAATTTGGTAATTATGGTTTGTTTGACAGGTATTCTTCTTTGATATGAAGCTCTGCATTTACAAGCAAAACTTCACATATTTAGCTAATTCATCAATTGCCACGTTCATATTTATTCATTATTATGTGGGTTGTCTTTGCTGAATATTTAGCTTAGGCAAGGAGCCGCTACTCAGAGAGACGTGTACGGGTAAAAGGCTCCGAAACATGTTGAATAGTTACCCGCTGAAGACCCTTTAATTTGTTTGGGCTGATACAGCCTATGTCAAAATTTTACAGAGGAACGTGTGCAATATAGACAATAGTAATTCCATATATATACAGGTTAGACAGGGACAGGTTAGCTTATGGAGAGTAAAGAGTTCGAACTGCGGAATAGGATATTGACTACTAGGAAGTGGTTCTGGGCAAAAAGACACAAATACAAAATAATATATCAATTACGCTTGAGTTACCATGCACCTTCCGTTTTGTCGATACACAAGTTTCGACACATTGGTTAGGTACAATTCCTTGATTTTCAATTCTGCAACTTTTCTTTTATAGGTCATATAGTTATTGTTGAGATGAAAATGAAGACATGGGTCAGTTGATCTTAACTTTCTTGAAATTCATAGTCTCACGCCTTCATCCCCGTAGAAAAAAAATGAGCCTTATATGATACAAACTAGTGCAATCTGAGACGAAAGCGTAAAGCATTTTACATTGAAAGTCCTGCTCTCTCGATTGTTTTTAAGCCTTTTGTAATAACTTAGATTTTGGACTTGAACCAAAAGCATATAACATAATTACATTAAAAAAAAACGTAAATTTCGCAGAAGTTGTCGGAAATATTGGAAAATTTACTACTTCCAATTTACTAAAATTGAAACCATTTATGTGCCTGATGTGGTTGCAGATGTGAGCCTATTGTGATAAATAGCCCATCGTACATATTGAAAGCAGATGGCATTTTTTTTTAATTGCGTGTCACGTGGGTTACATTCCGTTACCCTCTATTCCACACTAAGCCAACAGCTTTAACAAAATTATTCCGGGCTTATAAAGTTCTAGTGTTTTTACGGAACAATACGATTATGAACCAATATGTTGTAATTTAAAAATAACAATTCGGAGTCAATGGTTATTGAGTGCGCAACGCTTAGCACACATATCCCGACAAATAACCATGTTGTGGCCAACACTCGATGGATGGATGGATGGATGGATGGATGAATGGATGGATGGATGGATGGATGGATGGATGGGTGGGTGGATGTATGGATGGATGGATAGATAGATGGATAGATATATAGATAGATATATAGATAGATAGATAGATAGATAGATAGATAGATAGATAGATAGATAGATAGATAGATACATAGATAGAAGGATGGATGGATGGATACAGAGATATACAGACAGACAGACAGACAGACAGACAGACAGACAGACAGACAGACAGACAGACAGACAGACAGATAGATAGATAGATAGATAGATAGATAGATAGATAGATAGATAGATAGATAGATAGATAGATAGATAGATAGATAGGACTAGGATTACAAATAAAGCATTGTGCTGCTTTACATTTTGGCCCTGAAAATAAATAAATACCTAATATGTACAAGTTTATGGCATTGAAAAAGATTGAAATTGATGTAGCATAAATGTCACTGAGCTCCTTCTGAACGTTTAAGCGATGCTACCAAACATACAGTTTCTGGGACTTTGTTCCAACTGAAGGGTTGAGAGTAGAAAAAAAGCTATTGTGATATATGTCTGTGTTAGGTTTCAGGACATAAAATAGGGATCTGCCGGATGATCTTGTGGTTCTTGTGGAAACTTCACCAATAAAGACCAATCTATCTCCAATGCATGGTTACGTTTTCCCATTTTAAGCATTGTACATCCAAATACATTATTGGAATTTGTGATTTTCGTGTAGTGTATTCCACTGCAGTTGCTGAAATAGAGACCCAGTGTGGTCTAAAAAGTTTATTAATCTGTTCCACATAAAAGCCGTGTTGTACATTATATATTTATTAGGCGGCAAATCAGTAAGTGTGCGTGCATATTAAGCACTTATGATATGGTGATTCCTCTTTGCAATATGTTAAGTTCCTCAGGCCAACTCGAGAATTCAACAATTTTTTTTTCTTAATTTTCTGAGAGAACATAACCTAAAGATTAAAAATGAAAATAAAATCAGAGATATATGTAGACTAGCAAACTTTGTAAGTAAGTCATTCTCGTGGACGAGAAACACCAAAGTTGACCAATGTTTTGACCATTTTCATCAGTAGTAAAACAGTTTCATGAAAAAAAAGTTGTGATAGGAACGAGGTGTACTTCCAATATTTACTTGATTCAAGTACTTAATGATATCATAATCCCTTCAAAAGCAGGCTGAG
Organism: Hermodice carunculata; assembly: GCA_964020975.1. Classification (NCBI taxonomy): domain Eukaryota; kingdom Metazoa; phylum Annelida; class Polychaeta; order Eunicida; family Amphinomidae; genus Hermodice; species Hermodice carunculata. The sequence continues at coordinate 76,369,777 of OZ026622.1, read as the reverse complement.
ACCGTATGTTTCACCTTGAGATGTTAAGAAACTAATAAGACTTAGTATTGAGATGATTTATATACATGCCATTGTAATATCGCACATGCTTATTGAAAAATGCGAGGACAGCTATTTGTGCAAAATAATACTCCTTTCTTGGCCCCAAATTACAGAGATCTGATTAAATTGTTCGTAAAAACCCAGTCAAAATATTTAGATATTGAGAAAATATCCGAGACTAGGATAATGTGTCTGACCTTACATCTCTTCATTTTTACGATTATAAAAATGTTTGGACTATAAGGAGCACACACACACACACACACACACACACACACACATACACACACATATATATATGCGTGTGTGTGTGTCCGTATGTATCTCTGTCTGTGCATCTGGTACATACGCCGAAAAGATTTGAATCAAACTGAATAATGGTTTTGACATCAGCAAGCAAACAGTTCTAATGGCATCTGTGAAACATGTGTTATAATTGAGAAGATGTGTGAACGTAACTTTTAAAAAGCTTGTTCAGAGCACTTTTCAGACTATTCAATATCAAGTGGATACACAACTTGTACATGCACAGTACAACTTATCTTGGCATCTGTATGTGTGTTAGATTTGAAAATATGAAAGACTTCAGTTACAAATTCTTCTGATCAATACAGATTAGCAGGCTCTGTCCTTTATCCAATATTCAACTAACTTTTCTTTCTCTCCTTCTCTCAATAGCTGCCTCACGCACAATGATCACCGACATGCACAGATAAGACGGGATGGCATCGATATCTGTTATTATTTTTGTAGGTGGTTTTAATTCCGCTTAACTATTCACAACTAAGTCCTTAGGTTCCTTCAATATATACTATAATTATATATATATATATACTATAATTATATATATATATATGTATATATATATATATATATATATATATATATATATATATATATATATATATATATATATATATATATATATATATATATATATATATATATATGCAGTGGAATCATAAATCAGAAAGTGGCCAATTTGATAAGACAAAGATGTGGCATAGAATGAAAGATCTTTGCATAACAACTGTAGTCGAATGTGTCAAGTTTTTGTTTTTTTGTAACGGTCAAATGGCGCTCGTAATGTTCAGTCAGTCGACCTTTGTGCTAATACGCGGGGGGGGGGGTGCGCAGATAAGGGAAATAGGGTGAACCTGGAACATCTATGCGTTCAATGACCCACATAGGGCCATATCTGCAATAAAATATTGTGTATTCATCTGTGCAGTCAATTATTGGTGCCAATGAGATGGTGGCGGATGGGCCTAAAACCACAACGTCGTCACATGGAGCTCTTACATATACTGAACCAAACAAATAACGCAACTTTTTCATTTGGGTTTATTTTCACATTGGAACTGTATTTAAAGTTCAGAAATATACGAACCGTTGTTAAATCAGTCTAAAATAATGCACCAAGTAGTGTGACCTCAAGGTCGAGTACCCTGACCTTGCCATGGGGTCATTGTCATGAATCAAGAGTGACTACAGCAGGCTATTTTACGCAAATCTCTGACACCTGAAATTAAGGTTGCCAAGTCTTCGATTCTGGGAAAGGAAAAGGCCACATTGAAATCAGCCCAAGTGTAACTGTGTGCGAGGATATGAGGCTTTCAAAGTTTGGTGGTTGTGCTGAATCAAGGACAACTGCAGGATTCAGTGTTACCCACATGACTAAAACATTTGCACCTTTACTGGTTGGGTGTAGCCCCTCACAGACAATAAAAGGGCAGCATGGGATTCATTTGGCACAGTATTCCAAGAACTATGGGTCGATTATCAGCAGTAGATCGGGAGAGAGGAATTGGCATGCTACAGGCTGGTTTATCTGCAGCAGAGGTGGCAAGAAGACTGCAAGTCCACAAATCCACTATATCCAGACTTGCTACAAGATTCCAGGAGACTGGGGCCACAACTGATGGACAGCGTCCTGGGAGATCAAGAGAAACCACACCTGCACAAGACAGACACATCAGGGTGTCACATCTGCGGAACAGAACTCGACCAGCCACTAGAACTGCACAACAGACACCTGGCAGAACCAATAACAGAATATCTGCCCAGATAGTCCGTAATAGACTACAAGAACACCATCTACACGCCAGGCGTCCTTACAGGGGTCAAATTTTGACACAGGCAAGAAAGCAAGCCTGACGACAATGGGCTACTGCCCATACTCGCTGGACCCATCAACAGTGGAGGGATGTGCTATTCACCGATGAATCCCGCTTCACCCTGTATCATGCAGATGGTAGGACACGTGTTTGGCGACGAAGGGGAGAACGCTACTCAGATGCCTGTGTGCTGGAAACAGATCGATTTGGAGGTGCATCAGTGATGGTGTAGGATGGAATTTCATTCACAGCCAAAGCCCAGCTAATCTTCATTGAAGGCAATCTTAACGCTGCCCGTTACAGGGATGAGATCCTTCAGCCTGTTGCTGTCCCTTTCATTAGACACCACCAACTCCACTTGCTTCAACAGGACAAAGCTCGGCCCCATGCCACTAGACTGACGATGGATTTTCTGCAAGGAGAAGGAATTAACGTTTTGCCATGGCCAGCCTTCTCACCTGATATCAATCCCATTGAGCATCTTTGGGACTACCTTGACCAGCGTGTTCGGAGAAGGGATCCACCGCCCGCCAACCGCCAGCAGCTTCGCCAGGCTCTTCAAGAAGAGTGGGATCGTGTGCCCCAGTAAAATATCCAATTATAATTACCTTTAGAAAGAGACCATTTCTGTATTAAGACCAAACGTTTACATACCAAATTATACCACACCGAGACCACTTCCCTATTGAGACCACATTTTCTATATCCATTAGGTGGTCTTAACAGGGAAATTCTACTGTATTATGATGCACGAAACCAAATGTTCTTCTCGACATAGTATCGATCTCTTGGTATATGCCATCACGTCATCAGTGAGTGTTGCATGCTGCACATGAAAGGTAGAACTGAAAGTAAAAGGTACACATATGATCAGCAGAATCTGGGTTTTTTTTTAACTTAAAAAATTACACGAAAAGGGAACACACATAAAGCCGCATAATGACAGAGAAAACTTACTTAAATACCTGGTGCCGCTGTCGAACTATTTCCGAAGTGAATTTATCATTTTTTTGTCACCTTGAGTTTGCCTGTTGGGGAAATAGCTACATACAAAAAAAGTATATGCACAAATAAAAACAAATGGTGGAGTGATGGAAACATAATAAGGTGTATACGGGGCCTACTCTGTAGTTCAAAAATACTAACATTTTTAATGCTGGTAATGTATTGTGCTAATTGATTACGTATGAACCGATTGTTTCCACATACAGACAAAAAAATAGAGTAAAGACCAGCAAAATGATGAAAAATAGAAATAAAATGGACCAATTCTACATGTTCTATGCTTCTAGCCGCTTCTTGAACGCAGGATAATCTGATTCCAAACTTGCCTCTATTTATATGTGATAAAAAAATTGGTTCACGGTTTATGACATTTCAAAATATATAGACGTTAGGGTTTACTGGTGTTCTGGACATCAATACGTACATATTTCACCCGATGTACTACTACATTAATTTTTGACTGCTAGCCATCTTGATTAAAGTGTGATCACGGCAGTTGCCCGTTGGAAATCCTCGGCCGACGTTTGGCCACAGGATAGTTTTGTTATGTCGTCGTCCGTCCTATAATCTATCCATCTGTCAACATTTGTTCTCGTCGCCCTAACTTAAGGATGCAAAGAGCTACCTCAGCCAAATTTTAGAATGTGGAATCCTCTCATGAACAGCTCAAAAGGAATCGCTTCGCAACCATCTTGACCTTCTTTCAAGATATAAGGGCCAACACCGTCAGTGTTATGGAATATTCTTGCCGGTCGCAATATTTTTTTTTTAAAGAGAGATTTGACTCAGCCAATGTTGGTGTGTGGGAGTATTGAAAAGATAGCTCATGTGGAAATGGCTATAAGGGAGCCTGACATTGTTTGAAAGTCACAGAGGTCAACTTTGTTACTTAAGCCAGTTTCAGCATAGTATGTTGAGGATGGAATGAGCTTCTCCATCGAAATTTGATACATTTTTTTTCTAGTGAAGGATTACCATTGGACACTGCTTACGGTATTGGGTTTCTCTATGCAATCTGAACTCAATCTTCGGTATAATTAGGATGTTTGTGGTAAGTTTCATATTATTCCATTATTTAAGAAACAAAAGTAGCGCTGTTCTATAACATTTTCCGTGCACTCTATGCTTTAAGAATGATTGTAGACAGCTTAAAAGAAAAAACATAATAAATATTTATCAAAGATGCATGTCTCTCAGCTGCATAAATCGAATACAAAAGTGACGTTCCAAAAATCCCGCAGGCAATATCCATATCATACAAAATGACGCTTTCAAAATTTGGTGTATGATAATTCTGGTGAATTTTGGCGGTTTTTTAAAAATCTGAATCGACGCAAACTAGTGCTGTTTGCTTTGAAGATATGAGTCTTATTCCATAGAGGGTGCAGCATCACCTGACTTCGATAATTTTCACACAGTAGTTCTTAAATATTTTGACCGCATATTTTGAAGAACATTCTTGTTCGGTCAGGTAAGAAGTGAATGGCATGAATCGTGTCTTTTTAAACCAATCTATCAACAAAGGAGAGTTGACGCATTGCATGCGCAGGTAGAAAAAAAAAATAAAGGCCGTCCGTTGTCCGCTCACAACTCGCATCTCGACCTCTACTTCAAAACTGCCAGCCAGATTCATTTCAAATTTGATTGCAATGTACATTGGGTGGGTTTCTACCAAACTTTCTCAAATAGTCACGCTCCAGTGTTTTTTTTTGGGGGGGGGAGGGGGATCTTAAAAATTCTCACCCAGTTGCTTTGATATCAAACAGGGACACCCCTAGGGAAGCCTAGTTCTTCATTTGCTCAGTAGGTGGTACTTCAATGGTCGATTTTTATGATTTTTTGTGTGTGTGTGTGTTTTTGCTATTTGTGATTTCTTCTCTCAAACCGTCAGCTGGATTCACTTGCGACTTGGTGGCAATGTTTCTCTGGTGGGTCTGCACCAATAACTCACGAATGATCACGCTTCAATGAATTTTATTTATTTTTTATGAATAACTGGGGGGGGGGGGAGGCAAGGCTGAAAAAAGGCTGCCCCGAAACCGCTTATCCAGTTGCTTCGTAATCACACAGGGACACTCTTAGGGATCCGTAGTTTAAAGTTGTTCTGCAGGTAGCGCTGCAATTTGCATTTTTTTTTTTTTTTTTATCATGAATTTTAGTATGTTTCGGTTCTTTGCACCCCTGATTTCATCAACGAGGTTCTGTGTCCACCTTTGCATCCGCGCTAAGACATCGAATATGAACAGCCTTGGACAAAACGGATGCAAGATGCGAAGACGCCTTGCTTATTGCAGATATGGTGAGAATGATGAGTTAGAAATAGCTCTTAGACTGAGCATTGTATGACACATATGGGCTGCACAATAGCGGTTCTGTGGCTCGAATATAATTTATTTGTGAATTTGTTTGCCGCTTCCATAATATTTACGAGATTTTGTGTGGCACGAGTGTGTCCAGACAGCTGACCTGATTTCAGTACATAGACCACGTGCACATCAACATGGTCAAAATCAAATCGCCCTCTCTTCACCATCAAACAATGCTGAAAAAGTATCGCCGCTTTTCTTATTTAAGGCCTGCGCTTAATTTCTTCATGACAGGTGCCATTTAGTGGCAATAGAAACTCTTTTGTTCAAGGCAGACACATGCATGTAAATGGAATGGTGAATCCCAGACAAACAACGAGTGTGTGTGTGTGTTCTGACATTTTGTGCATGCTGGTGTAGAAACATGGCGGAACAACGAATCCTAAAATAAAAAAAAGTCGTGTGTGATCACGCAGATAATGATAGCCATCACCGAGAATATATAAGGATCATAGAGCAAAACACAGCTCTATTAGGAACATAATTTACGATGGGACATTCTTCACAATACTGATCTTGTTGCCGGACTCATGGAAGTGAACTTAAATTGCATAAGCCTTGTCTTTCAGTGAAATGATGAGTGGACAAGCTCGGATCTCTTGACGCAATGTGTGATGATGAATCACAATCCCAAGACAAGGGCTCGGGCGGATGTTTGTTGTGAAAGATTTTATTTCTCTTGATTTTGATAAGATGTCCTGGCTGCATTTAGCTCAGATTGGGGTAGCTCTGCCAGTTGGAGGGCTAAGGTGTGTGTGTGTGTGGGGGGGGGGGGGTACAAGTTCAAAAATGGCATGGTGCAGGGGAAGTACTGCCCGATTTTTCATTATTTTTTAATATGATGGTTGTCTTGCTTTTTCATGAAACATTTAGCTTGGGTTGGGACAGCTCTGCCAGTTGGTGGTCTGAGATGTAGGACGTAGGGAGTTAAAATGTGAAAAAATGGCATGGTCGAGGGGAAGTGCTGCCCAATTTTTAATTTATGCTTTTGAACAGAACAATTGTCTCAAATTTTCGTGAAAATATGCATCAGAGTGCTCCGAATGTAATATTTCAAGGGTCTAATATTAACATTTTACGGAGGGGGGGGGGGGGGGTTACTGTCCCAAGGCAGTTACCTATCCAGGGGAACAGACCTTGTCGGTTGTCGGTCGTGATTTTAGCGGAAAAGGAGGATATAAATCTGAAAAATAGTTGATTTAGCCCATATTTTCCTTTATTTTATATATTTTCAACTCTTTTTACTGAAGTACATGTAGCTATTTGTATATCTGGCATTAGTGCATAAAACGTGAAGAGACAGACATAGACATAGAATCACGTTGCTGTATTCAATGATATACCGTTAAGATCAATGAACGACAAAGATTGAATAAAAATATAGAAAATAAATTGCCATAATATCGAACCCGAAAAGAGTTGCTATCCCATTTGGAAGGAATGATGCTGCCAAGTGTCTGACTGTATAAATATGGAACAGAATCAAATAGCCATATTTCATTTGCAGTTTTGTTTGGTGATTGGCTTATGACACAACACTTGGTAAATTTCGTGAACTTCCAACGTTTGGACCACCATTTACCAAGGCACCTTGCATGAGGTTTTTCAATATTTTACTAATGCAAATTAGCTTGGTATCAAACAGTTCCAAATTAATGGGTCTTTGCTGACAAAAGATTCTTCTGTTTTACAGCCTCCAGGGCAGGCGTTGAAAAGCCAATAATTCAAACAACCACAAAGCTGCAGATTTACATTTATTGATAATTTCCGTTCTTTACCTCAACCTCTGGCCTCATAAAACATACTGTTCCGTGCATCGGGTTTTTTCCGGCAGATGGCTTAGAATCAAAAACATGTAGAAGCATTAAGACTTGACCCACTTAATGCAAGGGCCTTGCTGTTACGTAGCTCTTCACTACACAGTAACGTATCCTTGCCTATATATGAGGATAACAGACCACAGAAAAAAATCAGTCAGGCACTATATCTTACATATATTTACTTCCGTTTATCTACCTGTTGTTACCTACTTACAGCTTCAAATTCTTTTATATAAACTCAATGCTCGTTCAGAAGGATGAGCAAATTGAGTTTAGAACATTTTTTTGTTTGTTTTTTTTTTTTTTTTTTTTTTTTTTTTTTTTTTTTTTTTTTTTTTTTTTTTTTTTTTTGTTTTGTTTTTTTTTTTTTTGTTTTTTTGTTTTTTGTTTTGTTTTTGCTTTCTCCAGCCTTCGAAACAAGAAAGGGCACCCCCTCCCAAAAATGTCCTACAATTTTGCAAATTCAAAGAATATGGCTGGATCAGTTTCTCCCGGACACATTTAATTACATACGCAAATTGCTGGTTTTACCAGCGTTATAGACTGATCCAGTTTCGCAAGTCAATAAGTTACTTTTTTCTATGAACCATGTTCAGGCAAAAGCACTAAAACGAATTTAACATTTTGGCGTGCTTGCTATTATCAGTGGACAACACGGTTTGGAGCCTTTAGTTTTTCTTTGACGCCGTGTATAAAATGCATGAATTCATGTAGTCAAACTTCATTTAACGAAAATACAAATGACTAGGTCACAAAGCTTAAGTTGGAAGTACTAATAACATATTGATTTTAAGCAAAAAGTTGACACAAACAAAAAACAAAATGTTAGATAAAAGCAAAAAAGGAGATGAGACAGAAGGAAAAGATATGAGAGATGAGGATACAAGAGGAAATTAAAAAGTCAAACAATGGTCAGTCTCTCTTTCTCTTGTGCTCCGAATCACAGAAAACAAAAATGCCGATAACATCTTAGAATCATCTACTGCTCTGAACAAAGATAGTCGGATCATATTGCTAAAACTTTTCGAATAAAGAGAGATCGGTAAATTATCATGAAAGGTCTAAAATTGTACCCTGACCGCCACATTGGTGAATCCATTTACATATAATTCAATCAACTAGCCAGGGTATGCGGGGATCAAGTCTGGACGGATGTGCGGCAGCCGGCAAAGAGACCCTTGAAGGAGATTACCTCTTTGCCACTGGTGTTGCTAGTGGCGTATCAATTGGCACTCCTAGTGTCAATTATGTAGACGTAGATAGAGAATTTTGGATCAAATCTCAGAGATAATGTTAAATTAATGCTAATATGGGAAGCAATCAATCTTTTTCCAAATAATTTGTCATCTAAAATGTCTAATGACCAAGCACATCCAATTTGCAACACACGACAAGTCTTGTCGAATTAAGTAGCCCACACAGAAAAACCTAGTGATCTTTCGCCCTCAACTGTCCAATTTTGGAACTCCCAGATCTCCTACGCGTCCACCGCTTGACGATTTTGACCACTTGAACAAATTTACGTTTTTAATTTGTACTCGTTCCTACACCGACGTCGCATACGACTGTTGTCCCATCCGGACGTACGGGTATCAAATAGACCTTAGCTGCATGTGTGAAGCCAGAAATGAAAACTTGTAGCTTTTTTATTATTTTTGTTGTTTTTGCATGTATTTGTATATTTCTGAACCGCCTACTTTGTATACAATGATTTCGAAACTTGTATTTTAAAATTACACTTTGTTGTACGGAATTCAGCTTATTGCTATTTTCATAAAAACAAAGTCATGTCCTCTTTCTTACTGGCACAAAAGGGAATGATACATTCTAGTATATACTGGTTTCCCTATCGCTGAATTACAACAATGGGTTGTTAGTCTTTTTTTTTCTTCTTTTTTTTCTTTTTCTTTTGTTCTTTTTTTGGGATAAAAATTGGTAATTGTATTGGATTTTTTTATCTAGCCGGCAATAAGTTTAAAATCATGCAAGCACATTTCTAAGTGCATAATCGAGCGTAAACGTCACTCTTGACAATGAAATGTTTTTCTGACAGTATATGGCAATACTTGTCCCAAGAAATGATTTATCACAAATACTGATAGAAAGATGATACCAGGTTAAATGACATATATAACTGCATGGTATAGCTATGATTTATATTGGTCTTCTGAAAAGCAAACTCAAAATCGAAAGATTTGAAAATTGTGTCACAAAATTATGATAAACGCCTTTTTGGTGGCTGCAGTTTCGTGCTGCAGTCATGGATAAGACCCCTCAAACAGGACCTTTACCAATTAGAGACAGAAGTGGAGAGTCAACATTGGACAGGTAAACGTGGTATTGTATGCAATGTGATCAACTTTAGCTGTGGTGTGTATTTCCTGACTAATTGGCCAACATTGTGACATCTCTTGGTATTGGTGCCTGTACCACTAATGAACAAGCTGCCGCACGCCTTTTGATAGAAGAATATATCAAGTGTCAGTTCTGATTGGGTGTGGTTGCATATTCTCATTTGTTTTTCTGTAAATAACATAGGACTTACTACAATTTTATTGTTTATTTGCTTTTCTCTCAACCCTGGTGATTTAACTTATGAGCAGTAATAAAACAGTCGGTATGGAGCAACAATATGTGCGTATGAGCTTTATAAAATAATCTATATTCTGCGAATCTGACCAGTAAATTGTTTGGCCTTGTAGTAAATCAATTTAATGCGGCAACGAGCTATTTGCAATACTATCTGACAACGACAATTTTAGTTTGAAACACGCCATTTCTTTTTGCTTTCACTAAAAGCGCCTTGGCAAATAAATATACTGGGATTTGAGCTTTAGCTGTTTAATTGTGTTGCATTAGCAGATGGCCATGTACGGAAAACCGCCCCTCCCCCTCCCGCCCCCTCCACTTCGGCCAGTTCATGTGCTGGAGATATCTACCGCACAAACCAGTAACACACGAACAAACGGTAAAACTGGTTATATGAAAACAGGGTTTATTCTATGTTCGAGTGTGAATTATGTTTTTTTTTTCTTGAGTGAATTCAAAAGTACGAACTCACTGTAAGTCACATGACATCAACATTGTAACAGTGGAATTGTGACGCGCCTGCATTAGCGACGTACTGCATTAACATAAAGACAAAACTTCTCTGCGCGGTGGATGCTTGATTATACGTCACAGGACATGTGCAACAATTAAGATGAACGTAAACAGACGTGGCACACCAAATCGGCACTGACACTAGACCTAGAGCATATTGTTTGCGATAAATACCCAATTAAGCGTAGACTAGATAAAATCTTACATGGCTGGAGAGTGAGTTATCATTTTTTTCTCTCACTCGCAATCGCTGTTTGTGGGCAGAATGGTACCTGACCGTCAGCTTCTCTTTTCCGTCTCAGGAAACCGCTAAAGATACCATGGAAACCAAGCCCTGAGACCTGGAAACAGTCTCTTGATGGGCTTTCTCTGCAGTCGAGATCTCAGATGTCAGTCACGCGATAAGTGACGCACAACAATCTGACTACCGATCCAAGACACTGACACCTGAGTATTTGTTCAAGGTGACCGTTTTTCACAGTCCTCTGGTGATAGCAAATGCTATGATATTGTAACTTGCACGGATGTTTTATGCTCATCCCTCTGCTGCCCTCAACTTGGACGAACTGCAGGAAATGTCTTTTCCCATGCATACTTCAGTAGTCACATTTGGTTCATTGCGTGCGATCTTTTGCCTGCTCACATTATGAGGTTCCTATTCAATCAGCAATCAGTTTGACATCGGGAAAAAGCAAAGTTTCGGCTCTTAAAAGAAAATTTTAAAGCCTTGTCCAACTTGGATGCTGGGACAGTTTAATTGGGCTCACATCCATCTTCAGTTGACGATGAATGTGTTGGAGCGGCCGAATTGTTTATTGGGGCATTCTATGTTGAAAGATCAGCATAATTTTATACCGACTGCCACGTTAGTTGCGTAGGTTAACCATTCAAATATCCTGTTCTACTCTTTGAGGTAAATCCACAAAATCACGTCTTTTCTGACTGGGTAGGATTATTGGCTCCATAGCCTCTCCTATGATAAAAATGACAGCTGTGTCAGGGGAGGATCTTGGGGGGGGGGGGGGGGGGAGCAGTCAAGGGGTCTGGATCTCCTGCTGGGAATTGTGTGTGTGTATGTGTGTGTTATACTAAAATTATAATTTCATGTCGGGGAGTGCTGCGGACATGCTTGTTCTCCATTTGCCTTGCAGCAGCACGGTGCGTTGTACAGCCTCCGAGTGCTTTCTCCCTTTATGTTTCTCTTTTAATGCGTGAACTGGCTTCACATGGCCTTGTGTTCTGGTCCAGTTAAAAAATAAATACATTAAGGTCAAGTCAATTTTATTTCTTTTATGCCAGTCAGGCGTTAACTTTATGTATTTTATTCACTGTGATCTTCACCTGGAAATTTGGTCATCGCAAGCCAAAGCGATAGGTTCACGTTCTGTGGTAGGCATAGGTCCAGGTGCAGTCGTACATGGAAAATTGCTTTCCATACCAATGTCCCATTGCAAACTCAATTTTGCTGTTGTCATGGCAGAGTTCTATGCGTTTTTTTTGTGACTTAGTCGAAATATGATACAAAATATTCGTCTTATTTGGGAAAGAAAGACCAATATAAATTTATCTTTGATACACCATGCAAAACACATTACTAAAAACTACCCACTGTTCTGTCAATATTTTACAAATTTTCTTTAGATTAACACCGTTGAAATAGAAAAAAAATGAGACTTAAACTTTGACACAGTTTGGAAAAAAGATATTATTAAAGACCACTCAGCGTTCCTCAAAGTTTTCTTCATTTCCTTCAGATTAATACATTTAAGATGTATTGCAACTGGCATTTCTGTTGTGGCTTTTTTCACACAGGTCTTATGATGGTGCTTTGATGTAAAGCTTGCCTCTGTTACTTTACTTCTATTTTTAATTGAAATTGATTTTCTTTTTTAGATTAACGCCTTCATTCACTTCTCAATGAAATGATAGGTACATTTATAATATTTGTGACCCCAATGTGTAGAAAAATGCTGTTTATACGACAAGCATACTTTCCAAACTCGTTTCTTTATTCGAAATAAACCATTATTATATCTTGACTAATTTAACCCTGGGTTTTAACGTCAGGGTTTTTTTTTTCAGTCAACCCCTCATATAAGGAAACACTTCAAATCCCAATACCAGTGCTTTATAGGCAACAATTAAAAACTTTCATATTCAAACCAGTCGACAACGACCATGTATATATGTTGTATCCAATTTGTCTATCATGTTTAATCCCGAGTTTTGGTATAAATTTTTGAATAATTGGAGAGCAAAAATCCAAAATAGAATGCATCATTTGCACCCACCCTCCTCCACCTATCACCCACACCCACACTTTTTGGGACCTTCGTGGTGAGAAAAGCTGACGATTCTGTCTCCAGATACGACGCTTCGAAAGTTAAAAGCAACAATGACGTAAACCTACGTTTGTATTCAACTACATACCTGACTGTGTAGTATCTCTGAAATAATACGTGGAAATAGATGAGGTTCTTCTGTCATTAGTTTCATTTAGATATTTGCATGTCTGATCCATTGGCCAACGTATATTTTTTTGTCGATTTGATATTATACATTAAAAAAGACAAGTCTCTTTCACTTTCAATTTCAAATCCAAGCTAATGACGGCCCGCCTGAATGTTGATTGACTGAATGTTTGCATGGTACCAAGTTTGATTCGTCATAATTAAAACCACTATATTGTCGTTGGATTGTTGTAAAACATAAAAAAATAAAAATACAAAGGCATATGTTCAATCTTCAAAATGAATCGAGAGCTCTCACAGTTTAAGTTAATGAAACAAATATTGGTTGCTATTGTTTTCGTTGAACAAAGTGTATGCAGGCCTTAAGTATTTATCCCATACCCTAGCCAGCCAATGACAGCTACACCATCTATCTGGTTGTTCCGATAACTTCATTCTTTCAAGTGCTGGGCGGCAGCTTAATCACATATTTTATAAAGCAAGAGCCTGCCTAATGGTGGCATCACAAACATTTTGGGTAAATCGTAAATATTTGTTTGCCTAAATGTGTCAAGACACCCCCACGCTATGGCACAGTATCCAATATATACATACATTGATTACATACATACATACATACATACATACATACATACATTCATACATACATACATACATACATACATACATACATACAAACATACATACATACATACATACATATCATTAATTATATGCTATCTTCTGACTTTTTAACTACACATTGCATATTTATCGGTAATTGTAGTATGGTTAGGATATGGAGATCATAATAAACGCGAATGTGTGTAAGTTGGCTCGAAATTGAGTGGGTACTCTTCAAACTTGCTGAGCGTGTTATTAGGCACCTCGCTTATATATATATATATATATATATATATATATATATATATATATATATATATATATATATATATATATATATATATATATATAATGAGTTTTGTTACTCGGCGGAAAGCTGTAAGAGATATTTGGAAGCTTCCGTGCGTGTACCATAATAAGTCGCCCCATCACATTTACAACGGTACTGACATAGATTACTAACTCCTAAAACGTGCCCTTAATTCTCATTTTTTCTTTAAGGCACACTATAGCACAAAACAAATTGTTAGTATTCTTCCTAATGTGGCTCTTACACTATGGCTTATATGCCAGCATGTTGAAAATTTTCTGGAAAATTTCCAACGTGCTGGCATAAGTTTTGGAGTATGTTCGGGATAAGTAGGCATACGTTGTGCACGCTTACAGCACGCTATGGCGCAGTAGGGCTGGCCAAAATTTTGAGCCAGCTCAAACTTATTTCTAGAGGTTAGACGTATTTATTTATAGTGTAGACAAAAGTTACTCAAGCAATATATATGAGTAAAGGGTACGTTAGGGGTTTGTCAACCTAGCTCAGATATACGAAGGACCCGCTCTCAAGTGTTTTCCAACGTATGTGTAACATATTAGTACAGCATGTCCAGCTTATGAGCAGTGTGTCAAAGCTTATGGCAACTTAGGAGTTAATTATTGGATTCATGAGTAAAGCATTCCCACATTGTTTGTACATTATCGCTGGAGTTCAGCCAACGTTTAGCGGGTAGTTTATATAAATCCTCTTATGAGTTTCTGGCTATCAGTTCCCCATAGCATTCTCCATCCTGGGCCTATCTCACTCTCAAAAGAGAATAGGGAGACCTGGATCATGGCTTGAGAGATAACGTGAAAGCTTGCTCGCTTTCACGGGCGAGTTCTCGGTCACTCAGCAGCATATTTGAACATATTGGGACTCGGTCAAAATCTGGCCAAAAAATCTCAAACGCAAGCCACAATTTTGGCTCATAAACTCTTTTATGATAGAGCCATTATATGACGTATGCAGGCTGTCAGTCTGCAACATGTAATTCCCTGAATCATGTAATGTCTCTTCTCTGATATCCCAAGTTCTCCATTCCCTTCCATGAGTCTTCAATATTTCAATATGATATGATTTTTTCAGCAACTCTACCGATCCACCAGGCAGGGTCAAAATAATCGCCCCACTGATGAAACCACTATGTGTGATCTGATATCGTCAATTGAGATCCTGTCTTAACAAGCAGGATTGTAGAGACACTATTTACTTTGTGAGCGCAGCATGGCTACTATTACTGTTTCAGTGTCTGTTTGCTTTGCAAGGTATTTAGAACATAAGGGGTGTCTATTTATGCCAGCTAATGTATCACCATAATGTCGCCGTCCGTTAATTTTTAGTGTGAGGCGCACATATACCTATTTCTGTGTGCTTAATATATATATATATAAATATATATATATATATATATATATATATATATATATATATATATATATACATATATATACATATATATGTATATATAGATTTATTTACCTTGTTTTGATTTATTCATTGTTTGCATAAGGGACTGTTTATGTAGTGTCCAATGCGGCGCATATGTACTATTTCTTGTGATGAAAATACATATACTTAATAGACTACCCGTAGGCATTTTCTTTAATAGGGGACGAAGGCTCTTTATCTGGAATGGTTGGCTAATCTGTCCCAAAATTGCGTATCAACACATATGCAAAGTCGTAATTTTTATCTTTTAACTTTGAAAAGGATTCTCAGAGTCACCAGAAAAAAATAGTGAATATATATATATATATATATTCAAATGATTGAAAATATTTCGATTACTCGTTCTAATTTTTGGCATTTTACAAGCGTCATGCCAAGCTAGTATGTGTGATACCTTTCATATTACGTGTACGTAAAAGTAAGGATCAATACAAATTACCATTTTTACCGTGTATTAAAAAAAGATGATTATAGCACGTGCATTGTTGGACATGATATCAGTCTTGTCTTCACATTGCCAATTCTTCCTGATGTTACTGCAATTTGTTCATACATTGTGCCTAATTTGAAACCCCATCGCCTCCAAGCAGGATACAAAAGATAGATTGATATTAGAAAATCCTGTTCTCAAATTTGACAAAGAAAATGTGTTTAGAACAAGATATACGTACATTACAAACAGGGGTATTGCTAAATTAATTTGGATGCAATACTAAATCTGTACAAATGAAATATTGACTGCCCTGATTAAGAAACGATCATTTTTTTTAGTGAAATTTAGAGACGAAAGCGTTCAACATGATGGCGGCTGCACAGGCCCAGACGCCGGTACGTATCATGACATCGGTTATATATCGGCCCATATTTGGGACATAATTTTTGAAAAGGCAAACATTGTACAGTGTGCACATGCGTTGATTATATCCCCTGAACGCCGTTAGTTTAGAATAAAATGCTGCAGCAAAAAGTAGTGGAATCTGGTATCTGTGCGTGTTGTCTTGGTGAATGTATGGTGAGGGGTGCGAAGTTTCGAGCTTACATTTTGTCCACACATATGCCGTGTACGCACAGCCTATTGCAATAATAAACGACCATGAAATGCAGCCCTTTAGCTCATGAAAATAAAATCCTTTGTGCGAACAGAATTGATTCGCTGAAAACTTTTCGTATCATGGAGCTCCGAGAGCATTTTTACTACACGTGCTAACCTGTGAAGATCGCCATTTATTGCAAAGGGGTGAGTTTTTCGAAAATGATATTATTAGATGCACACGCGCTCTGATTTAAAACTGGTCTGCACGCTGCTTTGGCTGACAGTTCATCCCTTTGTTGTTAAGGCACATGCTGATATCCACCATGGTCACATCCTCTTTGCAAGGAGCCTGTGTATATAAACCCCATTAATTATTATGGTATCTGCGAAAATCAACTTCTGAATGATGTGTGCACTATATGACAGTGAAACAGTCAGAAACATATAAACGTACGGTAACTCTATCACCTACAGCAAAATGGAACTTCAAAGCCAATGTCGTGCGGCAGGCCCCTCCATGTTTCACAGTGCATGTCCTCTCTCTCAAAAAAAAAAAAAAATCCACGTGCCTGACCTTCGGGCACATGGTTTTACCTTGAACACTGAAGTAAATGCGATTAGACCATAACGAAGTTATTTATCTATCTAGTCGAATAGAAGAATTCAATTCAAATCTGAAAATAGAATACCACCCATAGCCATAAGCCTTGTATCAATAAGAGCATAGAAAAGATAGCCTTAAGCTTGAGCACGGCTTTAAGACGGGCTCGTATTACTGAAACCATGGACACCTTGTGTCAATTTCTACGATATTGCCCAACTGTATGATTATGGAATTGTATTTTGGCTCCAAATCTACGTTTGGATGACAGATTTGGCATCATTGCACTCAGTCGAGTAAGTGATGATGCCCCATTGGCACTTCCAGATGTCAAGTCTAATCACTGTGTGTGATGGAGCGACAGCCCGGTCTTTTTCCCTTTCCCTGTCTTATTATTATTATTTTATATATATATATTGAATGAAAATCATGTTCGGGCAACCTCTCTCGCATTCCCTTTTTTCAATCCACCTGCCTAATTTTATATTTCCAAGATTGTTTTCCGCTTTTTTTTTTTTTTTTTTTCGTAATTTGGTAATCGGACTACCTGCCCCTTTTCACTGTACTGACCAACATGCCCCGCCACGCCGGCTTATAACAATAATGCACAGATCCTAATTGTTGGTGTTTGCAAACAAGGGGACGATCAGTTCAGCATTCTAAAATTGCCCAGGGTACAGTATATCAATGTTTCTTCACACAGGACTAAACGAATTCTCTGCCTCTCATTTACCAATATAGCATACCGCTGATTCGTATTTATTCGATTGGTTGCTTTCCTAGCTTTCTGATAAATATTTGCTTCATCATTTGGAAATACGGACAAAGAAGGTTAAAGTGTTTCACCTTTGTAGATGAGGTGACCGCCAATCAAGATTATTGTTGAGAAGGTTACCTAATGTTAAAATGCTGTTCGTGGGTACTGCAATACGTATTGCATTATAGCTGTTGACCCCTGAAATTTTGAAATGCTGTAGGTTAAAACCATGCAATATTTGTCTTTGTTTTTTATTCCGTCAATGAGTACTTTCGGCTAGAATAATTCTTCTTTATCCTAAATCCCAGGGCCAAGTTTTGATTCATCTCTCGACTTACAAACATATATGGAGCAGAAATCATTGATCTAGAAAATTAAAAACAATGACAATTTAGTGCCATTCTCTAGATCTCCATATAATTTAAGCTTCAAATATATTCCTGAAGTCATCGTTGTATGCGATGAGAGAGAGGCGTTGAGACTTACTAATACCATCGTTTGATGTAATGGTTCGCCAGACCACATATCATAATGGAGTAACCCATTGTGTAAGGGGATTATATAATTTTTTATTATGATTAGTTATAGCGTGTGCGAATTCAGCGAATACTTATTTGTCTGTGTTAATACACTGACATATTGGTTTTCACATAATCTATCATTTTTCCTCTTTCTTTATTTTCTACAAATCTTGTCCCGATCCCCGTTTGAAAAATCTGAAACACATGGATACTAAATTTGGTATGAATATTGCCTTGAAATTGTGCGACTGATTTTGACCATTGAATCTCAAGGTGTATGCAGTAATGCAAATAAAGTGTTTAAAACTCCGATATGTTCAAATATGTACTAAATACAAAATTCCAGTACCTACATATCAGTTTGAGACAATGTGCATTAAATAATATATTGATTGTTTCAATCCTGCGACCCTTCCATTCTATGGGGATAAGTCTTGGCACATTCATCTCATTTGCTAAAATCATCATTAAAATATCACATTTTGCTAACCTAATTTAATATTTTCATTGTTTTCTTTACTTCTTAATATTGCACACGTAACGGGTAACCTGTATGGATACTATATTACTGCATTGAGTGTAGTACTGTATGCCTTGAAAGGATTTCATATGGGATCAGATAGACAAAAAAAATCATAATTATTAATCTTTGCCGTTTTGCAAGTGTTGCGACTTCTTTCTTAACAGGAACATTTTTCTGTGGCACGCTTTCAGGTTGCTTTTGCATTCTTAATGTGCATGTTCGTCGCGCTGTCTTACACAATGTCATACTTATTTGAAATGTACTGACTTTGGTTTCAAAACTGGTGGTTAGAGAAAATTATTTGTGTGGTCATGGCAAGTTTAATGCTTGACCACGGTTATCTTGTTCCATTTGTAAACAGCTCTTGCTTGTAAAAACCAAGACAGGTTTTACGAGAATTGTATCTCCTGTTTAGCCATTTTCCGAATTCTTCCGTCCAACTGTGCTTCTTTTTCTGTAGTGTCACCCATAAACAGGCTTTAACGTACAGAATCGCTTGTTAAATGAATTAAAATACATATTTGGCAGCAAGTATATACAAAGGTAGTTTGAACATTCAATTTTTATTGCCTAAATGTAGTACTTTACTCCGTCGTACCCTGTAGTTCCCATCTAAGGTATTATCCAAACTGGACACGTCCTTTTTCGTCCCCGCCCCCCCCCCCTTTTTTTTTTTTTAATTTGGTAAGAATGTCTCTTTTCTTGGGCTCTGCGTATTTCTTGCTCTATTAAAACGGCTGCACCAAAGTTGTCTCTTGAGTATGCTACCCTGAGAATTAACGGTATTAACATACCTATGAGACAAATGGTTTGGGAAAAAAACAGGTTTTTTTACGTTGCATGGTTAAAAAATGAACGGTCCTTGTTTTATTTGGGATTCTCTTCCACCGTAGTCACATTAGTATGGCTTCATCGACCTTACAATACATGTGTGCGTGCACATGCGTCTATAATATTCCGTGGTGATTAGGTTGATTTTAATTGTGCCAAATATTTGTTTATGATACTTCAAAGTACCATATTTTGCTTTCAATTTCCAAGCAAACAGGTTAGTCTATACCAAAGGCAAGGCATAAGCGTTATAGTACTATGGCTTGTTATTAATTAATGAAACCGGCAATTTGTGTCATGCAGGGATCTGTGTATATGAGACTTCCATTTGGAGGTCAAGGAAAAACGATTTAACTGATCGTTCCATAAGAGAGTGCAAATAAATACGGATGTGGACCGATCAACATGGCCGTCCTCATAAGTAATTTGCACATATAATCACAGTTTAGATTTTGCAAATGCAGGGTTGCACGGTTAGCTGATGACGTAAAAAATCCCGTCTGGGTGAGAATTCTCTTCGATTTCATATAGACTATATGAGGGCGACGATTATTAAATAAACACAGATTTAGATGAGATGATATAATGATGTGTAGAATTGGGTATTAATTTGCATCGGTCTACGTGAAAAAGGTTAAACATGTATCGGTGTCCAGAGAGTGTTATGGACTTCAGTATTGACCTAAGAAGTTAAAGCCATAGGCAGAAAACAAGACACACAAGTAGATATACCGAAAGTTGAAATGCCGCAGAATGCCTTTAGGTTTTCTAAGTTGTACGTGAAAGGAAGCCATGAATCTATTTTTCCCACTTCAACCACAGGACAACCTTTGGAAAACATGCCACTTCAAATCCCAAGCCCAGACTGGAAAACCACTAGACATAATAAGCCAGATATACTCGACAGTGAGTCACGTTGCGAAGCAAAATGTGTTCCATCATGAAATATACTTGTTGCGATTGCAAGGTAGCTTCTGGTAAAATGCAAAACAAGGGCATATGCCCGAAGCTGGCGTCCATTGAAGCAATCTGAAGCCGCGTTCAGGTAACTACATCATTATGAAATCTCGCCCACCCAGACGTTCTTTAGACCACCAGCGCAATGGTTTGTGATTGGTAATTTGGTGGGTCTAGAAAACGGTTGTCAGCAGAGGGAATGTATGGACAAATGTGGTAGCGGTTGGAGCAGATAAGCGAAGATCACGACTGTGGAAGGACTAATCGCTCCCATTCTTCTTTTCAATTTATTCCCGGTTGGATACCAGTTTGACCACGACTGTCTCCCGCTCCTAGTTCTCACCGTATGGGACGACGCGGAGGCCGCCCATTTGACAGTAGGTTTGCAACAATATAGCACGGAAAACAGTGATAGATTGAATTTAATTAAGATCGAAGATTATTTCTTAAGTGATACGCATGACGCTGCATGGTCAGTCACCATATATTTACAAATTTAATACTTTCATGAGGTATTTACTTCAAAGGAAAATACAACAGTACCTCGGGCTATTTTTCGACACCTATTTCCTCGGAGTAGAGCCTTCGGTCTCAGTGGGAGCCCTTGTCCTACTTTTTTTGTGCACAGTGGCGGTACATGATCTGCCGTTAGAACTTCAGCCTTAAAAATAAACAGGTTCGTCACCAACAGTCCATCGCGTGAAGCCTTTATTAGTAGCTACAGAAAGAGCCCTTGGAAACAAGTCTGATTAGGATTGGCTGCCACGGTTATTGCGACAAGGGATCGCAGCGGAACGTGTTGGAAATTTTTGTGGCGAAGACCGAGCTGCCGACTCGACTAAATGATCAGTACTGGACCTCTGCTTATACATCACGCGCTCCGAATATTAGAGTATATCTTCGGGCAGAATGCTTGTCTCTTCTCTTTCACAACCATGTAAAGACCCCAACAAGCTGCAACCGAGAAAATTAATGTGGGTGTAGGATCAATTAGGGTAATTATGGCTTGGCTTTTCAACGTCAGCACAGTTTAGTGCGTGCTACAAATATTCACCCGTTTGCATTTGAAAAAGTAAGTAGATTGATTTATTAAGCTGTCCCAAAATAAAACAATATGCAAGTAATACCAAACGAAGAGATGAGAACAATGTTTTCTTCGGAGCAAAAAACACAGTTCTTGTAAATATGAGGAAAAGGATACAATGAATTAACGGTCTACATGGAAGAAAGTATTACCTTGGCGGTAAGTCTGAAAACTTCCCAGTCTTTCTTTCCTTTCATTCAATCGGTCAACTGCGCTGAGGCTGAAAATTGAGCTAGGATTAGTTTTGCGAAAGATATTCATACCTTATTAAAACATGAGTTGTCATCTTTCCTTTGATATGTCACGTCGTCTTCTGATATGTCTGTCACGCTCACAAGTGCATAATATATCTTCTGTTGCTTAAGCGCGATAATCATGTACTAAAGTAAAATATGCTTCCAAGTTTAGGGTAAAAAACTGGGCATTTCTCGCACACAAGGCACACATTCGCAAAAAATATTCGTTTCAGATTGAGTCTGGTGTTTCAAAGCTACAATGACACAGATTTACAAATTTTCACCTTATCATCATCGCTGAAGAATTTGTGCTCACTGATTTTGTCCACAATTATTGAAGTGTTCAACGCATAAGAAACTATCAGAATTGTTCTAAAATACTTATGCCATATATCCTTACATATTTTGACATTGACTCATGGAAAATAATACCGAATTCACGTTAAAATATATTTCTTTTTTTTTTTTCTTTTTCTTTTTTTAACGTTACAGAAGTTTTAAATATATAAACATGACCCGAGTCATCCTACACTGTTGAAACTTTGGTAGATGCTATGAAATGTCTTTCGGATAATGCTTTTGTTCAATATGGACCATTGCTTTTTTTTTTTTTCAATTAAAGTGATTCCAATGGGTAGCAACTGTTCCCATTACTTGCTAATTTATATTAAACCTTGCTTGAATTTAAGTGTATGGATAAATTGATGAAAAGGGACTTTTGGATGGCTGCAAAATGATACAAAAAATGCACGGTATATTGATGACAAGTCAGGTTAAACCCCCTAGTGGCTTTCGGTAGCCAGCAGAGGCCGATAGCATTTACAAGCTTCCATAATTATACTTAAAATCTGGTTAAAGAATTATATTTTGATGACACTGTCCTCATTTAAATGCTTATAACTGTCATACTTTTCTGACGTGCCCTACAAATTTTGCTGTGCTCATTCAGAGATTGTTAGAAAGTTGGGCTGCGATAATTTTAAACATTTTAAACGTACCTGTTTTGCTACTGAACTTTTTTGGCATCATACTGTTTTTATTATCTCCTTTCAGGCAATTCAAGCATGTTTTCTGTGAGCATACCCCCCTCCCATCCTATGGGGCTATCGGTAGCAAGCTGCGCCCTACGACGTTACACGTTTGTTTACTTGTACTTAGAATCTGGTAAAGTAATAATATATTTTGATAACATGTTCTTGACCTAAAAGCTAATGACTTTCATTCCTTTCCGACATGCCTTACAAGTTTTTTTTCGGACTTCCCTCAGTTTGTAACAGCTGTAACTGTTTATATTGCAATTACTGGGACTGAATATAATGCCCAAGTTCCTATATACTTCAGTTAGACACTTGCATATGGTTAAACTGAAGTAAGCTGTTCAGCCAGAACGGGTACATACTGGTTCAGGGGTATGCTACATTATTGTTATCTGAACTTGTAATATACAAATCTACTAATTAGGTTTGGTTTGACATATATTCTTTATTCATACTGAAACTCTATATTTATAGGCAAAGCTTCACTTATTTAACTTGTGCATCAGACTCAGAGTCAGACTCAGATCTATTTGCCAAAACCTTGGTGGTATAATACAATATAATAAATATTTCAAATACATATCACTATACAAAGACGAAAAGAAGCATACATAACAAAATTATCTATCAAAGGAAAAACATGAAGTCAGTATAACCCCTACTAAGTAGTACATCTGCTACCGTTAGGGCCACCAGGACATTTAATTTTAACAGCTAGGTAGCCTTTAATCATTGCAATGTAACTATAAATCTGTGTGCGTGTGTGTGTGTGTGTGTGTGTGTGTGTGTGTGTGTGTTTGTGTAAGTAAAAAGAAACAAGTCGTCCATTCAGTTACCACAAACATCGTTACATATTAAGGCGCATTGGCTTATTAGATACTGTTTAATACATTTACAAAATCCATAGTAAGGTAGTATGGATGAGTGTGTACTTTATCCATGACATTACCAGGTGTTGTGTCGAGTATTTTTGGTAAATGAAACCGAATGAACTTTTCAGATGAGACATATGATGGAGTGGCATTAGGGGGTAGGTCACGATTTCGGTAAACTAGGTGTGAGTAACAGTGAGAGTTATGAATATATTTATAAAATAGCTAGGGTATTCATTATTCATGTATCGCAAGTGAAAGTTAAGGGAGTTTTGGTAAAATAAGTCAGCAACTTGAAGAATGTATAACTGTTTGAAAAAAATGATCAGTTTGTGCCTTAAAGTTAACAAGACATATTAAATGGATGGCTTTCTTCTGCAGTTTAGAAATACGTTAACAAGAGTAACCTCAGGCAAGTATTGCATCATTTAGGTGAGGCAAAAATTGAGTTATATATGGTAACAGTCCTTTGCTGGGCATAATTTTTTTAAGTTTCCTGAGTGTAACTATAACCCTTGGAATTTTTTTCGCTATTTTATATATATGGGCGTGCCGATTTAAATTTTCATGAATTCTGAGCCCTAACAAGTCAAATTCTTGTGTCCTTTTAATAACTGTTTCTTCGATTTTGATGGGCAAGTATAAGTTCTATTTCCATTGAGGATAATGAAAAAATCATAAATTTACTTGGATATCTTTTACGAGAGTCCATTGGCTGATAGCCATTTATATACTTTATTTGGTTCCATGTTTTGGGTTGTGTTGTGTGACAGTTTTTCTGTTGTAGTCTTTTTTAGTATAGCTAAAGGAACAGTTTAGAGATGGGCCAGTTTTACCATAAATATGCAATTTGTGTAGAAGAGTACCTTGCTTTAAAGTATCGAAAGCTTTAGATAGGTCGAGATACATTGCAATGGGGATTTCTCCTCCATCCCTAATCTATGATATTTGATCAATAAATTCAAGTGCATCAGTCTCAGCGGAAGGCAGCACCTTGAAGCCATGTTGACTTTTATAAAATAAGTAATGTTTTGTGAAATAAGCATATGATTAATTGTAGACAATTTTTTCAATGAATAGATCCGACAGAAGAGATATTGGCCTATTGATGTTTAGCAAGGTTTGGCCATCCTTTTTTTTAAATGAGTTGGCAGAGCTTTGACAATTTTCAATTCGTTCAGAAAGATACCAGTATTTAGAAATTGATTAATGATTACAGCCAAAGGTTCAGCAACTGAGGGGACAATGAATTTTTGACGTTTTGAAGAAATTTTATCATGGCCACTACTTGATTTAGTTGAGGTTTTCAATTATTTTGGAAATATCATCCTTTGATTCTTTTTCAAATTGAAACGTATGATAAGGACGATAAAGAAAGAAAGTAGTAAAATGCGGGCGATTTGTTGACCTTATGTTTTGGGCCAAGGTACGTCCAATATAAGTAAAGAAAGTATTGACGCGTACAACTGTATCACTTTTATCTGTCATATTAACATTATCAATTTTGAAAAAAATTAGGCAATTTTTCTAATTCCTTTTTTAAGGTTCAGGGTTGATTTAATGATACCTCAGTTTTTCTAGTATCTTTTCGAATTTTTCAAATCCAGGACAATTGCATATCTTGATTAGCTTCACGAATATTGCTGTCTAAGATTTAATCATATTCTTTACGAGTTTGATAAAGTGAGGATTCTCGATGCATGCATTTTAACTGTTTATAGAGTTTATCACGGAATTTAATGGACTTCAAGATATCATTGGTTATCCATGGGGACGCCTGATGTTTAAGCTTATGAAACGTTTTTACTTTTGACGGTAAACATTTCTGTTTTGCGAATTTGATATTACGAACAGGTTTCTCATAATTAAGGTTTGGGTCAATTTTTGGGATCATGATTCAGAATTTAAAGGACATTTATATAATTTAACTCATACACAAAATTCTTTAAAACTCGTAAGTTATTTGTTTCAGCACTTACAAATCTAGGTAGCCCATGTAGGTTTAAATTCTGATCTACACAAGTAAACTATGGGAGATGATCATATAATTGTGTGAACATTATTTCTGACAAGCAGGGCTTTCTAGAATGAGTCAAACCAGAGGACATGCTATCATTTAACGTTGCACTTTTTTCTGGAAACGTGTAGGTATTGTTTTTCTTGCTAGAAAGTCACAGTTAATCATTAAATCGAGAAACTTGGAATATTTTTCCCTTGAGTTCGTTTAAAGTAAGTATAAATTGAAGTCTGCGATGATTAATTTATCTGACTGTTCTGCAGATAAGGTTGCAATAATACGAGTTAGGTCTTTAATGAACAAATCAAATGTCATCATTTCTGCCCCGGGGTGGTCTATGTATGTTACATATTGTAACCTTCTACTTTATACCGTTTCCGTAGATATCGATAAACTGACCTTTCCACAATTTGTTTGGCGAATGGAAATCCCTAATAATGTATTGGAAATCTTTTTTAAAGATAAATTAACCACCAAGAGAGCTACAAGCGGATCTTAGAGGTATACATGAGTCATTTCCCAGAGTAAAAAAGAGAGTGTCAGGGTGGATTTCTTCTATCCATGTTTCCTCAAGACATATAGCGCTACAATTTATGCTTTGTTTAGAGATCTCATCAAGAAGCATTTTCAGTTTATCAAATTTTGAGTTGAGACATTGGATGTTTACACCCAGGACTATAAAGGTTTGATCAGCAGATTGTAAGTAATCAGGTAGCTTTTTTGTTTCTGTATATGGAGAGTTTGATGCGAATCAGATGGCGTTGTTTAAGTTTTCGCCATATTGTAGTGAATTGTTCAAATTGCTTTTAGTTATGTCATCAAAATTATTAAGAATGTCAATTTCTAAATTAGTGACTGTTAAGACGCATTAAAGCTAGAATTCTCTGTGAAAACATTTGATTCTCTTACTGTACACAAATTTAGAACATAATATTACATTTTCGTATAAAGAGTCAAAATAACTGTAAGATGAAAGTGATTCATAAAAAGATTGAAGTATACAAAGAATTAACTTGAGCAGTTGATAATAGGAAAGAAGATGATATGCAATATGTGCATACGCATTCTTATTTATAGGACGGGTACCCTTAAACTAGCAGCTTATAAGTGAAACAGTTTTCCCAACATACTAACATTAAAAGCAAATATCAGGAAAAAAATAGTATTTCATAATACCTCGATACATTTCAATAGGTCTCATGCATCTAAGCCAAAAGTAAAAGGTTGAGTTGACTTAACCTGTCTACTTCAGTTTTCTCAGAATGTAGGTATAAATGCTCATACACATACACATAACATTTCATTCGTCCCTAATGATGAAACGCATAGTATATGTATACGTTATATGCATTACGTATATCCGTTTTCATATATTTACATATGCAGTTCGGATTGAACCAAATTGACATGCGTCATCTGCTATTTGTCTGTTTGCTTGTTTGTTTCGTTTTTTTTGTTTTTTTTGTGTGTGTGTTTTTTTTTTTTTGTTTTTTTTTGTTGTTTGTTTGTTTGTTTGTTTGTTTTGTGTTTTTGTTTATGTTTTTGTTTTTGGTTTTTGGTTTTGTTCTTGTTTTTCTTTTTTTCTTTTTGTTTTTAGGTACTGTTGACAAAGATACCAGAGATTAAACGACAGGAGATATACACGCTACATTCAGGGATACTCAGTAATGGACGTCAAAATAATTCACTCTGTGAGTGAGTTTGAGATAATTACAATAGACACTATATGACATATAAATACACATACATAAGTTATTCCAAACAGTATACACCATATGAATACACACATGCACAGGCTATACCAAAACACCATGACAAAATACATATAATTACACGTGGGAAATAACAGTTTCTGAACATTGGAAAAAAAAGAATATTTGAATTCATTGGACCTAGTTGATTGATTAGGAATATGTTAAAAAGTCAGATATTTTATAAACTTAATTATAACTAGATATATTGAAATAGGTTTCATGCATTTAAACTTGAATTGAAAGGTTGAAGTAGATGTAGTTTATCTATTTCATCTTTCATAAAATGTTGATATAAAAACTCGTACAAATGCATAAATTTCTTACGCCACTAATGACGAAGCAAGGATGTGCACAACGTATATCTATCACTATATTTCAGTTTCGGATGAGACAAATTGACATGCGTCATTTTTTTGTAATGACGGGAGACACATACGTACAATGCGTTGACCCTGTATAATGAGTCTTCCAATACTTCACTCTGTGTGCGAGTATGGGATACTCACAATAGACAGTATACAGCATATGAGTACACACATACATAGGTCATACAAAACACTATGACAACATTCATATAAACACACTTAAGAGATACCATTTCATGAATATCGATGAATAAGGATATCTGAATATATAGGAACAAATTGATTGATGAGGAATATTTTGAAAGCAGCACAAATATCGGACACTGTAAATCAGTAAATGGGCACTTTCAATGTTTATATATATATATATATATATATATATATATATATATATATATATATATATATATATATATATATATATATATACATGTAAGTTGGTGAGAAGGAAGTAGTCAGTAGTAAGTAGTGGCTCCTCTTAAAGAAACGATGAGAGAAAACTGTGTTATTGTTTACCCGTATATTTGATGCTTGGCATTAGGTTTTGTGTATTGATATAAAAGCAAAGTAATAAAGAATTGGCTGTGCATAATATACTAAATATAAAGGAATGCATGACAATTTGAATGGAAATAAGTGTAAACACAGACACTGATAAGAATTGTAAGTTTGGGACATATAAGGAGCTTGGCTGACCTGTGAAAAATAAACTGTTTTACATTTGCCTGAATGTACAAGACGTAAGGTAAGGGATACACATACATATAACGTACATGTGTGTAAACAAGTGCATGAGTGATGAGAGGTAATCTACAAATATTAAAGGTCGCCGCCAAGGAGCATGGCTGACCTGTGAAAAAAATAAAGTGTTTTATATTTGCCTTAATGTACAAGACACAACGTAAGGAAGACACAAATGTATAACGTACATTTGTATAAACAAGTCCATGATAGGTGAGATTTCATCTACAAATATCAAAGTTCACGGCTTTGCTCAAACTCAAATGATGCTTCCAGATCACAGCGTATGAGGTTTGTCGCGAGTTCATCCTTGAATATTTTGGGATAGAACGTGTCTTGGTCCTCTACTGAAAGTTGTAAGTATGGCCAAGTTATGAGATATCTTATGCTCTATTTCGAGCCACTTGGCATTTTCTTTTTCCTATCCAGGAGGTCTTTCTTCAGCGGACGTAATACAGGCGGGGGGTCCGGTAGGATGGATATCTTGCCAGCGCCATTTTGTCCTTGCTGAATATTTAGCTGAGATAAGGAGCCGCTACTCAGGGACATGTACGGGTACAGGCTCCAAAACATGTTCTGAGCATTTCCCCTCTGAAGATCCTTTATTTTCGATGGGCTAATGCAGTCTATGTCAAAATTCTACGGAAGAATGTGTGCAATATGAACAATGGTGCTTCCATATTTATAAAGGATAGACAGTGACACGTTAGTTTATGGAGTGTTAGAAGTTCGGACTTCGGAATAGAGTAACGGCTACCAGGAAATGGTTCTGGGCGAAAAGATACAAATATCATAACATTTAATGGTACCGATATTTCAAAGACAAGTTGTAATTTTGACAAGATTTTCACATATGATTGAGTCGGCACTAAAATGTGTTAATGATTTTACTGTTGTTGAATTCAACGTATTGCGTGAAGTTGCATACTGGCAGTGCTGAGTACGCTCATACCCCAGTTTGTTGGCTTTTAGACAATGCATTCTTTTATTGTACTGATTTATCGCCAAAAATCATCCGTGCATAATGTATTTGAAACGTCACAAGAACAAAGAAAATAATAGAGTAAGTAAATAAATAAATAGATAGATAATTTAGTAAGTATGCTTCCCTACTCTCCGTTCAAAGAATTGGTCCAAGAGGTACCTTGTTTGTTTGAAATCGTGCTTTGTTAATATGCACCCTTATGCAGCTCCTTCCTAGTCTTATCTGACTAAAGTTACCGGCTTCTTTGATCAACGCAGTGGATGTCAATTAACCACCGCTGCCTTGGCAGGTAGTTAATTGGTTGATCAGTCAGCTAGTTAGCCTTATCATGTAGGACTAGATAGGCGCTGCAGGAGCTTGCATAATAACAAACCATGGTTGAAGATAAACAGGGTACCTCTTTTTTAACGGAGAGTAGTAGCTCACGCATAATTAATCTGTCGATGGTGAACACGTAGATATTGTATCATGTTAATGTGAACTACGACAGACACACTCTGCTTCTAAAGTTAGGCACGTTTTCCGAGTAGTTTGTACTCTACGGACGTATCATTGAATGTATTCTGAAACTGGTATAGTCGCTTGACCAGTTCCCGATATGGGCTAAGTGTAAAATTAGAAACCTACATTTTAAGTTCATTTCTCAGCACGAATAATGAAAAATATCAACACTTTTTGTCAGTCTACTATGGGATTTCAAACTTTTACCTTTTGCTCGTGACTCTGTGATATATTCGTTAAAAAACATATTTCCGAAAACATACTTAGCATTGATGTAAATTGTTACTGCATGAAAACACCCATTTCATGGAACTGGGAAATGTATGCGTGTCTTTTCATATTTCTAACGAGAGTAAGATTAAGAACATATCAAAATCAGGTACATTGGCTATGCTGAAGTTATGAACATAAATATTGGTCAAATGTAGGACCAAAGAGCATATCGAGATTAGGTAAGTAAACTGATGAAGTATAGATTAAATCCATCAAATAAAGATGCTTTTAATCCGAAAAAGGTTACTAACGTATGTGTGTGCGTGCTCCGCCCGCCTCTACACACACACACACACACACACACACACACACACACACACACACACACACACACACTTAACAAGATAGTATTGCAGCGACCTATGTCAAAAATCCAATCAGAGTTGTCATTAATTTTGACAAAAGCGTCCAAGTCACAACAGGTGCCTGATAAGTATAAAAATCTACTTTATCCCAAAATACCAGCCTTGGTTATACGGAAAACAATATTTAATATCACCTTGTCCTGCTGCAAATCACCATGGTGGTCAAACAAACAAGATGTTTGGCATATTTGGTTTATGAACACCAATGATCACACTGTTGATGTCACAGGAAATCAATATGTACATAGTTTTGCCTGAACGCTGCAAATGGCGGTAAACGAACGTCAGTTTGTTTTCATTGCTTCATTTCTTTTCATAAAACGTTTTTCTTATGACGATTCAACACTTGTAATATTTACTTAAAAATAATTTCTTTTCGACATATTACACATCCACATTTTATGGTTTAAAAACCTGTGGCTAATGCTCGCAAAAATAAAATTGTGCATGAACGGGACTGTGATCGCTGTAAGAAATTGCGCGTCTTAAAGTATGTTCATAACGTTACCCCTGGCTTGGCACTCTGTTAATGTTGCACTATCTAAATATGATTAAATGAGAATTTCATTTCCATATCCATCAAATATAGCGCACATGATCCTGTACAATCAATATCTATGGTAAAAACACTATTCTGTGTTGAATGAAAACAATAATTTGTGTTTATTGGATTTCCTTTGGGGTGAGAGGTTGAGAATTCACATTTTATGCAGTGCGTCGGTAATGCCATATTAGAAGCAAACATTGCTTGCGCCGTGCTTATTTTCGGTGCTATTATGCCTGGATTATATTTGCGTTTGTTCACTTTATTCATTTCTTCGTCTGGTTGTTCATTCAGTCTTTCTCTTTTTTTCCATTATTTTCCCCACCTGCGTGCACAATTGAAATTTAGAGACACCAGCTGCAGCGACAACATCTGTGGAGGCTTTTTGTGTCACGACAGTATGTTCGAAAATCACTAATACTGATTCGCCAATTTTGAGTTACAAATAACTTTAAGTATTTTTTTTTAAGTACAGTGATATGTTCATGTGCAATGCCAAAGCAATGT
Organism: Hermodice carunculata; assembly: GCA_964020975.1. NCBI lineage: Eukaryota > Metazoa > Annelida > Polychaeta > Eunicida > Amphinomidae > Hermodice > Hermodice carunculata. The sequence continues at coordinate 76,337,985 of OZ026622.1, read as the reverse complement.
GGACATATTGTTGTATCGCTGTGGATGTCTAGATTATTTGGCATTATAGTATTTTTGAACACGGAAGTTTCTTCAACCCCGAGTGTGAGTAGTTAAAATGCAACATATAATAGAACCTATCGTGCAAAACTAAGCATGTGACAATAAATATACTTTACATACACTGATGCAGTGCCCAAGTCTGGGCTCGGTCAGCACCCGCCCTTTCCACACCACACCCAAAGCAGAGCGCAGAGCCCTGGGCCTTTCGCCCCTTTGTGGACTTATACGTGCTAGCTTATACTCGAGTGAAGGGTCGTTTTCAATGTAGAGTGATTATAATAACTTAGGCGGGTACAACATTTGTACTGATTGGGAAGCAAGGACCAATGTCATTTTTTTCAGCAGATAAACGGTGCTAGAGGAACAATTATATTCACAAAAGAATGTGTACCACGAAGCATTAGTTTCAGGACACAAAACCTTCTAATTCAATCTGACTTTAGACTTTACTGGTTTGAATAAAGCTCACCGAGCAGTTTTCTTTGACACATGTTGGAAACAATTCCTAGTAAAGCTGTTAAGGGGGGGGGGGGGGGGCAAGGTAGCCTGACGCGCTTTATTTACAATGTTGTTAGAAATATTTTATATGTACGAAGAAATGAGTAAAAACTATAAAAACAGGGAACAATTTACATTTGAGCGCTTTTGGACAATATGAGCGGAAGGGATTAATTTAACCGCAGCTGACCCATATTTATGTCACTATAACAATGGGTTGTTATCAGCATGTCGATGATTACTGGATAATTAATTGCACACATGGCAGGGGTATATCAATATGACAAGATAGTCCAATTGTATCAAATAAGTCGTTCGAATTGTTCTCTTTCCCCATAGAAAGCTTATAGGAATGCCTTGATTCTTATTACTAGCATGTATTTGGAGTACTAGAGGGCTTAAATTTGATTACTGTTGCTGATTGTACAGCTTGGGCAAATAAAGTGTACAATTTATGATCACTGCATGAACTACTCATACAGAGTATTAGGAGGGGAGGCAAAATCATGAATTAACCATATGTAGCACAATTTTGCAAGTTCACAATCTTACAAACCATCTGGTTGGCTTTATTTTGCAAGGTTGAAAGCGTCATGGGGTGGAAGCTTACGTGCTTTTTTGGAAGAAATATGTCGTGCTTGTGGGCACAGGTCACTGGATATATTCTCAGTTAGCAGGGATATTACTAAAACCATGAAACGATTTTCATAGTAATGCCAAGCTCAATCAGGGAAACGGTGAATTTGTCGCGATGTGTTGTTGAAACCTGAGCTTGGTGTCTCCACAAGAGGTGCCGAGGTGGACCTTTGTGGAGATGACAAACATAATGATAAATTTACCCAAGTGGTCAGTCCTAGTCATCACACTTATGGTCGCGAGACCACGTGAGAGGTGCCTAAGCGCGTCCAACGAACTAGCAATAAGGTAGTGTTTGCTCTGTACTTAAAGAACAAGAAGAAAAACACGTGTCAGTTGTGCTCACACAAAGATCAACTTTCACTTATGGAAATAAGTTGTATTTAGGAGCAAAAGGTAAGCCTACTTTTTGGCGTAAGAATTTCACTGACAACAGCCCAAGTAATAAGCTCACGCAGACATTGGAAGTGGGAACAAAGTGGTCTCGCCGTTGCGTATGTTTACAACACTTACCTCTGATCAGAAGCTACAACCCTATATGGTCCACCTGGCGTTTTGCAGTCTGTATTATGTTCATTTTAGATGTATAACAGGTGCAAGGACTGAACAAATCGGTCCTAAATCATCTCACTGACTATGATCTTCTTTTTCTTCTTCTTCTCCTTCTTCTTCTTCTTCTTCTTCTTCTTCTTCTTCTTCTTCTTCTTCTTCTTCTTCTTCTCCTCCTTCTTCTTCTTCTTCTTCTTCTTCTTCTTCTTCTTCTTCTTCTTCTTTTATTTTCAGAATTATTTGCTTTTAATATATATATATATATATATATATATATTTATATATATTCATATTGTTACATCTTTAATGTATAATAGTCAAAGATACACCAAGTGATTCCAGACTCCAATATATATATTATACGCAACTATCCAAGTGTCTCATGCTGATGTACTCTCCCTTATCATCCCAAAGCTTCACTGAGTCGGCAAATGTCCTAGGTGCTTGACCTCGCTTTATTGCATATGTTGAATACATGAACTGGCTAATAAAGGACTGCACCTGTAGTTAATTAAAAGACTTCGTGTTCAATGTCAAAAATCTGAGATCAAATGGATCGAAATCCTTTATTTGATTCTGCGATTTCCATGACAAACAAGAATGCTTCGATTGATACCAGATTAACGGAGAATGACGAAGTAGCAGTCGGACATTCGTGATTCAGACACTCTGGCCGACGTCAGTACAGATTTGGTGAGAGCTGAACCTGTAAGTTTGAAAATTTGAAACTGGTGGAGAAGGAACCCCACGTGGGGAGGGTTTATTGGATCCAAATCCGGTGTTTCAGAACAGCTGGATTCTATACGCGTCAATTGTTCCCTTCTCAGAACAATCCAAAATTTGTTTGATCCAATATTCCTACATTTAATGGTGTTTTGCACTGACAAAATTGTCGATACTTCATGCCCGCAACATTTGTTATATATTTCAATGAAAATAGCTGCATTATACATTTGTAATCCTGGGTTATTGAAAAAAAAATTCCTGTGTTAATCTGATTTAACAGTTAAACACACGAAATACCTGTCCCCGCTATTACACAGATTGCTTTTAGATATATGATTAGAGAGCTCATTGATCTCATTTGTATTCTTCCATGTTGCTGGCATGTTTGTCACAACGTATTTATCGTTAAAAACAAGGATAGAAAAACATAATATATAGGAAAGTCTATTCATTCCTGTCGCATAGTGAGCAGAAATGTTAGGAATTACATTGGGGGGGGGGGAGGGTCTTTGCCCCATGTGTCCAAAGTAGAGAGCCTACGGCAGTGTTCCCCAAAAATATGTTTTAGGTTGGTTCCGTCAGTGATGTCATGAAGTGTTAATAAAAGTACCTCTTGGTTCTTTGTTCCAAACGAAAAATCGAAAATGTTTGCATGCAAGTGATGACTGCTGCCTTGTTTGCATTTTCGTAATAGCATAGAGGGCCCCTATGAGCGCTCTTCATATAGCAATTGGTTTGTGTTCGAGAACGAGGCTAACAGTCAAAAGTCGGTTCGCAAAGGATCTCAGAATCTAAGTGATATTTCTCACAAAAAACGAGCAATTCCGAGTACAGTGTAGATTTGCATCATTATGATGATTTCTTTTCGTTGTCACTAATTGCAAATTTCGAATTTGATCGAGCTTTTTCCAACAAACTACAAATGCGCATAGATTTTTGCGCATATGTTTAATATGCATGTCAACTTGTCACATGACACCACGACCTGTACCCCTTTGTTCTCACACGCCATGCTTGTGCACACCGCAAAGTTAGCAGAACGTGTGACCGTCTCGATCTTAACGTTGTGTCGACTGTGGAACTATAATTTTTTTGTTGTGGTTGTTGTTGTTGTTGTTGTTGTTGTTGTTGTTGTTGTTGTTGTTGTTTTTTGTTTTGTTTTGTTTTTTGTTTGTTTTTGTTTGTTTTTTTTTTGTTTTTTTTTATTCTTGTATTTTTTGTTCGTTTTTTTTTCTTTTATTTTTCCAGAATAGCTATATAGAATTGTTCGAACTGTTCTTATGATATAATATGACTAAATATGACGCAAGTTGGCGAAATATAATGAAGATATGTTAATGTTTGATGAAGCAGTGGGACATCAGACTTTGAGACAATGTGTCGGTGGCACTACAATTGTGCAGGCATGTAACAATACAGTGCATGTGTTGTAACACTGTCAAAATGGTTTTGTGGGGTGCTTTGGTTTTGAGACTGTTGTATCCTAGGTGGGCCTGTACCATCGATGATGATGATGATGATGATGATGATGATGATGATGATGATGATGATGATGATGATGATGATGATGATGATGATGATGATGATGATGATGATGATGATGATGATGATGATGATGATGATGATGATGCAATATTTTGTTTTCTATTTAATTTTGCACATGGATGTTTCCCAGTTGGTTTTGTACCAGGTTTGCGGAAAAGATAATAACGGAATAATTCGTTTATATTTCATAAATTGTAAGCGTTTTTGCAAAAAATCAAAGAAAAAGAATCTCCCTTGGCTTTATCGGCTGCTGGGATTGTTATTGTTGTCATGTCTGTGCGTGCGTGCGGGAATACGTCTCCCCCCCCCCCCCCCCTGTTACTCTTGCGGACCCAATAACTCTTACAGTAGAAATTGCGCTGCTGTCCTGAAGCCTGTACTGTAGAGATAATTGGGTGAGTTTGACATTCAGCGACCTGGACCAAGAACACTACGGGTCATGATATCTGTTCATTTATGGACAGGATAACTTGGTAAGAAATGGAGCTACCAGCAGGAAACTTATACTGTTGGAGCATCTCATTAGAATCTTGATAGGGTTCGACATTCAGTGATATTGACTGATTATTAAAGTCACAAGGGGTCATCATCAGTCGCGAAATTGTAAAAGCTGGTGTATGGAATGCTTCGTTTTAAGGCATATAGAGGTTGTTTTGGCTAACATTCATCAGGTGTGTGGAGGGATCGCCAAGCAAAGCTGTGTATCTTTTGACAGTGAATATTTAGTAGAGTTCAGGCCTTTTTTCCTCCTGGCCCCACGAGTTTTATATGTTGGATTATATCTTGGTAAGTGTAGATCTTAGGCCCGTGACTACTACTAATCAATGCTAGAAATGTACATATGATGTTGATGAGTTTGATCTTAAGTGACCTTGGAGGTCAAACTGCCACAGTGGCCCATATCTTTGTAATGATAGATCCTCGGCCCACGGTTATTCTTGAACATTACTAGGAAGTCCCTATGGGTTTTCTTTGGTGTTGTTAATTTTGATTTTGAATGACCTTCAGAGCTGACACTGACATATTGGCCTATATCTTGGTGATAATTAAACCTTGAGTTAACTATTGATAAGCACTAGTAGAGTTCATGCATAAATTAGTTTAGTCTGCTCTTGCGGAAGCAGATTCCAGTCAGCAAAGCACAGAATCATCATGAATGTCCTGTTTTATCTCCAATATGAATTTTTGAAGTTGTAAATGACCATGTAGACTCAAATTTTGTAACACATTATATATTTCTTGGCAATTTGGATAAAATCAGCTTGTGTAGTGTTGGCACATGTATACTTAATTTGGGTTGACAATCAGCTTGCCTCGTGTCGGAACATGTATTCCTTGACCTTTGGGTCATGTAATGGTCAAGGTCAGATACAGATGGTTAAATAAATACCACATACCCAATACTGTAGTTTTGTGGTTTGTGCTATATTGTTGTCCATCGCAAGTTTACATATTTTCTGGGGGGTTTTTTGGTTTTATTTTTATTATAGTTCTTTGACTTTATTTTTTGTATAAATGTGTGTGTGGGGGGGGGGGGGGGCAGGCAAAATATCAAAATGCTCAAGGGTCACATGATGTCCTCGGCATTTTTTTTTTGATATATATACCAAGGTCCCACAAAATCAGTAAAAAAAAAAAAAGAAAGAAAAATAGACAAAAAAAGCAGGTTCAGCCCAAATCATTTATCTGCCGGACTATTTGCCTCCATTGCAGATATGCCAAATCAGCATAATAAAACTATATTAAGACCGTACAGAAAAGATTAAAGCAAAATGTAGGTAAGCAAATCCAGAACAGTTTGTTAAATTACATAACTAATCTCACTATACAAGGTAAATTCCTCGATTTTTTTACGAAAGAACCGACCAACATAATATAGAAAAGCATCAATACAACTCAACTTAGGGTATTGTCCAATATTATAGTAATCCCTGTAGCCTTACCAATCCAGTGCGTACGTGCTGGCACAAGCAAATCAATGCTAGATGTTACCTCTGTAAATATTCTCTTCACCACGAGGAGAAATGCTGGACTGATACACAAGGCGTCATGATTCTATTCTAATTTACATATATGTGGCAATCAAAAAGAGCCTGCTAAATTCAAAATTTGTGTGGACCTTCCGGGGAAATACAGCTGAATTCCCACAGGTCCCCTTAGTGTAGTAATAACATTAAATGACCATACCAGGCACAGCTTTAACTGTCGAAACGTTTCGAATTGACAGTACTTACCAAGGAAAAGATGGAACATAGGAAGACCTTATTTTGTACATTCAGCAGAAATGCTACTCAGTAAAATATCATTTTATTGAAATAGTCTGTTGCGGATTCATTACAAAGAAGAACACTACACGCTTCAAATCTCTTCTTTTGCCAACCACACAAAACAATCTGTAGTTCAAAAAACCGCAAAGAATCCTCATGTAAAGTACGCATTGCCCCATTTGTTATATTCCAATTTGAAGGAACTTGCTGCACTCCCCAAATGTGCTACATGCTAATATATGTATATATATATATATATATATATATATATATATATATATATATATATATATATATATATATATATATATATATATCAGCACGACCAGCGTTTACTGTCTGAACGAAATGCTTTTTGATCGCAGCAGGCAGCAGGAGGAGCCACTTGTGGCGCGTGCCTTCTGCGACTAGGAGGTATTGGGTTCAAACAAACGGGACCGGTTGCTTGTATTGCTTCCAAACTGATACATAGGAACATTATTCAATTTTAAGATGAAATAATAAAAATACAACGACTTTAACACTGAAAAAAACTTTAATTGCGTTGCTTTGCGTCCTACAATAGCGGCCATCAATATAAAATGTAAGAAAAGAATTCCGCCACAATATCCGGCAGATTGCCACGATCAGCGGGAACTCCCAGCATGTTAATGTCACATTAAATGCTCGTACCGTGCCGCAAGCATACCGTCAAATAAATTTGGAGAGCTGGATCTGTTGTGGTGCAACAATATTACCATGGCTTGAAACAGACAACGGGGGAGATGGATCTAAAGTTGGCGGTAGCTTGGGTAAAGGCGATATGGATGACTTGCTTGGGACGCGACAGGAAATGACGTATGTGGAATGGGTTGCTACGTACAATAACTCATAGCTGTAGTCCATTGTGTTATTTACCGCTGATAAGCCAACTATGGTAATATATATATATATAGAGAGAGAGAGAGAGAGAGAGAGAGAGAGAGAGAGAGAAGAAGAAGAGAGAGAGAGAGAAAGAGAGACAAAGAGACAGAGAGAAAGTGAGAAAGAGAAAGAGACACAGAGGGACAGAGAGAAAGGGAGGTGTTCCATTGAATGAAAATGCTAATTTGAAATTGTATTGTGTTTTGCAGGTTACATCTTTGGATGCATGTTTCGCGGCATGGTGTGAAACGTAAGGTAAGTCAATTTAACAAATTTCCCAGTATATGGAAAATAGACATTTAGTTAATATGCTTAGGCTTTTGGAGCTGTCTTTCAAGTCAGTGAATCAAAAGCGTAGGTAAATCCCCCCCCCCCGTTTATTGTTCATTTTGGGATATACCCCTATAGTATATTTTCCTTTTTCGATGCAGAATCATTAAGCTATTTGGACAAAAATCTTAACTGTCCTGGTGATACCATTGTGTGTAAAACACATAAACTTGTCAACAAAAAGGGTGCATATTATATTCAAAAAATCCACACAACTCCACACACCTCCATATATATATATATATATATATATATATATATATATATATATATATATATATATATATATATATATATATATATATATGTATATATATATATATATATTTATATATATATATATACATATATATATATATATGTGTGTGTGTGTGTGTGTGTGTGTGTGTGTGTGTAACCTGTCCAAAAGTAACCTACAGTTAGGTTCCCATCATTGTATTCATTTCATACATTGCAAACAAAGCATGTCCGTATATTTTGCAATAAAACCATCACAGAGAAATAAAATTTGTCGACTTTTCTTCCTATTTTAACCCAGACCTTTGTCACAAATTCTGAAGCTTTATTGTAATCAAAATATCACATTTCAAAAGTGTTTCTACTGAAAGAATGTGACACTTTAAACCTGCGCTCTTTAGACATAGTCCTAATATGCACTTTCGCGAATGAACATAAGACCATATGACGAAACTGTGTACCATCACTTTTTTCCATGCAGTGATAAGATAACGCCCAGACAGCAACATGAACAAGATGGTCAGTTTGCTGGAGGGTGTTGGTTAGTCTTTCTCCCGGAAGAACGGCCCACTTTCATCCGTTGGTTTCAGGAGAGTCTCACACCTTTATCGTTTTTTTTTTTTTAATTTATTTATTTATTTTTTGTGTTTGACTAAATGAACGGTATCTCTTTAAATTATCCTATTCAGAGTTACTATTTGAAGACACAGGTATTGCTGAACCTGTATATATACCTACCTACATACATACATACATAGATACGAGCATACCGGAATACATGTGTATATATATATATATATATATTTAAATTTAGAACCCTAGACAAATTGTTATTTATTATGTTGTTAAAAGCTGTGGTGTTAGCACTTTATTCCATGTTCAAACTTCATACTTCCTTCCTGCGTAACCTTTCGTGGTGTCTTATAATAGTAATTACGGATGCTTGTTCTTGATGTTATACTTTCATAGCTAACATTAAGACGTCATCGATACCGCGGTACGTCTCATTTGGAATGTATGGGATAGCTTTAATGTTCACATGACATTATTCATTTATATGATGTCGCTTTCTTGTTCACAATCAATCATTAGGCCTGCTGTCACATATTTAGTGATCCATATTAGATTAGTCGTGTAGGTCTCTATTCAACGTTGGTTTAAACCCTCTGCGGAGGAAGAAAATCTTTAATTCCCTGTCTATACCAGAGTCATCTTTTAAGTGACTAAACGACGCTTTTGGAATTGTGGACTATATTTAGAACATTTTCACTGTGTTCACTGAGTCTGGTATGTCGTGTTTATGGGATGCGAATTTATCTGCTCATGTATTTTTATTGTTTTTCGGGGTTCACTGCTGTTATTACAATACACATTTTATGGTTATCCCTATAAAAAATGCGTAAATCACATTTCTGCTTGAACAATTCATTTTTAATTTTTGATATGGAAGTCAGATAACGTTTTTCTTGTATTCAGAGCTATACTGGTATTTACCTACATGTGTAGGGAGTTTCGGCGCTGTGGCAACATAAATATTGTGCCTCCCTCGTTGTAGGTATTTAAGTGTATCCACACGTTGTTTTTGTCAGCATTTGCTTTAAATTACGAGACTCTCTTTGACTTATGTAACAAAAGTTTGGTTTCTTTAAATATTCTTTGATGACCATCATCTTTTTCTGGCATTTTTGTGGTGTCCAGTACTTTTTTTTGGAGGGGGGGGGATGGATTGTCTGGATCATACCAAGAAATCATTATTAAATTAATCCTGTGTTTTTTCGTGTTCTGCATGTGGTTGATCTTTTGCATCCCATTTGAAATTAGTGTATTGGGATACCTTAGCTTCTTAAAATTTACATAGTTCATCTAAGCGTTTTTCTTCCTTTTATGTGTCTTTCAGTATCGTGTGAATTATCCATGCGTGATCATACAGAATATTCGTTTCAGTGTGTCTTGAGAGACAAGAGTTAAATGAGTTATTGAGGAGTATCTCGATTCCTTGTAGAATATGGCCAGTGAAATAACACCACATTTTTGAGAAATCTTGATGTAATAAAAACAATGTTTTTCTGTCTGACTGTGGACCATGTTACATTGAGTGTTGGGCTCTGGTTTTTTTAAGATGTTATGCAATTTATGTAATTCTGTTAGAGGGCCGGTCCACAATACCAGATAATCATTTAAGAAATGAGGGTCGATTTTGTGTGTGTTATGGGAAAATGACGCGCGTGATTGAAGCTGACATCGTGGGCGTGGCGCACGGCAGTGCACCTCGCCCGATGCCAGCTTCAATCACCCGCGTCATTATGCCATAACACACACAAAATAGACCCTCATTTCTTATATTTACATTTCCTTCTTAATTGTTCTGCTCAATTACACGAAATTTAGAAACGTAAAGCATAAAATTAAGAGAAACGTCCAGAAACTGATTTACCCAGCATGTTCAGGTGTTAAGTTCCGGAAACCCAGGTGGGCGTGGCTTATTGGAATGTGGGCGGGACACTTGTGTTATGGTCCCATAACACACAAGGCTACTGTGTTATGGTCTCATAACACACCAGTCTCTCTCCTATACTTGCAATGTTAAAAGTTAGATTGAATGTTAATATTTGCACTTAACACCGCATGTACTTGAAAGAATTGCTTGTGATTTTGACTTTCTTGCCTTGTTAAAATGATATTCCAGAGTTAGAATTTTATATGAAGGTGCACATTTTGTTTCCATTTTTCTTTATGTGGTACTATAGGTCAAATCTGACTACATCATTCTCTCATAATATGAAAACTCTCTTTTTCTACCCAAACAGTCGTTAGAAAAATCCTGGACTTTGGTGTCGCGATACTATTGTATTTTCCCGAACCCAAGGGGTGTGTTGCTATATATATTTGTAACATCAAAGCTGACTGGACAAAGATCACGGACAGGATCTCATGGAATATTGTTGGTAAAATGTATATACTCATGGACATAGCTTTCGACATGCGATGAATACAGTTTTAATACTTCATTCATTAGTTGGCTAAACCCGCCTGTGCTGCATGCAGGTTTCGCAGCAGTGGGCCTATATTTTAGGTATGTCGGCCTGGCGCTTGTTTTATATTCACTCTTTTGTTCTTCTATAGCCATTTTTAGAATATCCGATTTGTGCAGTTTTGTACAGCACGCAGCTGGCTCGTTGTTATCTGAATACTTTCTAACAAATTCTTTTCATTTGTAGTGAGAGTGCTTTGGTGCTTATGAAAAAGAAAAAAAAACTTATTAACTTCAACTTCACTTCTAGTTCTTTTTGCGGTTCAAAACTTCCTCCAAAAAATGTAGCATTCAATGCGTTTTTTATATTTTCTCTACGTAGCAATCAATACATACATTATAATAACCTTACCCCTTGTTAGTTTCTTTACTCTTAAAAGACTCGATGTTCGTAGATCTGTCAATGACTGTGATTCCTCTGCAACCAAGGTACTGGAAGGGGCGGGTATTTTATATAAAGTGCATCAACAATACGTTTTACTCTGTCAATATCTCTTTTCTAAAGCCACATTTGCATTCCTTGGTGGGGTAAAAGTTCTTTTATTGTGACAAGGGATTCATCGTTGTTGCTTCTACACCTGAAATAAAAAGGTTTTAATAGTTACCTTAAAAATGAGTTTTTGAAATATTATATACTTGTTCCTTTATAATCGTACTTATTGTATGTGTGAATTTTAATCCTTTCTTCGGTTGATTTATTTGTCAACCGTCATAATATTTTACATAGTAACTTCATAATTTTGGAACCAGTGTATCAGATATTAATGCAGCAGCTGTTTGCCTCAGGTTCCGTTTGCATATTTCTAACCCCTGCTTTTCCCCGATGTACCGTTTGTTGTTCATCTTTCACATTCTGTCAGCAAATATTTTTTCTCTGCTTCACGTTATATATGAATTTTCTTTACTGTCTCTTGCAGACTTTTTCCCAGCTGCATATACTTGTTTATTTCTTCATTCATCTCTGATTTCAATATGATGTCATGTTTGAAATGTGTAAACTTGTTTTGATTTTTTTCCTTTCTCTTTCCCTGAATGCAGGTTTTGATCTGAACTTGCTTGGAAAAAAATCGAAGATTCGCCCTTAATCCATTGGGTATATAGATCAGAATTTTTTTTTTTGTAAGATAGCTTTTTTAGTATTTCATTTCGCGTTAGATTAGTGTCGTATTCCAAACTTCATCCATTTGATCTTTTATCAAACGAGCTTCCTTCTCTAATTACACAGAACCACTTTTTTCATTACTTGTGTCAGTGATACAGATGTTACATTAGTGAGAGTTTCCTGTAGTTTTGTAATCACAGGAAATGCAACGACAGGCGAATCGCTGTTTTTGATCTAATCTACTAGATGGAAACATTGTTATGTCATGCTATGTTATCATGGAACAGTTTATTCTGACAACAAATTTCAGAAAGTAAAGAGGTAATAATATTGAGTTTTGTGTGAAATTATCTTTCGATTCTTATAAAACAAAAAAATCACAATTTTCAAAGTTGCTTATCTTAATCTCGTGATTGCCTGGCGTTGATTCTGTGATATATTGCTGCCAAAATAAATAAATAAATAAATAAATAAATAAATAAATAAATAAATAAATAAATAAATAAATAAATAAATAAATAAATGGATAGATAGATAGATAGATAGATAGATAGATAGATAGATAGATAGATAGATAGATAGATAGATAGATAGATAGATAGATAGATGAATGAATGAGTGAATGAATGAATGAATAACCAAACAAACAAGCAAGCAAGCAAACAAACAACTGAATAAATAAATAGGCCTAGACTATTTTGTATGGTGTGACAATATACCAGTTTCAGGATTTTAATCTCTTTTCAAGCTTAACACTACCCTACCTTAGACATGAACTTCACTGATGCAAGGTAGCGTTGTCATGTAAACCAGATGTCTAAGTTCTTCCTGCCACAGGCAGCAGTCCAGTTTTATCTGTTATAATTAGCTGAAACATCATATACCACTATTTGACTTTGCTAATGTACAGGGAAATATACACAAAGAACTGCTTTAGTGGTACTGCTGCTGGTAACCAGACCTGTAGCGCAAATACCTGGTTCCATGTTTTAATGGAAAAAACTAAATGGTGCAGCGTTATAACTGTACGCATATACGTCGCTGAATTAACACATTTAGGTTCATTTTGGATCATGCTTTGGATGTCTTTCTTGGTACTGGCTTGAAACATCTGGATAATACTCTAAATGTGCAACGTGGACGGTTGGAAAAGAAGTCCTTATATATCTCAAAGCGGAAATTAAGAAATGCACAGTCTGGACAGGATGCGAGAAATAAACCTCAACAAACCAAATGCGCCGACTGGTCGCATTTCAACTACTTATGTGTCACACGATATGCCTCTCTGCAACGGCTGTCAATGTTCTTTTTAGACATTAGGTATTTTTCGCGTCATTTTATTTATTCTGCAAACGTACTGATACGGCAACATGTTGCAGATTTTAATTTTCCAATGTTTAATAATTATGTACAAATACACCACCGAATTTTTATATTTAGCTTAATTACGTCTTTCCACTGAAGGTCTACATTTCATACTATCATTGCTATGTCTCAAATATGAAGATGAATTTCGCCTTTGGAATTGACGTCACGTTTTGCCGCCATGAAGTTCCCAGAGAGTATGTGTATAAATAAACCTTCTTACATACTAGACCTGCTGAAAAATGAGGATAGGTGTCAAAATGAAGTTCAATGATACCATTAGTAGGTTAATAAATATGATTTTTACCAGTATTCTGTAATGACCGAGACATAATTTTCACTAGTATGAGCGCTCTGTTCTGTTGTTTCACGCCACGGTCATATATATGTATATATATATATATATGTATATATATATATATATATATATATATATATATATATATATATATATATATATATATATACTATAATAAAATATGCGGGCATGTTAATATACCGCCCCCCTTCCATGAAACTGTGTGCAAAATTTTCAACGAAAGTAAACCCTCGTTATAAAGACACGCACATATCTAGCATATTTACTTAACAACAAAAGCTTTGAGGGACTTAACGGTCAAATTCAGTTGCCTTGACATGTGACTTCTTTATCTGACAATTTCACATGTCTAACACAATTTGTTCAGAGCACAGACATTGGTTGGAAATATAGCAAGGTTTCAATCGATAACCGGGATCTCAGGTTACGTCGTCCATGACTACTTTTCTATCTGGATAATGCCCAGGTACTTTACCTTCATGTGTCTTATCATCAAGGCTAGATTGCAATTGCCTCAGAATGAAAGCAATGCTAATGGTACCATGATGAGACGTTCCATATGCATGTGCAAGTAAATATTTGATTTTAGTATTCATCAAAAGGATTTGGCATTACAAAAGATTGTTTGATTTAAACAGCTTGCCATACCTTTATGGCACACAAACAATTGAGAAACGTTTATGATAAATGTGCAAAAAAAAGGGGGGGGGGAACGCAAATCAGTTGGCTTAATTCAAAGGCTGGTTAATAAATGTCACATGGGCAGTAATAAGTAAAAAATTCTGACAAATAAGCTTTACACAAGCACAACCAAAATGGATGGTCTTTTACCGATAACCTTAAACTTCCGAATATCGACATTTCTGTAAAAGATCTCCAATAAAGATTTGAAACACCAAATACTGATAAGCCTGGTAATAACTTTGAGCTTGTTTGCAAAAAAAAAATTACACTGATGTTCAAAAAGAAAATTGGTATAAACAACGTTTTTGATGTAAAAGACATCAATGTTTATGCAATTCATAAGGAAAATGCTATAGGAGTAATTGATTTACATAAGACATTTTTCAGAATAATATTTATATACACGTACAAATGTCTAATAAGGCGCATCAATACAATTTCTACTTTGGAGTCCTACGTTCGACGAAGATAATATTGAGCATGTTCAGCAACGCTTGATGAACATGGTGCAAAGAAATATAAAGACTTTCTTTTTAAAGATTACTTGAAGAGGAGAAAAGAATCCACATTTGTGAGTCACACACACAAAATCTTCAAAGTTTCCAACACTAAGGGGGAGGTGTCATCCAAAGAAAGGCAAGTAAATTAGCAATTGAGAGGTATATACGCACAACAACGGTTCTTTTTGCAACGAGGCATGGTTCTGCCGTGGATATTAACAACGTACCGACACATTGCCTTGAACGTGTTTCCTTGTGCCAAGCTTATAATATTGGTACTAAGAGAAGAGCAATAAAGAGTAGGCTGCTTAATATACTCCTTGGATATTGTCAAATAGGAGACAACTTCACTCCCAGGCAAACCTAAGTCAGACAACATCATTCTTGAACCAATTACCATCGTGCAGCTCCCGACCAGGTTGCTATACAAAAGGGGCTTGGCAATGGAACTTTGGAATTGGATATCACAGCGCTTTGCAAGTGTTAATGCATTACTAGTCATTCTCACTTGCACCTTTCAAGGATGACTACACGTATAAGAGGCCGTATGATATGCTGGACGGTGATGCAAAAGCATCCCAAATATGTGGACGCTTCATGTAATTGTGAAGCGCATGGACACTGAAGGCAGTACTGTATATTTGCTTGAGGAATACGTTTGCAAACTGTTTGGGACAAACCAAGTCGCAAATGTGAAAAGAGGCAATCCAGCAAATGTTCTAGGCGTAATACCAGAAAAACCTTATTATCTCACCCAGTCCCTCGCTACGTAAGTGTCAGCATATCGTGCAGATAAACATTAGACCAGCCAGCTATGCTACCCAGTTATGCAGGCTATATATTCTTGCAGTTACGCTCCTGATTCAGCTATTCATGTTAAACGCATTAAAAACCCTTTCTCGTTGTAATATACTTTATTTCTTTGATGAGGATTAGACAAATAGCCCAAGGCTATTGCAAATCTTCTCCTCGTGTACGCACGTACATAATTACACAGTTTGCCACACTCACGTTGAAAATAGAAAAGAAAGGGAAAAAAAGAAAAATTAAAAAAAAAAAAACTCTCAGGAACAAATATATAAAAGAGTATATATATACAAGAGAAATAACCTTAAAAACAGGCCTTAGTCGTCAACATTATCACCATTATCATCTTCATCGTTGTCTTCATTGTTGGCTCTGACTGGTCTTTTAAAAAACCCTTTGTATTGTAAATATAGTTCATAGTTGCTTCAACACTACTGCAATTACTGTCACGAGAAAGTTGGTCATGACCAAATAAACACAGCTTACTTTTGCTAACGTTAAAGAGATTATAAAATGAAAGACCAGTTTGAGACGTCACGATAACGTCGTTGACCCTTGCCAAAAAGTACTGTTTGTGTAGTGTAAAGAGTGGACATTGCAGCAGAAAATGAAAGGTTGTTTCGGCATGGTAGCCGCATGCATACGCTAGGGGGTCGCATGATCGTCTAGAAAATAAATGGGCATTCAAAGTGCTGAAATAAACTCTTAATCGGTTCAGTAGTATGTTTGGCTTTCAGGAAACAAATGGTTCTTGATACGGTTTATAAAAGTGGTGAAGGACCAGGAAGTACGTATATTCAAAGGCAAAGAATTCCACAAACGCGTTGTTGACGGAATAAACTCTTTTGAAAAGACATTTGTCCGATAAGGTACCCCCGTCTGTTGGAATCGTTTTGTAACATATAGTTATGCCTTTATATATTATGCATAGGTAATTGCTCACACAAGTAAGCAGGGCAAAGCAGTTTGACTAATTTGAAATATAAAACAAAATGCAGTGCGCCAATATACATGTTTCTCAGCATATTATTCCATTCCTTTCTGACAAAAGTTCTGGAGATCAAAATGTTGATCATGGACCAATTATGCACAAGGATAAGGAACAACAGATTTATAGAGCAAAGATAAAATGCTTAGACAAATAGTTACAACTCAGATTTACTTCTGTTCTTGGGGCAACAGGCAGTGCAATAATATCTTATATGGACTTGAACAATGTGATCAATATCAGAAATGTAATATTGGTTGAGAGCAACAGCAGGTGTGATCATTAGGATTTGAAATATTGCATACATATACCATACTAAGCCGTATTTGGTAATTTAAAGGATTTGCCTTTCCAACAATGAGAGGGTAAGAGGTAAGCATTATGCCTGCATTTATACTGAAAGTATGCTATAAGAATATATTTGGATAAGTGGTTTAGCATTTTTGCCTGCATTTATACTGAAAGTATGCTATAAGAATAAATTTGGGTATTTTTCAACTTACATGTCTTGGCTTTCCAGCCATGCATAATTTTGCATTTATCTTCAAAATTTTTTAAATGATGGTAAAATCATACAGTCCACACACTAGTGCTAGAAAAAATGGCACTGGCGTACGGAAAAGTAGCAAAACACAATATAGATCTTAAGACACTGCTAAAAGTGATGTACATTCCTAGTTAAATTACCTCCACAAATCGAGACAAATGCAGTCATGTAAAATACAAATGAAACCGCTGATAATAGTTGGAAAACAAGTACACGGTGCTATATTGAAGACTTGAATTTTTGCCGGAGAAATTTTGGCTCGTGGCTAATTCCGTTTCATCAATCTGTCAAAATCACAGGCAGAATACTGTCTAGTTCTGTAATCCTGCAAAGGCGAATCCTGTAGTGTTATGGTGTTTTGAGATACATGTCTATGGTTAAATTTATATTAACACTGAGCTAAAATAAAGACAACTGGGTTCCGTTGCTTTCCAGTCAACTGACTGAATTTTTGGATTTTATGTGGTTAGGCTTACGTTTTCATAAATACTACAGTCTGCTGTCAGTGAAAAATATTTCAAAAAGCTGAAAGCACCGGTTAAAGATGACAAGTTGTCTTAATGAGTAACTGTTTCCTAAGGAGGCTTGCCAGTGCCGTTCATGCAAAGCGAAAATAGAACGAAAAAGAAAATATACAAGGAAAGAACAAAAAATCTAAAGAGATAGCTCCACAGACGAATGTTTCAGATGAAAAAAGAGGCCGTATTGCACTCATTTTGGCATATCCGAGATCAACTTATACTACTACTCCATCGCAATATGTTTCATATTGGCAAAGTATTCTTTTGCAAAGATTAATTCACACACGTCATAAGGAAATTATGGTACTATATCCAGAATTTGTTGTTATTGCATTTTTGTACCTTCGTCTTAATTATATAAATAATACAACCAGCATAGATGTAAAGGTCCGTAAATTGGTAACATAGTGTAAAGGTAGGTAGGGCGGTAGCCATATAGGACACAGAGAGACCGAATGGAGGGATTAGATTTGTAAATGAGCAGACAGGTATCGGCAAAATGAATTACAATTGCTTCCCTTTTCGCAGATATTAAGTTTGGGTAAAGGCAGACACTAAGGTCTCTACATGAGTTCCTATTTGGTGCATAATGAGTCATAGGAATGTAAAACAATAAAACCAATTGTCCCTGCAAGTAGTTTCTAACAATATGTTATTACATGCACCAGCATACTGGCAGTTATGGACCTCTTTGAGTCGGCGAAATGCTGAAAATATGATGTACTTTGAATTGATAGTACTCAGCTCCTGGATTGAGCAGGGTTAAAAATCAACCTGGTTAATTTTCTTTGGAAATGGTATCACACTCCAGATGTCATACATTAAAAGTTATAATTATTGCAAAAAAAAAAAAAAAAAAAAAAAAAAAACAACTAACTTGTCATAAAATCAAAGATTTAAAAGCAAAAACTATCAAATGTTTTGATTTGTCTACACTGTACACAAATCTACCCATAGATGAGGTCAAAAGTTCTCTTTCAGAATTAATAAGCAAAACGTTTAAATATAATGGTAAACCATACATAAATATTAATTCAGATACAAAGAAAGCATATACATATTCAAAACGTAGCGCTCAATTTTACACTGATGAAACTTTAATAGATGCTATATATATATATATATATATATATATATATATATATATATATATATATATAATATATATATATATATATAGCAACTGCTCCCCGTTACTGACAGATTTATATTCAACCTGGCTTGAATTAAGTATGTGGATAAATTGATGAAAAGAGGATTTTCAAATGGGTACCAAATTATCAAACAACGCAAGTGATACTGATGACATTGCTTGTATAAATGTACAAACTTTCAATGAAATTGCTAAAGAAATTTATCCAAAAGATATGCCTTTGGAGGGTAACAATTTAGATGGTTTCAGAGATGTGTTTCTGGACTTGGTTATTTCAGGTCACTAATGACAGGTTTTGCATTAAAGTCTGTCACAAATAGATGAGTTTAACATTGAGGTAGTAAGGGACCCTTTCCCGCACAGTAATATTTCAGAAACTATTGGATATAATACATTCTTGTCACAAATTTTGAGATATGGTCGTTTTTATTCTAAATTGCAGGACTTTGCACCTAGAACCAAATTTATTTACAATAAACCTGAGTTAAGAGGCTTCAAACATGTACTTTTGATCAAATATTTATACAAATTTTGCTGTAAATATCCAGAGATGGTTTGAATGTTTGGCTTCAATAATTTTAGAGATTTTAGACTTGCCTGTTTTGCTACTTAATTTTATATTTTGAATTCATTCTGTTAAATATTCACCTTTCAGACATTTAAGGGTGGCTTGTTTTCTGTTAGGTCAAACCCCCAGGGGCTATATATAGCAAGCAGCTACCCACGACAGCTACAAGCTTGCCTAATTGTACTTGATTTCTGGTAAAGAAATATCTTAATTTGATTGCATTCTCTTGAATTAAATACTCATGTCTTTAATTTTTTTCTGACTTGCCCTATAAAATTTACTGTTAATATCCGAAGATTATTAGAAAGATTGGCTACAATAATTTCACAGTTTTTAGACTTGCCTGTTTTGCCACTTAAATTTTATCTTTTGGCACCATTCTATTTTCGTATTCACTTTGAGACCTTTGAAGCTTACATGTTTTCTGTCAGGTTAACCCCTCCCCCGGGGGGGGGGGGGTGTTATCGGTAGTATGCAGCGACCGACGACAGTTAACAGTTGCCTAATTGTACTTAATTCGTTTTAAGAAAAAAATACGTTTTGATAACATGCTTTTGATATAAATGCTAATGAATTTTGTGAAATGTCTAAATGTACATTTACTCAATATTAAAAAAGTACTCAAAATTGACAGTATTTTCTCAAAAGTCACAAACCTGACACATTACGTTGAAACATTGACGCAGTGTTGGCAGTGAAATAGAGATTAATTGTTTGGAGACTTTCAAAGTGAGGAGTAGGTGTCATCATGGGGTTTGTTTTGCATTTCTGGTGCAGGATATCCACTGTTGCAGTACTTATTAGAATTTTCCTTGGTTTTTACCAGTGGTCTAGCTGCAACTGTTTATTTTCAATCACTGGGACTAAATATAAGCAGCTTGTTTCTACTTCAGTTATACACTGGCAGGTGGTTTTATTAGGACAAGCTATCCAGCTAGAAAGGGTACATACTGGTTCAGGGGTAAGTCAAATTGTTCTTATCTGAGCCTGTACCATACAAATTTAGTAATTATGTTTTGTTTGAGTTTTTTTTTTTCTTTCATAAAGAAGCTTTGCATTTATAAGCAAAACTTCACGTCTTTAGCTAATTCATCATTTGCCACGTTCATATTTATTCCTTATTATGTAGGTTTTCTGTGCTAAATATTTAGCTTAGGCAAGGAGCCGCTACTCAGAGAGACAATTACGGGTATAGGCTCTGAAACATGTTCTGAGTAGTTACCCGCTAAAGACCCTTTATCATTCTTGGGCTAATACAACCTATATTAAAATTCTATTGAAGAACGTGTGCAATATGGACAATAGCACTTCCATATTTATATATAGGTTAGACAGTGACAGGTTAGCTTATGGAGAGTAAAGAGTTCGGACTGCAGAATAGGGTAATAACTACTACGAAGTGGTTCTGGACAAAAAGACACAAATACAGTAAAATAAATGAAAGTAAAGGTATTCGGTGGAATATACTTGTGCCTTACACAATAGACCACACAGTGGTTCATAGTGATGAATTATATTTTTTTCATCATAAGATTATTACTATAGTCGGGACACAGTGATTTTTTATATTTCGTTCGTATTCACATGGGAGTTAAATGCGTAAAATGACAACAACAAAAAATACTTGGAATCAGCACATGGAAAGTAATGGTAGTGATGGTGCCTTACCTGTATTAGATGTACCATGTCCAAATGTTTATGGAAACTTCTTGCATATTATTAAAAATTTTGCATCATGTATATTATAATTTATACTTTATGATATGAACGTCATCAATAACGTCATTTGAAGAGCTATCTTTAGTTATGTTATTCGGGTTGTAGAAATTGTTTCCCACAATGTTACGAAGCACATCATTCCCTGCCTTCCTTCCTCTTTTTGTTTCTTTCTTTTCCTTCCTCTTCTTTGTCTTCTTCCTCTTATTCTCTTATATTTTTATCTCAAAGAATCAAATGTCATTGATATCATGAATCCGTTGGCCAAGTTTTACACTTCCCATGTCAATTCCTGTCACTGCCTGCAGCGCTGTCAACAGATAATTATTTGAAAAGGTCATATTTGTCAGAAGGACAATAACTGGTCTTCACAGGATAGCAATCAGAACATGTTTTTGGAGCAGATTGAAATACCTGGGAGTGTATGCCGGATAACGGTCCTTGTCCCAGGTTAATAATTAACCAAGACACATCGCAGGAAAGAATATGTGTAGAATAACTGAAAAGTTCTGTCGTTCTTGAAATTTACGCACATGTCAAAGTTTTTGCACTTCCGGTTGCCTTGTGGCAGCTTGCTTTTTGTGTATCAGTTTTCCAACATTAACTCCTAACCAGACATACCTAATGCCGATATATTGGCATCCACATTTTTATTCGTATAGAATGGCCAGAATGTGTCCACTGTCGTAAATGTCGTCCGTTTCAATTCTGTTATCAAGAATGATATGGCACTGGTCAACAGCTTTTTTCTGTAAGCGCTATAGGCGCCCAGATGGCGCCGATGAAGGCTTTCGTCTCATCCTCCGATCTGTTACCATACCTTGCTTACTCTTTGCGCTGAGTATCGACTTTGCCAGGGACAAAGCTGTTGACATAGGTACCGATATTTAACATAACCTATTACAGACTCTTGATGTGAAAGTCAAAGTGTTGAGCACTATGTCATATATATATATATATATATATATATATATATATATATATATATATATATATATGTGTATGTATGTATGTATGTATGAATGTATGTATGTATGTATGTATGTATGTATGTATGTGTGTGTGTGTTGACATTACTATGTGTGTGTATGTGTGTGTGTGTGTGTGTGTGAACCTTCCTGTACGTGACAATTGAAGATAAATATCAATAAATATTCTGTTCTGAATTTGTATTGATTGCATGAACACAACATGGTGACACACCAATCACATAAGTACGGGAAAGATATTCCCGTGCTATCAAATTAAACGACAATCGACAGATTACACGAATACTGTAGTTACATGGTCATACATGAAATTGCCAGGTATATCCGTTTACAGTGAAAGTGTTATTGCATATAATTAGGCACACGAAATGGCGCAACAAATTCAAGATCCATTGTACAGAAAATTCTTTAAAAGTGAACACGGCTGCTTTACTTGGTAATAAGTTTCTATCTTTGCAAAATCATTTGCGTACAATTCATGCTTCATCTACAATGCAAAAACAACTAGTTTTTGTCTCTATGAACTAATTCAACCATACCGTGCCTAGAAAAGAGCCAGTACCTTGCGAAATATGATGTAGGTTCTATCTGTACGACTAGGCTAGCGTACACCCCAAACCATCAGGCAGCAAATTTGCCTGCAAGGCAAAGGCTGTTCGAAAAAGAATGTAATGAACACTCTGACAACAAAATGATTCGCTGGTTTACAATAAGTCCATATTCCATGGGAATGGCTCTACTGCCCTGCTGTCCACTTTGTCGTTGTCTAAATGTTCTAACAACGGTGGCGGTAATTAAGGGCATTCTACATGACTAAAATAACAATGGTACGAAAATACCGATCAGAGCGAAATAAGTTTTTAACCGGTACGCCTACAAGAGAATTCGTTGCATCTAAATCTTTGGATGACCACTCCAGGGCGGGGGATGGGGTTGGGTGTGTGAAGGAATGTCCTCTATATTACAGCTTTATTCCCGTTAAATTTCCCTAAATGAATTTAACTGCGCCACGGTTACAATAGGTACAACACAACTTAAATTTTCCTTGTGCACTTATGATTTTAGTAAAGGATCAAAAACAAAAGCAGGATTATAACAAAAAATAATTAATCACAGAAGCTTTTGTAAGAACTTTTTAACCCCTCCTTTGTCAATGCCTCCAAGCTGTGCCAGCAGCCAGGCCAGGGTCATTATAACATGCGGCATACTAATGGGGTACAGTAGCTCTATTGAGTACTCTATTGGCCAAACTCTTGCCCTTACCATCAGCAACATTTGTGGTCTCTCTCTCTCTCTCTCTCTCTCTCTCTCTCTCTCTCTCTCTCTCTCTCTCTCTCTCTCTCTCTCTCTCTCTCTCTCTCTCTCTCTCTCTCTCTCTCTCTCTCTCTCTCTCTCTCTCTCTCTCTCTCTCTCTCTCTCTCTCTCTCTCTCTCTCTCTCTCTCTCTCTCCTTCCTTCACCAGTTAATTTGTCCAACACTATGATACACAGGAACTCAAAACTCGTGGTCCTGATAAATTCAACAAGTTGATTGGTCAAATCAGTGAAAAGGGACAAAGGAAAATCAAAGTTTCGATAAATGAATGAACAAATGCGCTAGAGATACGGCCGCAACGAAGTCGTATTTGTAATTTCCCAGGTAAGCCATGTTTTTATCAAGCAAAACTCTCAACTCATAATGAAAGTTTATATAAATAATGCACTTGCTCTTCTCTTCCCTACTATATCAGCATATATCAAAGAACATCCCTCTAAAAGCAAGTGCCGATACGACGGGTCTATTCAAATACAAATTTTCTTATCTGCTTAGGAAGCTTATCACGCTATGCGGCTCACCTGAGGTGGAATATCGAAGAACTGTTGCTGCTTTTGATCCAGTGTGGTTCATAACTACACATGTTTCTAGCAGCTGTAGTCCTGGTGTAGGCAAAAAAAAAAAAAAACAATCAAAGGCACGAATAAACGATCATAGATAGATAGACAGACAGACAGACAGACAGACAGACAGACAGACAGACAGACAGACAGACAGACAGACAGATAGATAGATAGATAGATAGATAGATAGATAGATAGATAGATAGATAGATAGATAGATAGATAGAAGGTGACGGACACAAAACTAGTATTGTGTTTTGCAGTTTTTATGTTGGGTTTTAAAAGGGGCATAATGGTGTAATCCTGTAAGTGTCAAAAGATTCCTGTCGTTAACTTGACGTAGAAATCAGTAAGCACATATGCATGGTATTTTCTTTGATTTCTCTAACATCTTCCTGTGTCCAAACCCCTTTTGTTTGTGTTATTGGGAACATATGCCCTATCACAATGAAACCACTGCCTATGTGTTGACACCTGTATGTATTGAGAATTGGCCACAAACCATCGGGATGTTTCATATGTTATATTGTACTCTGTTATTGTTCAAAGTACATCCCTGCCAATATCAAAACGGCCTGATAAAAGACCACACAGCTTTCTTTATTCATAAAGCATTTCCATTTTGCTGCCCTTTTACCTTTAATAGAAGACGCAAAGCCATTAACATTGGCAAAATTACGGGGTGGTGGCAGAACTTGAGTGTTGTTACAGCGAATACCGCCTGCATCGTAACTTTGGAGAATATTCCCTCAGATAGGTTTATCCAAGAATCGTGGTAAAAAATTAAATACGATCGTATAATATGCCTGGGGCCGGCCTGGGCCCAAGTCACAGACTTCTTAGGGCATCATGCGGTTGGTCCAGAGGGAAGGCCTTGGTATCAGCTACAAAGTAAAGGCAGCGCCACCTGACGAGGGGGAAATAGTGCCTTTCCACAAAAAGCGCTAATTCTGTGCTATTCCCACATCGCTACATTTTTCACATCTTTTCTACCGGTATTGACTATAATTAACGTTGATCATAAAGATTCCCTCAGAGCTATTTTTCAACGACTGCTGCCCATCGGATGCTTGTCAATAACTGTTAACGATTTGAAGCGAGGCCTTCCCTTCTGACCAATTGCAATAATAATTGAACCACACAGCTTCAAAACATTAGGTGTCACTGTCTAGTTGCGTTATGTGACCGCTCCACTCAATAGGTCAAATTTTGCCATCTGATTTGCCACAATCATTACTAAAATATAAAATTGTATCACCCGAATTAAGTATTTCTGCTCTTTTATTCATTTATGAACGTGGGATATCGTGCAATGACGTTCTTTTATTAAATTAAGCATGACATAGTAATCACACCGATTTTATTTCCCTTTAGGTTTCAAACAGCTTTAACATTGGACCAGATGGACACAGATCTCAATAGTGTTTATTATCGCGGTTTTGCAAGTGCTCTTCCAAAGCGTTCTTTCACAAGGGCGTGGGGGGGTGGGGTCAAAGGGGTAGGACGAACCCCACATTTTGAGCAAAAGGTCCAACTTGAACCAACAAAAAAGGAGAGAGAGACAGAGAGAGAGAGAGAGAGAGAGAGAGAGAGAGAGAGAGAGAGAGAGAGAGAGAGAAGAGAAGAAGGAAAGAACACGAATCAAAACACAGCTTTACTTACAAGCATGGCAAGTTAATTCATTATTACCGTGAATTATGTGGTTAAGCCCAACAGGGCAAAAGGATCTTTGTATGTGGTCATTATGAAACAGTCCAAAGTTTTGTTGGTGGCTAGGCCTTATATTGTTCCTGAATAAAACGAGTGCCTGGGTGCATTAAGTAGAATTCCGGTTGTGTTGATCAGCAAAATGTTGATATACATGTTTTACAACGGAACGGCAGGGAAACACACATAAGAACTCCACCAAATCCTTATCGCTTAAAAAAAATGATTCAATGAAGGCAGATATGCGTGAATGCCATAATCGGCACGGCCCAGATCATTGCATTTATTCCAATACACATGAGGCACTGTGTTCGGAGCTGTCCCAGATCGCGGACTGCACATATGTAATTCCACCAGCATCAAACGAGCACCGACCTAACATGCGAGTATCAGCATTACATATTTATGTCTAACCGTAAGAGTCCTTCTTAGAGGACCGACTTTAAGCCTGCTTCCCCGTCCCGACTTCTGCTCACCATGAGGAGCTTTAATCAATCCGACCATCGGAGCCATTTTTCTGCAATTTGAACGGCGCACATATATATTCTAAAGTAATAAAATTGGAAACTGAGTTAAAGGTTGCCTGACAAAAATGTTCCAAACTGTATTTAGTGCAAATTCATTTTCTTATTACCCAGAAAACCATGCTCTTGACGGAAACACTCATTTTAATATGTCACGCTCCACCAAACGGTGGCTTTTCCTCGGCATACACAGGAAAGATGTATCTGTGAAATGCAACTCTAATCTTCTCTACACACCCACGCCTGACCATAAGAGCTCGCTGGCGCTTGCTATAATAAAAAAGCAGCCTCCATACGCTACTTCAGGTCTTAGGTGGTGTATCTGTAGCTTTATGGAAGTTTCACATCTGGATATCAAGTTAAGAAGGTCCAGAATTGGAAAATTGTTTTAGATCGCCATCCACCAGAAGAGTGTCGAAGTTCAATATGAGAATAAATTTTCTTCGCCCTCAAGTTTTCACTTACAGAAAAAAATTGCTACATGTACACTTCACAACATGATTGAGCGACATCAAATCCAAATCTATTTACAAAAAGTTTACAATTGAGAAATGGAGGGGAAAAAATAACACCGTTTTGTTAATAACAATTCGAACCCTGCAATTCAAATTTTAATCACAATAGAACTGTTAAGAACTGAAATCGAATTGAGAAAATATCAATTTCTAAAACAAAAAAGTGAAAACAAACTTTGAATGAAAGGATTACCTTAATAATGCATATGAAAAGGCCTAGTAATATGTTATTCTGATCCATGACCTCTTGCCTTCAATTAAAAGACATAGCTGACATTGGAAAATTTAAATGTCCATAATTGTTCACAAGAATAATGTGATTTCTTTCATATATTGCATTTTACAGTTTTGAAGAAAAAAGCACTTAGTGTATACCTTGTTAAGTTTGGCTCTTATGTATTGCAATGAATTTTCACTTGCTTCACATGAGGAGGAGGAGGAGCAGCAGGAGCAGGATGAGGAGGCAGTCAGGTTTTCATTGTCTCTTTTAAATGTCCATTATTTGGGTACAGTTCCACGAGTGCAAGACAGTAGTGTCATTAAGCTGTCTTGATTTCACTGTGTTGCCAATTTCATTGGTTCCCCCTCATCACAGGAATAGTCTCAGAAAATAATTTTGATCAGTTCTGCATGTCTGGAAAAAGGAATGTTATCATTTTGTTGTCAGTTTGTTTCCACTAAATATTTATCTTATATGTACTTAAGCTTAGTTTTACACACATGTAAAATCATGGTTATCGTGGAAGTTCCAATGCATAGTATACTGTTTCACAATAGGAAAGTGCCGATAAAATGAACTTTTTTTTTTCATTATTTGTATGCTATAATGTATAGAGAGATTATCTGAAATAGGAGGTAAAAGCTTGCATGTTCAACGCCCGAAAAATTGTAGATTTTATATTTTGATGGAAAGGGGTATATAATAAATTGTTCTGAATATTATTGTACAGAGTATCACATGGTTATACCTCTGAAATGGACTGTCCTCTTCTATCTGCAATCTTGTAGTAACGAAGAGAGAATAAGGACCTGACAACACAAATTAGAACTGAAGAAACCAGTGACCTTTTAATTTGAAACATTTGGTGATTATATAAAGGGATAAAGGGGGGGGGGGGATGATAATAATCGATAGCGAGCGGTAGTTACAATTAAGCGGGTCATCATGGAAGATAAAACCACATTAAAACTGCAAGTTCCAATTCATGGTGGCAATCCACCCTTTTCCAGTCGTTCATCACAACAAAATGCCACCTACATCAATTTTCTTGCCCTTGTTGATTATAAATTATACAATCATCCCACAGCAAAGCCTTAAGTCCATAGACTAATCCAATGTTCACAGAGCCTTCCGTGAATGAAGCAATACATTGTTTGCGTTAAGTTGGAAAATGACGTTGCTGTTGCTTGGTTTTCGGGCCTTCTGATATTATTACAGCTAATTACGTCTCCGTATGGTGCCTATTTGCCAGTTTTTGGTGCATAAATCATTCTACATTTCACATCAGAATAGCAAAGGTCTAATTGCAACGCTCTTTGTGATGTTTAATGAGTAGAGCTTACGGCATATTTTCCCACGTCTGATTTCCGTTCACCTCATTCAAAATAGCGCAGTGTTCTACAATGGGCGTTCTTCGCTGTTTAAATTGCAATTTATTGACAGTCTGAACCATTGTACACTCATTTTAGCTTGCCTTTTACATATTAAAATCATTAATTTTCAGGATAAAGGCAAAATGAACTCAATTCAGGTGTTTAATAAAATTATATTAACAAGATGTGAAGCGATTTATAGCAGTTTCTACTCTTCCAGATTGGGGTGACTAAAGCCAAAGGAATATTTCTGAAGGTTATAGTTCATGTAAAGGAAACCACTGAGTCAACTAACAGTTGGTTGTTATGCCACACCTAAATGTTACAACAGCATGAGTTTAGTGTATTAGCATAATTGGCCAAACA
The DNA here is from genome assembly GCA_964020975.1 of Hermodice carunculata. NCBI lineage: Eukaryota > Metazoa > Annelida > Polychaeta > Eunicida > Amphinomidae > Hermodice > Hermodice carunculata. The sequence continues at coordinate 76,309,380 of OZ026622.1, read as the reverse complement.
ACATCAATACCATCGATACTGAAGATAAAATAGTGTCTGTTTCCGGATCGAGACGCAATGATGTTACGCAGCTTGACCAGCTGACAATATATATATTTTTAAATAAGCGCGCCCAAACGTTAGATTTAAAAGTACACGCCTAATTGAAACAGAATTTCCAGAAGCATTTGATGCGCAAGGCTATTTTATGAAAAGGATGAGCACCGTACCAGATGTCACACATACAACATAAAATCGTTAATTTGGGGTTATATTTGGGATGCATTTTCTCAGGTGTGATGCTAGAGCATGAAATATATATGATTAAAAATATAACATTTTGAACACAACACAGAAACAGCCATAGAAATCCTGAAACTGGGCAAAATCGTGGGAAAAATCAAGTACGAACAGCAGATGCGCTTAACGGAAATAGATCACAGGTTACTGTTCACCTGATTAACCCGGCCGAGGACCTCGCGAAGAAATTAATATCAAATGCTCTGGTGTTTTTGTTTTCTGAATGTCCTTACTATCATGGTATTACATGCGATATAATTTAGTCATTATGGAACAAATTATAGTTGCGTAATTGCCAAGTCCCCACAAGATCTATTATAACATCTTAACGAAAGATGCATGTCAATCTAGGGAGGGACAAAACACGGAAGTCATAAAGTCGAAGCTATACAATCGTACGTCTCGAAGTTCGATCCGATGAGTGAGCGATAAAACGGTTATGAGAAGAATGTAGCGGGTAGTTGGTGCATATTCAAAATTAAAAGTGTTAAGTTGTTAGCTGGAGGCACAACGCAATGGGACAGCTGAAGAGAATTTGGACGAATTTAGTGCGCTTAATGTCCACGATATAGTGAATCCAGTATAGGTAGCGCATTTAGGATAACGTCGGGGTCACGAGTTGTTGGATTTTCATGTTTTTACGAGGCTTTGCCGAGCTAAAGCATGAAAATTCAACAACGAGTGATCGCATCGTTATCCTCAAGGGCCACTCATACTGGATTGTGTTTTCCCTATGTCTAAAAAGGGTAAATACGCACCAAATCGAAGTTCTCTCTGATAAATTAGTTTAAAAACGACGCCATTTTACAAGTGGGAGGAGTCAGCATTCTATAAATGCACCATGACCTCTCATTGGCTTACCTAATTGAAGCCAATGAGTGGCAAATCAAATGAAAAATTACAATTATCTTATCCCTCGTACCTCTCTAGGATAACCCATGCAGAATAAGCTTATGACATAGGAGAAATTAATAGGATGATTTTGCGATCTCTTTTCGGATGAATAGCTGTGTATCTACGCAGATCATTTAGGGAAGTGATTGATACTACAATAAAATGAAACGGCTTGTGTCACAAATCTGCGCAAGTGCAACTCACCATACTCTATGATTCGAACATCCATATTTTCTTTAAATCTCTGTCTCTCTCTGCCTCTGTATTATATATATATATATATATATATATATATATATATATATATATATATGTATATATATATGTATGTATATATATATGTATATATATATATATATATATATATATATATATATACATATATATGTGTGTGTGCCTGTGTCTGTGTCTGTGTCTGTCTGTCTGTCTGTCTGTCTGTGTATATGTTTGTGTCTGTGTCTGTGTATATGTCCCAGCCTTCCTACTTGGCTTGGTTGTGTGCCTGTTATGTCTATTATCTTTACTTCTGTGCATGTAGAATAAGAGATGTCATAAACTGTTTTTTTCGACCGCAAATGTCCTATTCTGTTTTCAGTTGCTTTATCTTTAATCTTTCCACATGAAACTCGAGTCAATGAGTCGTTAGAAAAAAATAAAATCTATTTTTAATCGTGCTGAACAAAAATACTGTTTTCGTTATATAAAAGAGTTACAACCAACTTAAGAGATGTATAATCCAGGATAGATAATATCTCAATCAACATCCCTTTAAGATATCCATTTGCGGAGCCTAATTTTCCCAGGTCAGCTTAGCACTACACTTTAGAAGGTGTTCAGTTCGGCAATGTGGGCTTTAACTTGCAAACATTTGGCCTACGTGCATTCTTAAATAAAACTGCCTGGTAGCAATTAACTCTCTGTATGCAATCGAATATGAAGGGCTATGCGCATCGGTGCCCCAATAATAAATTGAACTTGCACGGGGCGATAGTATCTTCAGCAAACATGAGGTAATACTGTAGGGGGTAATAACCAGTCTAAGGTAGCCGCTAGGACCAGTTTCTAGCTGCATCTCCTGGAAATTGGTTTTACTGGACTTTGTAATGAGTATTTCAGAAGCTGCTCACGTTTATTATTGATTGTCCTTGGGTTGATCCATTGTAGCCAGTCTCGCATTTGTCATCCATTGGTTGTTGGCAGAATGCGGTAGTAGTCGTGTAATCGTCCAATACATATTATTCATATTATTTCATTATCAAACAGTTGCTTTTCTCTGAAATATACAATCGTAAACAAGCCCTACATTGCAGCGCAAGTCTCCAGACGTCAATCGCTTGTAGTAAGACTACTATAAAAGGGGATTATTACATAATTGGTGGACTGGATACAAGAATTTGGTCTCTAACCACCGTTCTTAATGGGACGAGAAAATGTTGCATGGAAGCACACAAAGTTAACAGGTCAGATTGTTTATTACTTTAAGTGTATATATCAAAATCATGTTTTTCAGCTATTTGTAGATGTTTGAAACAGCAGAACTTGAAACAGAACTAGTGAATCAAAATCAGTACGGATGTTTGATGGGGCATATAACTCCGTCAAGTATTGTTTTTCGCGATATTCCAATTTTGAAAATTAATACGGTCGCCCTCAACTTAAACATGTAAATGTATCAATTACCGACAGTAACAATTTCCACCAAGTGTAGTTATTTATCATACGATGTCATTCCTGGTTTGTAGCTTTATATTTTTCAGCTTTTAATCAAACTGTATACTATTATTTTGTCCATTTCACTGATCATATTATCCCAGATGAGCAGCATGGTCTAGTGTTCTAATATGTTTGATAAATGGAGCCGAAAGCGACTCTGTTGACGCAGCATTTACATGAAAGGAGAGCAGAAATAGTGGAAAGACTTTCGCCATCTAATCAATAAGAAAATGTACACAGATATTTTGCAATGACTTTCAGATGTTTTCTGTCTCATTTTTATAACGAAAACTTCTGGAACATAACGTCAATTTATGCAATAAATAGTAGTACTCTGAAAGGAGGTAGGCAGGTTTGACCTCCTTGCTGGTTCAATAGTAATACGACATACGATTATATAGACATACACATGCATGCATACATACGTACGTACGCTTATTTATCTATTTGTTTGTTTATTATTTTATTTATTAGGCTGACATCTTTTCATTTACAAAAATCAACACCCAGTGGGGAATGTCAAGGTACGTGGAAATGTTGATGAACGTAGCATAATACCTACAGAAAAACCGTTGGAATCCATCAGTAGCTAATTGCCTTGCCTGCGTATTTTTTTTTTTTTTTTTTTTTTTTTTTTTTGTAGTTACAAAATACGTACCCTACTACGCTGCTTGCGTTTTTGCTACGAGCAATGAACTTTCTTGGGCAAGCGAAAGGGTGGATGTTTTGACAAAATAAACAGCACTTTATCGTCATTGCGTTCTGTGTCAAACTTACCCAATAATGGATGTAGCAATCATATGTAGCAGTTAACGCTCTTCAGTTTGACAGACACATTTGAAAATGAAGTGCATTGCGGTGTCCGTTTTGTGTATTTAGCAGAAAGGACATAGTTGCTGACCGGGATGGTTGTGTTGGTTTTGCAGACCACTTTCCATTCTGAGGTTGCATGGACGGAGGGTTAGCCCAATAATCGCTTGAATATGTAACACCGGCAACTTTTATAAAGTACCTGGTCCAGCACGTCCCGTTGTCGAACATTATCTCAGACATCACTTCCGCACCCCATAGCAGGAATGATGTTTGAATCAAACAGCTTAATATGTAGCAAGGCGATCGATCAGTAACATTAGGTGCGACACAATTTATGCCTTTCAACATCAGTACTGTATACCTGGTTTGGTACGCTACGTAAGATGGCATAGATTCTAAAGCGTTCCTGAAATATGGCCTATTCGTATTGACAAAAGTCCTGTGCTGCCACCTATCAGACTGCCTAAAATTTGACACGAAAGAGCGTGAAGGGGGCAGATTCTTGTGTTTGGCAGGGCTAAGTGTGTACCTCTGATAAACGTAATAAATTGAGGTGGCAAAAAGCTAAAGAAAAGTTATTCACTTATTTTTAAAACACACAGGAAGCTTCCAATAAGTAGAAATCACTATTTGTTTGTTCGGAAAAGTAACATTTCCAGTTGGGTACGCAACGTTCTCCGCCGTTGGACCCTCATCACGGCGGGAAGCATAATTTTGTTGGCTATGAACATACAACTGACACAAGAGGTCCGCAGTTAACATTGGTAAATATGGAAACCTTTTTCTAAACACATTTCCTTCTCGGATACGAGGATTTTCTCGATTTGTTGGCCCTTTAAATCGAATTCTTGGCTGCGCGTGCATTCACTGAGTATAACTCACATCTTATGGTGAAGTATTTCATGTCAGAGGTAAAATACCTCCATTCCAAAGTCCACAGAAATGTATTTTAACTGTACAAAACTATACAGATATATGTCACATTATACTGTTTTTATAATGCATAATAATATATTAATCGCGGTGTTTTGCATAATCAGAGAGACTAAAATAAATTTGTAGCAGCAAAATCATATTTATCCCATTGTGTATGTGATGGCCCAGAGGTCAAGTTATAGCTTTACAGTGACCTTTTGACGTTTTGGTTGCATAATCGAACTCGTTTGGGCAGCCCAGGAACCGACAGCGAAGCTCGAGGTTCCTGCCCTGCCCGAACGATTTCGATTCTGCAACCAAAAGTGAAAAGGGTCACTGTATAGCTTAGTCTGAAATGTTGCTGCATAAAAGTCCTTCAATATTCTCCACAAACCTCACAAAACCAGTATTACTTTCACAGAAATCTTCTATGTGTCGTCCATGCCTCGCCCCTCATTCAGCTGTTCTGAAAGTTGAGCAACCCCCCACATATGTTTTGCAGAGCCATTCTGTGGTTTTGAACGCACATTAACCGGTAGGCCTAAATTCGGTTGATTTAAACAAGATTTAGTACTGGTTTTTATGTGTCCTTTGTTTAATCATCAGTAAATACCTTGTATTAAAAGAGTATAATTTTCGGGAAAAAAAATCATGTCAATGAAAACAAAAAAAAACACATCAATTGCACAATATTCTGCGTCAACAGTAGTGATTCGGATGGGTGTGTGCGTGTGTGGCAAGTAGATCTGCAGCACTTTTTAGACCATTCGAGTCATATCAACTCAAAGTGGTAAAAATTGGTCAGGTGACCTGAATCCTGCAATGTCATTTGTCACACGCTGGCATGCATCCTCAATCATTTTAGAATAATTAACTACTGCATGTATCTTTAAAATAACCACTCATTCATGGGCAGCTGAAAGTATCTGTTTTGACCAACAGTGAGGATATTCAGAAAGGCCAAAACGTACAATTGTCGAGTTAATGAAGCTTGAGCAGGTATAAAAGAAACCACAGTTGATTCGTCGATAGTAAATAGAGTAAAAGCAACGACAAAATGTTATGTATCTTTAAACGTTGAATTGCATGAACTCCGAGGTGTGTCCAAGATGACAATCTAAGTAAATAAGAATTCAGCTGACTGGCATCCAAAAGTGAAAGTGTGTGTTAACGGATGAAGACCTGGTATGAAAATTATGCGTCTCAGGATATAGTCTGCCGTGAGGAACAGTTGATAGAATTTTGTTTTAAAGGGTAGAGGTTCTTCTGACTTGTGAACATCCATTTCATAACGTCACCGTTAAAAACATCCACCCACCCCCTAAAAATCAAAAGTTCAAGGTGTGCCCTTAAGTGTAGTACATCAAATTTTTGTCTTGCATTCCATGCATACGAGTCTGAAGCTATACGAGTGACGGATCTTAAATGATCAACGGCCAGGTAAAGTTCTACAAGAAAGACCACAGGCTCGCCTTTTTACTAATTCATCGCCAAACTGCACAAATCAACTTGTCAAAAATGCAGACTTAGAATGAAATGACTTGATATAAGGTTGGAGATTGTTGAAAACTTTGTAGCAAGTACTGCCACATTACTATCATTTGGTGATTCGCATTCAACATAAGGAGTGTTGTCAAGTTATGATGCATAAATGTACTATCAATAAAAATGCATCCCTTTTCCACAGAGTACATTTATTGTAGGTTATGTAAGACTACAGTTTCGTCACATATCTTGATGCAGGTGAGTTAATTGTTATATATGTTATTGATTGTCATTTGCCTTCATGTGTACTTTGGGGATTTAAAGTCATCAAATACTCCCGCTAAAACTACCACCACCACTATCACTACTACTAAATAGAGCCAAAGTACATTTCGCAGAGATATATTAAACCTTACAGGTATTTATGCATGCAGTTTGCGCACATAACAGCATTAGACTAATCAGAGAGCCTGTATCATTAGAAGTCGTGCCGCACACGTCTGAGTATATGTTTGCTAAAAAATCCTGTCGTAATCAAGGCAATCTTTCTCAAATGTCAATTTGCTGATTATAGTCATATCACACACATACTAATAGTTTTTCCTGCATTTTATGTGAGACATGCTGGTCACCAGAAGGAAACTATGTCAATCAAAATAAGACATTTTTCTTGCTTAGATTGATTCGCGCCGACACGATGTTAATAGGAACTGGGATAAAATTACCTAATACAAGATAAATGTGCAGAAGTTCTGTTCAAATACACACATGAACTTGGAGTTTATTTCACGGTGGAACATGTCTTGTAATTAATTGTAATATCATGATCTCAATCTTGAAATTATTCTCATTTTAGGCTCTCAGCATTCAAGATTCTATATATTTTAGTGATACATACAATATTACCATGGTGTGTCTCTTTGCTAAGCATTGCATGGGACAGGTGTGTGATTTTTCAAGTATTAAAAACTCTTTTCATCAAAAACATGAAGAATATGCTCAAGGGAATACTTACAACTCTTTACCTACGACTGTGATCTTAACAGGCCTTTTCAATCCAAGTGTATGCACAATTTGTCCATAACTAAATGCCTGCAGTAAGAGCGCCATGTACTGCATAGCATAAGCCTACTATTCCAGAAGACAGGAGTACCTATTGTTTTTTAGGGACGACAATACTCTGCACTCTATTAGCTTCGTTTCTCGCATTCGTTAAATGATATGTCCTTTAGCGCCATGAATGTAGCAAAAATTTGAACACACATCCGTAAATGTGCCACAGGCTTATAAACATTGACAACGCAGCACGTATGCTCACGGGAAGACACTGCACTGTGAATTCATCAACGACCTTAGTATGCAACCCTCAATTTTCGCAGCCAGATCGTTTTAATTGAATAAAGTCCATTTACCATTGAATTGTCTTTTGATCTTTAGGTCAGTAAAGGTGACAAGTGATTGCAGGTTTATAGTTCCGCTTTCCACCTGCCTGACTAATTTCTTTGCGTGAAAATTGTGAAAACATCAATGAAGCAAGACTATTTTTTTTTTACATATTTAGAGTTAAGGGATAAAATTGAACAATGTAACAATCGTGAAGATATGCCAATTTATATATTTGATAAATGGACGCATTTATAAAGGGAACTGTAGAAACAAGGTGCGAATTCTCATTTTCGACCAAACAAAAGAGTTCAGTAAACGTTTATGTGACGTGATTTTCGCTAAAATTAATTTTGTTGTTCATTTGACACGAAATTGTATGTATATCTTTAGACTTTCTCTTGAGTAATGTCCTCTGTTTATCTTAATCCATTTAAGCCTTAAGGCAAAACAGTTTTCTTGTTTTCTGAGTCCCGATATAGGACGGTTTCTGATGTCTTCATATTTTGGTTATCACCATAGGTCCCAGGGTAAAACTTGGAATACAGTGTGGCTTTAGATATTTAATCCTTTGTTAGTAGTAGCCCTGCCTTTTGATTCAAGGAACTAACACGACACGCACCGGATCAAATGAATTCATTTCATACAAGGGTCAAATATCTCTTGTGGAAAGAAGGAGAAAAGATACCAACAGCAAAGTGATCCGGAGTGCCTCACTGAATTTGGTGAATATCTTGTTTGGGACACAAATTTGCAAGTTGTTGAATGAGAAGAACAGCAAGGAAGGTGAATAAATAACTTAATAGAATTAGACAAAACCACTGTAGGGGACTCAACTCAAACCAAATCTTCATGCTGCGTGGAAGCAAAATACTGGAATGCGTAAGGTGGAATCTAAAGTCGTAGGCGTACATCTAACACGTCATTCCAGTTTCATCTAGCTCATACAAGATTCTGTTTCATGAAAAAAATACTTCGCATTCCATTGTAGAGACAAAGTACTATGTTCCCATTTTTTTTCAAATCGCTTGTATAATATTAATATGTGTAAAATATCATACCGCTTCCATTTTGCCAACCCTGAGTTGCAGACAAATTTTGCGTTTCGTACAATTTATCATAGCGTGTATAAACAGTGATACTGGAAAATGAGTTCATGCCGTGGGTTGTTGCATTCATTTGATATTGTTTGCACTACGTCTTCCAGGACGCAGCAAGGTTTCTTTTCGCATATAGCGCGGTTTCCATAGGAAGTTGTTGAGCAGAAGTATATCTTTAAATTCCCGGAAATGCCTTTTATATGATGGCTGCTTACCTTTATCTTCCATAGGGTAAAGACAATGCAAGTTAATGTAAATAAATATGAACGTGAAATATCAGCAAATACATAAACACTTACTGCACAACAAGTCCTTGCTTATTATGGCAATACTTGAAAAATCTACATGAACCAGTATATGCATAAATATAAATAAAATAGTTAAACTCAAATTCAAACTCACTCTGAGAAAAGGAATCCATAAATTTCCATGTCCCTTCTCCATAAAGAAGCACATAGACCAGGCAACACAAAGCTGGTAGTACAGATTGACTGCGTTGAAACCCGAACCCACACAAAGTTGTCACAAATCGACCTGAGCCGGAGCATGCCTTAGGAAAAGAACAGTCAAACTGTAGTCTTAGATTGGCTGCCTTACTTAAATTTATACATTGCACTGCTACATAGCTAGTGCTGGCAAAGCCTAGAAAAACGATTCCTCAGTCCTCCATAAATATTAAAAGCATGATGTGAACGCATTTTTTTTAATAAATGCGTTTGTTTGGAGGAGGGTTGATATTGCTGACTAAAATATCTCCATTGGATTAAACGCTGACAAATTAGCATCGTCGCACGCCAATGTTCTTGTAAAACTGAAAAAAACTCCATGTATTTTCTACTCTTAATTTGTACAAACAGCAGAAGACATAGATCTTTGTCTGGTCAGGAGGCAACCCCCCAAGTCCCAACTCACATCTCCCTCGAGTGTGAAACATTTACATCACCCTTGGTCCTCGGTCATCCTAATGAGGGATTGTCCAGCTGGTTCAGAGGTCCGAGTTTTGAACTATACATTTGCCTATACGATGGTGCCAAAGGTCGATAGTTCGAACCCCACGGTAGGCTGACACAATTATGGTGCCTTTTTATTATAAATGTCTATGTGCTTAGCTTCCTAATACATGTGTATGTGCTTAGCTCCGAAATAAATGTCAAATGATCCAGGAATACGGTCTAATTGACAATTGGGAAGTAGTCATACGGCTAATGCTGCGGAACAAACTTGAAACAGGATGCGATGTTCCTTTGAATTTAGCGCTGGAATGTCGGAATTTCTGCTCAAAATGGTTTTGAGGGACATTTGCGACAACTATAGACGTGTTGCCATGGATATATGTGGAAATCAAGTGACAATTAGTGTGGTGTACCAGTAAAAAATAATTTTGGAATAAACCGGTGAGTCGGAGCATCTTGGTTTGTATAGAAACGGAGAAATCCTGCCAAACGTGAAGCGGGATGGTAGTCCAGATGTAAGCTTCGTTTTAAACCTTTCTGTGTTGGAGCTCCGTCTGGCGACGTGCTGGTTGTAGGCCCACCCTCCTTCATCTTATTAACATGATTGATTGACTGCACAGATAAATAAACAACACTTTGTTGCAGATAAGACCCTATGTGGATCACTGAAAAAAAAACAGGCTCCAGGTTCCCCCCCCCCTCCGTATTAGCAAGAATTCTTGACTGACTGAACGTTAGGAGCGCCTGTGCACCAGACTGATCTCCAATGGTCACCCTGTTATTATACCGCCCACCGGCGCTTACCAGTCACATTTTACAGATTATATACTCTGATCTAATCATTTTACCTGATACAGTTTTGTGGCCATGCTTTGTGATCATTAACTGTAGAAAAAGCAGCTTTTTTGTATGCTTTCAAATGATGCCAGTTGTTCTGGCTACATGCAGGTCTTCTCTTCTGTCAACATAAATTATCTCCTAAGAACATATTTGGCAGTTAGCTGACCAAGAATGCAGAAGTCTTGCAAGTGCATAAGAATGATAAACTGTTATAAGTGCAGAAGTCTTGCTAGTGCATAAGAATGATAAACTGCGATAAATATATGTCCTGTCATCAGTTATTGCATGCAGGTGTACTTTATATATTGATCCTTAAATTCCACCTCTGTCGAGAAAGGATTAACCTACGTTACAGTCAAGTGATACATAATGCAGGCAGCTCTTCTTGTGTAAATAATAGGTACAAATTGCTGGGAAAAATTGGGTATCCTCTGACAGGAAAAAAGAAGCAAACTCGGCACTAATTACCGCACTGAAATTGATGTTAGCATTTAAATGCAAAATTTCATCGAATAATAAAGACCCTGATGCTTTTGTTTTTACCGAATAAAGAAAGTGTTTATCGGGAACGGATGATGGCCAAAATTTTATTGTATACCGAATATTAGGATACCTTTTTCTCTGTGTTGGGCCGCCTTTTCTTCCAGTAAAGTGAAAGCAACTAGAGTGAATGTGATGCCAAAAGGACTGTATCATTTCCACAAATTCATGCAAACGATATGACAGATAACCTTGCGTTGATGAGAGTGTTTGGAATTTGGAGTAACCATTAGCAGTGCATGATTGCTATATAAACATTAGCACTGAAAAATGGATAAAATCATCTACATGGGAAATAAGGCTCAATTTCTGAATATCCCTGCATCCCCGTATAGGGTTGTGTTGTGTCAATATAATGAGTAATTTATAATCCAACTGCATGTACTATATTTGTCCGTTGATTAAACACGAACTCTGTGATTGCTATATGCAAATAGTTACCAAAACGTGTACTCATAGACATGTGTGGGCTCATGGGGTGTGCATCTACCAACACAAAAGTTGTGAAATAACAGTTCTCAAAATCTTGATGCCTAAATGATTTACCTTGATCATTTGTACACGATATTCTACTGACACTGCAGTTGTTTTTCCACGATCGCATTGTATGGTTGCAATTCCAGGAAACAAAACTTAAAAAGCAGCTGTACGATGATGCTGACAGAACGAATATTGTGCAGTGTCACAACTACATATACTCTGAAATGACAAGCTTGATCACTTATCCTTGCATTCATATATGTTGTTTAAATACTCAGCTCCGTTGCTAATGAAACGTGTACCTGGGCAGCCTAGTTATGTTGAGTTTGACTCAATTCCACGAAGAGCCCGACAGAAGCCAAAGAAGTTAATAGGCTTCATTGTTGGCGCAACGGCAAAAGAAAACTTTATCTGTGCGGTGTTGGTCAATATCTCAATACAACTCCTTACATTGCAGCACAATCGTGACATTTCGGTTAACAAAGCAGTGACAAAAATGATATCCGCCATGTCGAATATTTATCTCGTGGTAAATGGTGTTTTGTTGGTCTTTACAACTTTATCAGTTTCAAGTGAATGTCGTATAAATGTATTTTGAGTGACGAAATGTCCCGAATAACCGATACAGTGAACGTCTCAAGAAGAGCTTACGATTTATTTAAAAACGTGTTAAAGTATGGCATACAGAGCAGATTTGACCTTTCAACTTTCAAAATGACCCACCACCTGACTTTCCTGAATTTGTCAGTTGTCTCCAATCCAATGCGTTCAGAATAAATTCTAAGATGAAGCACAAGCAAAGGACATTACCACCAGGCCAGGAATTTTCACCATCTGTTTGTTATGTCCCTTGTACTGACCTACCAGTTGCCCAAGCTTGGGTATTTAATCTTGGAACAATCAGATATACCTAATCTGCGTGCGTACGGCCTACACCTTACAGCAAAATACAGATGTCAAAATGCTTGGGGCAACAAGAGTATGATGGGGGATTCTTACTATAAATGTGGTGATTTTGTCGTGTCTAAAACTGTATACACGAGCCTTAAATTACTGAACATAACCACAAAATAAGAGCACACGAGCACTAAATTATAGCACACAAGGTAGAAAAAAAAAACACGACGTGTGAATGTTTAAGCGGACATGTTCAACTTTCAATAAACACATTCACAGATATAGTGGTTTTGACTTGTGCTACTTTGTGAGGCGGTTTTGTGTCATAAACGTGACAATATTAAAAAACCGTCATCTAAATTCGATAACGTGTGATGGAAAAGGGCGATGTGTCCTCTAAAATTAAAACGTGTGTCCTAATTATTACTCATGCAAAAATACAGACGAATGTGCTAAATTCGATTGTGAAAAACACTGCTGTGTGCTTGAAGTTACATGTTGTATCAGCGAAAACATCGACGTGTGCTCTTGATTCGGTAAAGTGCAGGGAAAATCGTCAACGTGTGCTCTAAGTTACGTTACACGTACACAAAAACATCGACGTGTGCTCTTAGTAACATGACACCTAATCAAAAACATTGACGTGAACTCCTATTTACGTACATTGCGCGTAAACAAGAACACCGACGCGTGCTCTAAGTTACATTATACGTCGGCAAAATATCAACGTGTGCTCTTAAGTTACATAATTACGCTAAATGAAAAACATCGACGTGTACTCAAAGTTACATTACGTGTACAAAAAACATTGACGTATGCTCTGAGCTGCATTACGCCTTATCAAATGCCAAACTAGAATTAGATTTACATTGCACACTGGAGCAAGTCTCTTCATGCGCACTCTCACATAGTTGAGTAATTCAAAATGGCAGCTGTTGGCCGAAACGTATGATCGTACCACACACGTCCACCTACCCTTCCCCCCCCCCCCCCGGCTCAGAAGTGTAATGCGCACCCGTCAACTAAGTGCAAGCCGCAAAAAGCATTGTGTTCCTTTTATTTCTTTCCCAGTAATGTTAGTGTGCTTATACTAAGGCAAACATGGAGAGAACCTGATCCAACTCCTATACCAGTGGCAAAATTACGGCATCTTTTCAAATCCGCTTCAGTTCCTGACTCTTGAATTAAGTATCTACAGACAATTATTAAAAGCACACTGTATGGACAACTACTTAATTCCCGTCAAACATTTTGGCTTCTGCGAGTGTTCATGAAAATTACGACTGAGCAATCATGAACTACGCATCGAAATTGGCAGATACAAAAAAATAAACTTAGGGGGACAGATTATGTGTTTATTGCAATCAAAACTGTATTGAACAACAGAAACAATTTTTGATAAATTGTCCATATTATAATATGATTCAAAGCGCTCAAAACTCATTTCCAGTCCTTCAAAGTGTCATTTTCTCTCTCAATTGTGTTTTCCCCTGGGCCCCGAAGTGGCGGTGCATGTTTGCAAATTTATCAGACGGTCTCCGTGCACCCTCTTCTTAATGAGTTTAAACCGTCTCCAGTGCATTTATTTGATTTTTTAAAATGTATATAGTGAACATAATCACATGCTTTATATTTTACATTTCATATTATATGCCATGGGCCCTTTATGGGTATAAAAATGCAATAAAGTATTCTGTTTTGAAAATTATTGTAAAATGTCAATCGTTGGTAGAATCAAGAAATCTACAGGGCAAGTACTTAGGCCTATTGTAATAATGATGATACTAACCAACCAATTGCTCAATGAATCATCAAAATTTAGCCAACAAAGTAACGAAATAACTTATTGAAATTAAGTAAGAAAACATATAATTACGTTTTCTTGCCTGAAATACAAGTACTAAAGGTGCATATTCTATACAAAGTATTTATCAGTAACAGTGCACGGATTGTAATCATATTTCATCAGCTTTTTAAGAATGCTATACAAAGAAGAAAACAGCTCCTGCTTACGTTTCAATGGTGATATTTGCGAGGGCATTTATACGCTTGACTGTTTGTCTAGCACAGGAATTTGTCGTAAGGAACTCAAATCTGACACCAGAAGTGATTTCGGTGCAAACGTACCATGCTGAAAGCTGTCTGCTTGACTTTTACGGTGTAAAACATGCCATGTCTAAGTCATCTAGCGAGCCTATATCGATTGAACTAATCTGTTCCACAGGTAAGTTTGTTAGGCATGGGGTTGTGTTTTAGAGGAATTAAACTTGATATGAATTCAATTTGCATCCTGGAACGATCTTATCAACAACAACAACAACAACAACAACAACAACAACAACAACAACAAAAATGCAATACTTCGCTGTTTTTCCATTGTTTTTGTGATTTTTTTCCCAGAAACACTTCCTAGAAGTCATTATCCTATTCCGCATTCCTAACTCTTTAGTCTCCATAAGCCAGCTTGTCACTGTCTAACCTATACACATATGGATAAATGATGAATTAGCTAAATAATTGAAGTTCTGTTTATGTATGCCGAGCTTCATTATAATAAAGAATACTTGTGAAAAGAAACATAATTACTAAATTTTCATGGCACAAGTTCATATAAGAACAATTTGACTTATCCTAAACCAGTATGTATCCTTTCTAGTTGAATAGCTTACCTTAGTAAAAACACCCGCGAGTGTATAACTGAAGTAGATACAAACTGGGGCATTATATTCAGTCCAACAGATTGTAGAATAAACAGTCGCAGCTTGAGCACCTGTACAAAGCAAGGGAATTCTGACAAGTACTGTAACAAAGGACAACCTGCACCAAAAATGTGAAACAAACACTTCGATGACACCTACTCCTCACTTTAAAAATCTACAAACAATAGAGGTCAGTTTTCGCTGCCAACCCAAAGTTAATGTTTCACATAGCAGGTCAGATTTGTGACCTTGGAGTAAATACTGTCAAATTTTCAGTATTTTTTTTCCATTGAGTAAATGTGTACTCAGGCATGTAAGAAAAGAATGAAAGTCATCAGCATTTCAAGCAAAAACGTGTAATGATAGCACAAATTTTCTTAACCAGTTTTTAAATACAATTAGGTCACTTGTCAGTGTCATCGGCCCCTTATGTATCCAGTGCGGGGGCCATTTTTAGTTTCGTGTTCGAATAAAATCAAAAGCAACAACAACAAAAACCTAATTATTAAACTAGAGGGCTGCGTCAACAGCAAATGCTCAGCTGACCTAAGCTTTTTCACAAAATCAAATCAAAGCTCCGTGACCTTGAGAATTAGGTCAAGGTTACCCATTTTCAAATGTAACTTGACCCTTATAGAGGACATTAATCTGTATAATTTGATAATAGTCATATCTATAAAATTTCTTGATATATCATGCGAAAAGCGAAATCCAAAACAATGGTAATGTGACCTTGAGAAATACCTCAAGGTCACCCGTCCCCTAGCATAACCTTGCCCTCATAGAGGACTATAATCCTGCGTAATACATATGCCCTAATTTAAAAAAAAATCGTGACATATTATGCACCAAGCAAATGGTACTTAAATGACTCTGTTTGATGCAAAATGACTGAAGCATGGCAAATTGAACAGAGATGGTAGAGACACATCTAAGGTACACTGCCACAAAGTTTGAAGTGAATCTGGCAAACAGTCTCGGAAATGAAGTCAGCAATGTGAACAAGCTTCAGAATGCCCTTGACTTACATAGTAATCAATTTGGGTACTTACTGGTGCGTTAACCGGTAAGTACCCAAATTGAAGAACAAAAAGCGTTAAAAATCAGGAATCCACAGCAATGTCACCTTATGGTCAACTTTGTGTTACCCGTCCACAAGGAACATTAACACCAGGTTTGAGCACGATCTGATTGACGGTCTTTGAGAAGTCGGAAGTAGCGAAAACACACAACAATTCATTAAAAAAAGAGAGAAAGATTGCAGCGCCACTTTGAACAAACGAAGATTTAGGGTTACCCAGAAATACCACTATGCAATCCCAAATGCAATTGGCCTAGTGGTTTCCTCGGATAAGATTTTTTAAGATGTTGCAAAGAAGTGAACGAAAAGTTCATGAAAAGTTTTAAAAATCACTGGATCATAACCATTTGAACTATCTTGGTAGAGACTCACCCAAGGTACACCTCCATTAAGTTTAAAGTTAAACTGGTCAACCTTTTTTGGAGAAGCCAAAAATGTAAATAACCACTGCAATCCCCATCCACTTACATAGTAATCAATAGGAATGTATGCTTGACTGATACGTATCCGAATTGAAAAACTGGTAGAAAATTAGGGATCTTTAGCAACGCTAACTTGGCAAACTTATTTGTGTGACCCTTCTACAAGCAACGTTTACACTATGTTTTCAGGATGACCTGAATGACATTTTTTGAGAAGAAGTTGAAATTAACGCAAACACAAAAATTCATTAGGCTATAGAAAAAATCGCAGGGCCACCTGTAGAATAAATAATGGTCCATGGGTACCCAGAAATGTCCCAATGCAATTTCGGAGCAATTTGCCAAGCGATTTAGGAAGAGAAGAGTTTGCCAAAAATTTATTTAAAAAAAATAAATAAATAAAAAAAAAATAAAAAATAAAAAACCGCATAAAAGATGTAAAAATCATTGGACCGTGACCATTTGTACAGGCGTGGTAGCGACCCTCTCAAGGTGCATCCCAACCGAGTTTGAAGTGAACCTGGCACACCTGTTTTGGAAAAGTCGAAAATGTGAAATGCTGACGGACGGACAGACGACGAGGGATGGACGACGGACCATCCTGTAAGCTCACCTGACTGATAGGTCAGCTGAGCTAAAACCCAGGCTAGAAACAACCATAAAAACAGACGAACACTATAAGGAGAACCGGCAAAAAGGGACTTTTTTATTTATGGTTATAGATATTGGTCTTCATCGGTCTCTTGAAGGTTACAAAATTTAAGCGAGATTACCCGCCCCCCCCCCCTGCAAATTTCAGCCTGTGCTACTCAACAGTTGCCCAAAATAGATAACTGAAACTTCCCAGGCATGGTAATTTTCCTTTAGGAGGTTAATTCAGGTGTAGCTACTTTGGGAGTCATATTTCTACCCCAATTTTTGGTCCGATGCCAGCTTGGTACAAGTTTTATGCTGAGCAACTGAAATCCCCGTCACTTTCATGGTAAATGAACCTGCAACATATATGTTACATTTCCATGTACAAAATCATTTGTTGACCATTTGCAAAGTCACTGGCCGGTAGTATCAATGCTGCCACAAAGTGTGGTGATAATGGAAAGTTGATTTCAATTCTTGATATTGCAGTGTTGCGAAGAATAGTGTGGACCTTGAGCCCAAAGTCACTCCCTTTGGCAGGGCAAAATTGCCATGCAAAATCAGGAAATATTTGTACTATTATGTTGATTTACACATACTTCCATTTCTATGGGCTCACATGGTGGGGGAGGAATTATGTTTTTGAATTGTCCATCCGTCTGTACATCTGTGGTTTCATCTGTCCACCATTTGTTTTTGAACATTAACTATCAAGACTTACTGGCCAACTGGAATTCATGTTCACTTCATTTGTATCTTCACTTTATTCCGTCATTTGATTACATTTTGGTGACTTTGACCGCATTTTTAATGTCACAGGAGCCATGTAGGGTAAGGGCGGACTCAACATTCGATGTTTTTCATTGAAATGCCATTAGTTCCAAATAAATCTTAATTACCACTTATATTAAAACCCACCCGTACTTTTTTGGATATCCAAATCAAGTGTACTTTTGTGAGACTGCCACCAATGAATGCATTCGTTGCACAATCTTAAAAATGGCGCACCAGTGGCCTCATGGTGCCGTGTCGCATTTGGATTTGTTACCAACGATGATAACTGCTTCAGACCCAACCAAGCGGGCAGATTAAAGTTATGGTAGTAAGTCATGTTTTAAAAATACTTTAACGACTGTTTGCCCCGGTAACTCGGAAAACGGATGCTTGGAACCGCCTGGAAATACCTGAAAAATACGTGACCGCAATTTCCTGTGATGTTCCTGTCCCACAATGCATTGCGTCATGCTAAAAATGACAGTCAAAGTGTGTGAATGGAGCATGGAAGGCAGCATCCAAATGCAGTCTTCGTGCTGCATTTGGATTTATGACTAACGATGATAACTGCTTCAGACACAACAGAGCAGGCATATTAAAGTTAAGATAATAAGTCATCTTTTAAAAATACGTTGACGACCGTTTGCCCTGGTAACTTGGAAAATGGACACCTGGAACCTAAGGATACTAGATACCGATACCGCACCACCGTGGCTATATGCAGCAGCTATGCTTTTTCCCCGGGCCAAATTAACCGCCTAGACAAGTCAAAATAAAACGCTGTGTTTGAATTGACTTAACTACAAAATAACGGCACATGTTAGCCAGCTTTACTGTTAACTTACAACTTGGTTACGGTTGATTAGAACAACCGTTTTTTTTATGGGTGGTCATTTGTGGGGCAATTTTGCTGGTTGTTAACGTTGGTAGTGTGTTGCAGCTGGTCTAGGGCTGTCCAACTGGAGCATTGTAGCAAAATTTTGCATTGTATCTTTTAAAAAATACTACATAATTTATCCAAAATAAGTGTTTTTCATGTGAATAAGTTATGAAGTTATGCTCCAGGGAAGGTAAATTTGCTGCTACAGAGATTTCAAATTGGATGGTACCGTGGTTTTGTGCGTCAGATCATTTAACATTGTAAAAGTTCCCGTGCCAAGGAAATCTGGTCGTTTTGACCAGGTGGAGACTGAGGTCGGTAATTGCAGGTACTGCTGTACGATGATAATACCATGCAGAACCTGCCATGGTATATCAAAGAGCGTGAATGTAAGGACATTTTCAAAAATAAGGTGAAATCATTCTTGTTGCATGAGACGGGAGTAGTGGAGAAGCCCAATTTATGCATTTATAATGTCGGTATTTTAATGTTGTAAAAATTATATATGCCTTTGGTGTTATATATATATATATATATATATATATATATATATATATATATATATATATATATATATATATATATATATATATGTATATATATATTTTTATATATGTGTGTGTATATATTTGTTTATTTATTTATTTATTTATTTATTTATTTTACATGTATATAATAATTTATTTAGATATATCTATTAACTCATACATAATGAAAGCATTCAAGCAACAAACCTGTGCATAGCAACTTTTTTTTTCGGATTTCAAACTTGCATAACAGCTATTTTCATGTGGTGGACCGCCATGGCAAGACTCCCTAAGCATTTGGTGGTCCCATTTCATACATCATAGTTTGGTGTACTTTCAGCAATTAAAATGTACCATGTTGGCATATGTGTGAATAAGATATTATTAATCAACATTCAGGGATAAAAGGTTATTACCTTGAGACCTACTTATTATCTTGAGGTATTTTTCCTCTTGCTTTTTAGAGAAAATACACAACTTCCTAATTGCTTGATAATCTATCTGTTAATTTTTCCCCGAATTAATAAACATAATATGTGTGGAAGAATTCTCAAAAGCATTACTTGTATAAATACAAAATTTGTCTTATCTTAAATGATAACATGGCAATGTTTTTTAATGAATTTTTTTCTACTATTTTTGCTAATTTTCATCTGACGTTTGTACAACAATCTGAAGGGAAAATAGCCAAATCAGGACAATAACGACTAAAATGTTGTATTTCGTCAGCCATGTGCAATATTTTCCACTTGAAAATCCCCAGAATGCCCCATTTTGAATGCTCAAATTCAAAATTTTTCGGTCAGGGGAAATTCCCCCAGACCCCCCCCCCCCCCCAGGCATTCCCTCAGCATGCCTTCGGCCCTTTGGGCCGCTGAAAAAATGCACGGGGGGGGGGGGGACATTTGGGTCTCTGACTGAGTTTCTAGCACTGGCTTGGATCGATCAATATTTATTAGGGCAGGGCGGCTTAAAAGTACTTTTTTTAGTTTTCGTTCCAATAATTTTAGGGTTCGGCCTTTATAGTATGGTCTGTCAGGTTACCCGAACCACACATATATTTTTGTTTGGCCTTGGGTAACTTGGACATTTGTTGAGACATGTTGAAAATTGATGTTCTTTTCCCTTTAACACATTACCCCTTTTGACGTCAGTTTAATTTGTTAGCTGGGCACAGCCGGAGGCACTTGTGTTATATATACTGAACCCCAATGAAAAGTATCCACATGCCAATTTTGAAGTATTTTATTGTTTATACTTGAAACATTTCATACCTAGACGTGCTTAGAACTTAAGAAAGCATTCACTTTTCTGGCGTAAAAATAATGTCACGCTCTACCGACATTAACGTCACTTACAGGCAAAAAATGTCATTAACTGCCCTAATTGAAAGTCACACAAATTTTTCTGTTCAATATGGGATGTGGCCACCTCGAGCATCAACACATGCTATACATCTGCGGCGCATACTGCTGACCAGGGTTTGAATTCTGTGTTGGGGAACATTATTCCATTCTTCCTGCAGAGCTTGGATCAGCTGGTTTCGGGTAGTAGGCCTAGGTGTCCTCCGTTGAATACCTTGGCCTAACTGATCCCACAAATGTTCAATAGGGCTCAGATCGGGTGAGAACGCTGGCCATTCCATGACATTGATGTTGTTCTCATTTAGAAAGTTCATTGTTAATCTTGCAGAGTGTGCACGTGCATTGTTCTGCTGAAAGATCGCCAGATCTTGATGCTGCTCCATAAATGGGACCATGTGCGGCTCCAGCACCTCATCAATGTACCGCCTAGCATTGAGGATCCCTTGAATGACCACTAGGGGTGTCCGGTAGCGGTTGCTGATGCCTGCCCACACCATGACAGAGGGTCCACCCCATCGATCTGCCTGACGGACACAGGCATCTGCATATCTCTCCCCAGTCCGGCGCCACACACGTTCTCTGCCATCTGCTCTGCTGACACAAAAACGGGACTCGTCAGTAAAAAGGACGGTATTCCACTGCTGGCGAGTCCACCTGGAGTGTGCTCTACACCACTGCAGTCGTCTTTCTCTTCTGGGTTGGGTCAGCAGGTTACCCCTGTAAGGTCTTCTGGCTGTTAGGCCACTGCTCCTCAGTCGCCTCTCCACAGTAGAACTACTGACAGGACGGTGATTCACCCCTTGAGTCTCACGGGCTGTTTGGGCTGCTGTACGGAAACGGTCTCGCAGGTGCATCAGCCGGATGTGACGGTCTTGGCCAGGTGTTGTCACTCTTTCTCGGCCAGGCCTAGGCCGATCATCTACGGATCCAGTTTCTTGTTGCCGTTCAATTAGTCGTTGGATGGTGCGCCGAGTACACCCCATTCTTTGTGCGATTTGAGTGATTGGGACTCCACCCTCTGCAAGCCCCAAAGCATGGTGTCTTTGACCTTGGCTCAGACGCGGCATGATCGCCTCAACACACCTGAGACCACTGGCTTTTTTCTTGGCTGAACATCCCTTTTTAAAGCCACTGAAAATATCAGGTCATTTTAGCCATCCAATAGGAGTGGTGGTCAGAAGCCATATTCGGTGCACAAAAGTCACATGCATTATGTAACAACCCAGCAAAAGTTAAAAAGTTGTCCTGAATGACCCTGATGTAGGCTCCAAACCATGCATATATGCACACACAGTACTTAGTAACTTACAAAATTAATGTGTTAATTTTTTTATGTGGATACTTTTTATAGGGGTTCAGTATAAAATAGGTGCAATGGACGAGGAGGGCTAAGATTTTGTGCATGTAATTTTCAACGGCAAAGTTATCCGCCCATGCGGATTACTTTGCCGTTGTAAAGCACAGAGACCGTGGTCAATATGGCTGCTTCTTAGTTCAATGACAGCACAGTAAAGGTGATCATCTATATTAGCACAGCATATGGGACCAAAGAAACATTATTAAACCCAACATTTTGTCACAACATCCTGTCATTGTAGTTCACATACAATTTCACAATTTTGTGTTTTAATTGGTAAAGAAGGCCGCATTTGACTGCGCTGATGACTATGTTTTCCCGAAGTTCTAGTATTCTTTTTCTTTTATTAATACAGATAAATATATTATAAATCATAATTACATACAAAGTAAATTAAATATCAAACAGTAGACAATGACAGAAATCTGTTTTCTAAGCATAAGTCTACATTTCAGTACATATTTGGTAAGGATTCTCACAGTCAGACTTATTAGTAATCCACTTGTTATAGATTTGAATTGCTCATACAGTGGAGAGAACCACAATTAGCTTAAATAACTGAAATTTTTCTTATTACCATATCGAGCCTATTCAGCCACTGTCTATTTGGAAATGACAGTTCACAAATTTTACGGTGCATTAACAAAGATTCTTTAATTACTAGTAGAAGGATTACTTGATTAGAATTGTCATTAGCTGAGTTATAACATTTAATTCTTTCAACAAAGATACTTCTTGCAACAACTGATAAAATGAAATTTCTAAACCTTGTTGTATGGCAGTTCCATGCCGACCCAAGTACAATATGTTTCCACTAAATATTAAATAAAAGTGTTTCAGAGAACAAACTCCATGTCCTTTGTATTCTTTGACATGAAAAAAGAAGATGTTCAGTTGATTCTACATAATCACAGTAGCTACAGAACTTAGATATATTTGTGTTCCATTTACACAATATATTACCACTGAGGATCATGCCATTTAATAATTTGGAATTAAATTCAGCTAGTTTTTTACAATATTTTTTAAAAAATATTATTTTCTGCTGATATACATTTGTCCAGTTAATCTCAAGATTGGCTGACTCATATTCCACTTTCCACTTATGTTGAATTTTATGCTTTTTAAATTTCTTCTGAACTAATATGTCACAAAAATAGCGAGATTTTTTGTCTTTAATATTACAGAGAACATTACCATGAGAGAACAGTCTCTGTGGAATATTAATATAACAAGCTTTTTTCGTGTCAAAGCTTTTGACAGCATTGCCAATGATCTTTTCAATAAGTAGGAACTCATAAAACCAGTGTGTTTGGTTTGGAGTTTGTTTACAATAACTTGTGGAGTTAACCACTCACCTTTATCATCAAAAAGATCTTTTACATACACAAAACCACTTTTGATCCAATTACTAAAATATAAGCATTTACCCTTATCCATGAAACATTCATTTAGCCAGATTACTTGTGAAAACAGTTTATCATCTGTAAATTTAAGAACATTTATTGTATTTTTACATTTGTTAAATTCTTGGAAGATCTCTAGATAGAAATGGTTAATTTTAAGATTATCATTTAACTTTCTAACATTCCTGTAGTAGCTATGGAACAATACATGTATATCCAAACCTGCTAACTCCATCTGATCCTCAAAAATAGCTTTCCAATTTCCATCTTGAAACAGTAGTCTGTGGATCCATGCACATTTAAATGATGCAATTTTACTTTCAATATCAACCATATTTAGTCCACCTTCACTGGTACATCCAATTAAGGTGTCCCTTTTTATTCTGTCTCTATTATTCCATATAGAGTTAAAAAGACATTGTTTAACCTTTTTAATCACCTCTTCCGGTACTGAAAGAATACTAAATGCATATGTTAGCTGTGATAAAGCTAATGTCTTAAGTATTAATAAAATTCCCAAATAATGTTAGCTTTATGTTTTTCCAGTCTTTTAACAGTAGTTCCATTTTATTTATTCTGTTTAACCAGTTCTTTTTATGGCATTCTTTCTTGTCATGCCCAATGTATATACCTAAGCATTTAATAGCTTTATTAGTGAAACGGATATCATTCATCTCGGTAAGATTATCTTTAAGAGAACCTAATAGAATCCCTTCAGTCTTTTCTAAGTTTAGTTTAGTACCAGCAACATCACCAAATTCTTGTATTATGTCTAGTACATATGGAAAAGCAACCACATCATTAAATAGAATTGTAGAGTCATCAGCATAATGTGAGATCTTGATTTCTCTTTTGTAGATTTTATAGCCTTTTACATTATCATCATTTCTTATATTTATTGCCATTATTTCTACTACCATAATAATCAAGAGCGCTGAAATAGGGCATCCTTGTCGAATAACTCTACTAAGATTGATTTCTCTAGATAACCATCCATTGTTCTTAATTTCTAATTTAGGATCCTTGTACAAGATCTTAATCCATTTTATAGTGTCCGGTCGAAAGTTAAATTTCTCTAAAACTTTAGTCATGAATTTCCAATTAACCGTGTCAAATGCTTTTTGAAAATATAAACATAACATGACACCTTTCTTTTGTACAACTCTGAGTAATCCATAACATCTTGTATCAGTCTTGCGTTGCATCCAATGAATCACTTTTTTATATATGCTGTTTGGTCAGTATGGATGATATTTGGTATAAGTTTCTATAGCGTTCTAGACAGAGCAAAGGCAATTATCTTATAATCATAGTTCATTAGACTTATTGGTCTGTAATTCTTTAATAGAACTCTATCACCTTTTTTGAAAATAAGAGCTAATACAGCTTTTTTGAGGAATCAGGCAGTTCACCTTCAATGAAAACTTCCCTTAGCATATGCATAAAAAGAGATTTAAGCACATGCCAGTATTTCTCATAAAAGTCTGGTGCCAGACCATCTAACCCTGGTGCTTTATTGTTTTTAAGTTCATGAATCACTGCTGACATTTCATCTTCAGAAATATCAGTATCGCACAATGTTTCTCATTTTCAGACAAAGTTTGGTTAACATTTACTTTCTGTAAATATCTGTCCACATCAATTAGTGCACAATCTTTAGCAAATAATTTTTCATAGAAGTTCGCTGCAGCATCAAGTATTTCACTGTCTTTATACTCTATGAGATCACCGTCTTTCAATCTCTTTATTACATTAAAACATTGATGCTTTTTCTCTAACCTCAAGAAGCATTTTGTGCTTTTTCCCCTTCTTCTGCCCATTTTACCCTTGCGCGTATTTTTATACCATTTGCCTTTTCATCATATATGTTTTCCAGTTGTTCACTCAAAGTATTCTTTTTTTCAAGTAATGGCACACTGGCTGGTTCTTCATTTAGATGATTAAGTACATCATCCAACTCTTTCTGTAAAGCCTCTATTTTATTATTTTTGGCTTTAGCCTTTAATATGGAATAGCCTATTGTGAACTCTTTCAGTTCAATTTTAACTATTTCCCAAAGTAGTCTTTTTGATTCTACTTCTTGATACATATCAGTAATATCAATAATCTTCTTCTCCATTTCCTGGCCATATTTTTCATCATCAAGCAAGGCAGCATTAAACTTCCAGTAGCCTTTGCCCCTTTCATTTCCTACCATTTTAAAAGTTATGATGACTGCTTCATGATCTGCACCCACTGCATGTTTGACCTTAGCTTTTTTTTCTGATACAAAAAAAGTTATTGGACACAAGTATATAATCAAGCCTACTTTTAGTGCCATATTTTTCATCATAAAAAGTGAAGCCTCCTTCACTTACAGTTTGGACCATGAATCATGTACTCTCAGTTTCTGCATAATCTCGTTTAAGCTTTTTCTACTTTTGTCCCTTGACCCTGTATCAGGACTACGATCCATATCTCTTAAACAACAATTCAAATCACCTGCTATTATAATATTTTCATCATTTGGTGTAAATTCTCTAGTACATTTTGTTAACCGATTAAAGAACTCCTTTGTATTTTTTTCATCATTTGGGGCATGGGCATTAACCAATGTTAATGTTTCTTCACCCAGTTCAACATTAACAAGTAGCCTCCTACCATCATTGCTCTTATGAACGTTCAAAATTTTAACGTCTATTTTTTGTGACAAAAGAATGCTGACACCTCTACTATGGCTTGAATCTGTAGTTGCATGAATTACATGACCCTTCCATCCAGCATCAAAATATGGTTTCAGTTTTTCCGTACAATAGGTCTCTTGTAGGAAAATTATTTCTAAATTACAGTTTTCGATCCATGAAAACATTTTCCTGCGTTTATGATGGTTATTAAGACCTCTTACATTCAATGTCATAATAGACAATTCAGATTTTGTCGTCATTGTCTAAATATACAGAAACAATGTACAACAAATAGCAAGGAAAAAAAACAAAGATGTGCATTGTAAAGTCCCATACCACATTTATCACATGGTTTTTAACTTTAGTAAAAACAGAAAGGTGCATAGCAAAGTGTACATCAAAGTCTTGTACCACATTTATCACATATAGTTTTCTAACTTTGTGACAAAAGCACGGTGATGTCATAAAGGAGTAGGTAAAAAAAGGTTCTGTGGTCATTGTAAAGAAAACATCGATCAATGAACACAGAAAAAAAAACAAAGACAAAAACCATCCCCTTTCTTGGTCACATGAGACATTCATAAAACGGTTTACTTCAGGAAACATTCACAGCCACTTGTAACATCCATGAAAATTGCTTCCGGTTTTAAGACATACACGGCCTTGGGCGTGAAATGTACATCCGGACGTGCAGGCATGGGATCCTTGAAGGATGGTCTTTAAAGCTGGAATCTTTTAAGAAACTGTCTTTAAGGGAGGTGATTTTGGACGTCTTTTTCATCCTGCAGGCACCGCCTCTAAAACGTTGACATCCCAGGGCGTGAAAATGGCGTCCGGCTTTAAGACAAACACTGCCCTAAGCTTCAAATGGGCGTGGAGGCATGGGATCTTTGAAGAATAATTTTTAAGGGTGGAATATCTTGAGAAACTATCTTTAAGGGAGGTAGTTTCGGACATCTTTTTCACTATGCGTGTTGTACAGATCTCATGGACGTAGAACTAGCTTGCAGAGGCTGCTTTTGTATTTGCACGCCTCCTATTCTCATACCAAATCAAATTCATTTCCCCTATATTTTGAATTTATACACAGATGGCATTCTACGCTACATAATATATAACGATTCCGTACATTTGTAATTTAGAAATACTTTATGAGCCACATCTGAGTCAAAATTGAAAGTCATAATTGTTCAACATGCAACTATGACACGCCAGCACATACACAGTCTTTTCGGAACAGCATAAGGAAAGGACCGGCCCATGACCCCCTCTAT
The DNA here is from genome assembly GCA_964020975.1 of Hermodice carunculata. NCBI lineage: Eukaryota > Metazoa > Annelida > Polychaeta > Eunicida > Amphinomidae > Hermodice > Hermodice carunculata. The sequence continues at coordinate 76,282,005 of OZ026622.1, read as the reverse complement.
CTTATTGTCACATGAGGGAAAATCTTACATACTACAAAGTAGTATGTTTTAAAAATTATTTTGCAGACATCAAACCACACACAGAAGGGCAAACAAACTGATAATTTGAAATCATAATCATTAAACTGACACGGTTAAACAGCGCTGTTATGCGCATGACGTTGTGATTTATTCTTACCGTACTTACAGCCCAGTTCAATTCAAATTCCATTTTTAAACTGCACAATATATGTTAGATGCAGCTGTTGAATTCGCAGTGTATTTCTGTTTCTTTTTGCCCAGCAAAAAGACAGTCGGTTAATTTTTAAGACTGTGTGGTGACGATATACAATCGTTGACCTCTTTACTTGACAACATACAATTCTCGCCTAAAAACGAACATCTATGTATGGCAAGCCGTTTGACATTTAATCTTATTTGGAAATATTGCTAAATCGTGTGGCGATGTCTCCTAATCATGTAGCGATATCGCTAAATCATTTGGCGATATTGCGAAATGGTCTCATTAACTGATATTTCTAAATCAGTTAGTGATACCCCCTAAATATTTTAGAGATATCGACAAATAAAATTTATTTAGTGATATCGCCACATGATTTATCGATACCAATCAATGATCTAGCGATATCGTAAAATATTTTAATCAGTGCATTCTGAGTAATTGCACTGTGCCTGTGCAGTGAATGGCGCGAAGAAGCAAACATTTGGACCTCTGGGCATTACTGTGAAAATTGACGACACAATCAGTAGTTAGCAAAACACCGTCTTAACAGCATGATATTAATAAACCGATTGATAATGTCAGAGAAAATGATCAATCGATGTTCAACATAACACTTTGGGATAATGAAGCCATTGCACTTCCCTGTAAATCAGCAGCCATATTGGACACAAATAGGACAGGAGGCAAAAAGAAGTTTTGCGATATAGCTCCATGATTTACCGACATCATTAAATATATTATTTGGCGATGTCACCAAATGATAAAGCGATGTCACTAAATCATTTGGCGACACCACTAAATCATACAAATTCAGGAATATCATTAACTCATTTTGGTGATATCTGTGGATGGTTAAGCAATATCACTAAAAGGATTTAGAGATGTCGCTAAATATTTTTCAAAATCGTTAAATATTTTTCGTAATCGCTAAATCATTAAACGATACTGTTGAATATTTAACTAGATCGCTAAAGGATTTAGCGACATCGCCAAATGATTAAGCGATACTTTTAAATGATGTAGTGATATTGCTAAATAGGATGAAATCATAACACGTTTTGCTGTATATGTGCACAATTTCTCTGTTGTACATGCGTCGATATAGTAGATAAATATTGCTATAAACAAGCAAAAAGTGTTGAATATACAACCATATCTCAGACAACCTGGAACTGGTTCTTGGGCATTAAAAACATAAGCACCACGTCGGGGGACAGGTTTGAAGAGAGAAATGAATGAGCTGACATTATACACTTAGAAACCAGCCACAATTAGGGATATATATATATATATATATATATATATAAAGTAAAAAGTATTCTCAAACATTAGTAAAACTTGTGTTCGTGCGATTTTTATAGTGTCTGAAAGAGGAAAAAAACAATAAAAGTGAAAGAAATGGTGTCACTGACCAGCCTTCCTTTCATTAACCACAAATTGGTGATATGTCTTGGAGCATGGGTAGTTCATGACACTTGTCTATCAACAGAAATGGCCAATGTCTGATTTGCCCATGCAGAAGATTATGTACGGCTTTCATCGCATGTACAATCTAGCTTACATAGTGTTCCCTGTAATGGAGATAGAAGTTGGAGAATAGCGGCTAATGATATATATTGTATGGGGATAAAGTAAACCACCGGAGACAACCCTCAGGAATCTCTTTTGGATTAATATGGATTCACAGTCAACGATCCCAAAGGGAATAATTAGAAAACCACAATATCAAGCTTTTATACGATTGTCCAGGTAAAATGAGAACCACACAATTTCAATCGGATATAGTCCCGATGGCCATAGACATCGAAAGGCTGACTCTCTTCCTAACAAACATATTTGTACAACTACCATTTTAATCTAAAAACCATTTTCATATCATATTTGGATTTCAATTAAACTTTTTTGGCTTCATATATGCGACAGGTGCAGCCTGTGCCAGTACATCCGGTATGTTTTATACACCATTATAGAGATTTATTGGTATGTGATTGTCTTGTGACTCTTGCCCAGTGCTGCGCGTGTTTTTTTTTCCTGCACTGTTAAGTGTCTGTGCACCCCAGTGTTGCACAATATAATTTCCTCTGAAAAATCTTTCATGGGCTGGGATGTCTAGATGAGTTACAGTGTCCGACCTGTCGAAAGATAAATTGTACATTCTTGGAACAAGTATTGACTTATCACCAATTAGCCACACAATCACCCAGAAACGTGTGGCACTGTGGTGTTATGTTCTAGCCCTACTCAGCAAGATCTTTATGTTATGGAATCTACTCATAATATATCACAGAGAATTGAAGTGACAATCAAAAGTGACGATACCCCCCCCCCCCCCAAGAAAAAAAATAAAAATCTTCGCCATTGATGCATTCATTGACACTACTCGATCGATATTTCTCTTTGTAGAAGGACCATATGGTACTCCATTAAGAGACAAGAGTAGCTGCTTGATTAATCTGCTATGCTTTAGCCCCACTCTTTGCTGTTTAAGAAACTGCACATCAAAGTAAAGCGATCTTCAGTCAAAAGCGGAATGAAATCAAGAGAAAAACGACCTGGCACCGTGTGACCAGTCAACACAAACCTACATATCACAGGAAATTTTGCTAAATTTCAGATATAAAAGAAATGTGTAATTTTTGCAGTCTAGTTTCTCGTTATTTTTAATTTAAGGAAATAAAAATATAGTAAACAAAGATATTAAGGCCCTGTAACCGTTACATACTAGTTGGCATGATGAACACAATTTGATACTGGCATATCATCTTACCAGATCTCAAAAAAAAAAAAAAAAAAGGAAAAGCAGAGTTAAGTAAAATGCAATATCAATATTTTTGTCCGCTACCCCTACGCTCCAATGAGTCTGCTCTGTGAGGCACAGTCGTAATTGAAGGGAAAAAGCTTATATTATCGATACAAGTATTTCATGCAATCATTAAGAATAAAGACATAAATAAGTATTCTCTTCCAGATTATGCAGTGGCAATACCATTCAAGATACGTCAATAACGCTAAGGCTACCTGTGTATTCTTTGTATGTTATAGAAAAGTTCATGGACCAAATTAATATCTTATTAAAACTCCTCTTAACAGGTTGAAATAAAAGAAATGATTAACAAAACAAAGAACAAGATATAATTTACTGTTTATAAATTAATATTGAAACGCTGACACTCTCAGTGCTCGACTTTGTTATGACATATTGCGTACACATATAAATTGATTGTATATAAAATGGTGCTGAATAGCTTTCGGGGCAATGTTGTCAAGTCTACATTACAGTTTAAGTTTAAAGTAACTGAATGCCATAATGTGTGTTATATAAGACACTTTGGACTGCCTTCTATACCATTCTATTACATTGGGTAATCTAATTAGAGTGAAGATAAGGATCACTGTACACTTTAATGTTTATTGTTTCATACCTTATGATCAAGCAGTGCGTTTTGAATTCAGCAAAAAATGTACAAAATCCAAGATGGACGAAAAACGCGTAGTGTTAGCGCAAAAAGTAGGGCTAATTTGCGCATAACAAGCTTATTTCAGCCACTTTGCACTTTTCCTTTTCCATTTGTAAAATGTAAGTAGAGAAGTGAGCAGACATGAGTCAACATCGTGTTATAGGGTAGTGCAATTAAACTACAAAAGAAAAACCTCTTAAGACGGTAGATACAAGCACAATATTAAGAAAATTCATCTTTAAACAATATATATACACATATATATATACACACATACACACACACACACACACACACACACACACATATATATATATATATATATATATATATATATATATATATGTAGCTGTCAGTGCATACGCGAACATTGGTAGCATTGAAGCGGTAATGTGTCAATGCTGATCTATTATTGATACTGGCGTGTGGGTTCTTTGTCTGCAAAGACTGATACACAACGAGTGGTTTCATATTCCATCAAGAGATATGATACATTAACCATATACCCGAATATAACTCCATCTATCATGTGTGAATAAGGAGCAGGTTTTCTAGGTTATCCATAAATGGCTATAGTTTGCATGTGAAGTCGAATGCCCTGCAATACTGATATGTTATCATTAACAGAAAGCCGTTTGCCAAGTCCAATGGTCTCCCTGTTGGGTCGTGACACTGCATGGCTTTTGAAATATAAAATATAGATTGACCCTGTGGAAAATTATTCCATTTTTACAGTAGCATGTTTAACAGGTATATTCAGAGGTAAGCTATGTTAGCATACAAGATAATCAAGGGTCTTCAGCAGGGAACTGTCAGAGCACGAAATAAAGGTACGTCTATCTCAGCGACCTCTTGTTAGGCAGCAATCCACATGAGTGAGAAACAAATTTTTTGTACTTATTAGTGCATGGCCTCTGTATGCCCTTCACCAACACAGAGGAAGATAACTCCTGCGGCAATTTGATTGTAGTTTGTGCCGTAACCTCTCTTTGTGAGATAAATGTTTGTTTTGAACAATGTGCAAGCACCAAAATGATACTGATACTAACACTCGAACTGTCACAATTGAACTACACCAACATTTGTTATCTGGGTGATAAAAACCAATGAAGCCTGTTGACCATATTTATAATACGTTTCGGCCATAAATTTTAATAAGCACTATTATTGATGATGAATTTTAAGAAAACGTATGGATCAAGTACTGATTAACATCACAATTTGCTGTCGCAGGTTGAGTTTTATGAATCTACTCAGTACCTCTTCTATATTGCTAGACCAACACATTTTGCCAGCCATAGTCCGTATGTGCACGTTGTTATCATTTTGAAAGCTGGCCATTATTCACAAACATATTTTTCAAACAGATCTATCCTCGCTTTGTAATGCAGCTACTACAAAGTTACGTTCTGGTATTATGAACTATTCATACATTACAGAAATATTGTGTTGCGAGTAGGATATGAGGAATTGAGCTAGATGTTCTGTTTCTGTATTGAGACGTATATCTTAAAGTTGCATGTCCTTCATGTAAAAGTGCACACATTTCCGTGTACGACAGACAACTCAGAATGCCAACTCTGGTAAATAATACCTTTGGAAATGTCTTGGAACCAGCATTGCCCTCTTGCGACATGTGATGGAAAGAGAGTGCAATGATAACATGAGAAAGTACTCATTTTGTTAAACTTTAACTCCACCGACATATATGTAAACAACAAACATCAAAGAAACCAGCCGGCGTTTATCAAAACGATGTTGAACATCTGCCGCCGGTGAAGGGCACTTCATGGAACACACAGGCGACTTAACCTTTTAAGAGGTACTCTTCTTCCGTTTACAAGGCTGATCACAGTGTAGTATACCACGAAATTTAATACAGGAAGGTCACCGGAGAATTTGATACACCCGACAGGATGAAAAAAAATACAAGTTCGTGTTTTTTAAAACGGAGTTTGTATTGTTGAATGTTGGTAATACGGCGACTCAGATAAAGACGACGAACTTCACGTCATGAATAATAAAATCTGAATTTCGTCACACAGAAAATGAATATACGGATTCCCTCTGTAGCTCGCAAAGTCGAAGTAAGAATATTAACAACACATGGTGTAATTTTTGTTCAGACATGCAGGTTTGCTCCAAACATTTACTAAGAACTGAAATTATTTAAAACACGAAAGCCAATAACTGCGAGCCCGAAACTTAGTATTTGCAAAACCATTGTCATCGGCCAGCCGCAGTAATTTAGAATGTACTCTGATATATATATATATATATATATATATATATATATATATATATATGTGTGTGTGTGTGTGTGTGTGTGTGTGTGTGTGTGTGTGTGTGTGTGTGTGTGTGTGTGTATAAGTGTTTCTGTATTGCTGTGCTTTTGCCAGACGTTTTCACTGAAAATACACGAGGAAGGCCAGCAGGCTAATATGCATTAATCAACAGCCCACGGGCCCAGTGCATGCAGAGCAAAATATGCCGACGCACGCTATAAAGAATGACCGAGTTAGCACCTAAGCAAATTAGGGAGAATGAAGGTTACACTCTTCTTGGATCACAACGTCTGCTGCCGTCTAGATTGTTCACCCATTGGTCAGTAGAAGATACAATTAGGTTGTTAATGTATATGTACTTGTAACTTTGAGAAAATCAAATCCTGCCTCATCGCAAGCATTCATTAGAATTCCCTCTCGTCCGTAAATTTGTATCACCACACCTCCATCCGCATCTCCCCATCGCAAAATGATTAATCGTCGCACAATTAGTTTTTTTCTGAACTGAATGTTGTTTGGTAATGGAACTATCGTCGTAAAGCATTCGATGTCATCTGATTTCGACACTCCCGTAATTTGGACAGAGCTGCCATAGTTCATGCCAGTTGCGTTATCCCATACCATAGGTCTATAATTGATACTGACGCTGATTTTGCAAAGCCAAATTATGATCGTTGAACATTTTTTTTCTTTTTTTTTTTTCTTTTTTTTTTTTCAATGCCAAACTGTGCCTTTTATGTTTCCTACAAGATAAATGGATGTTTTGCTGTCACTACTGGGTTCGCTTCGAGATCGATAGGAATGATTAAACAGTCGCCCAACCATCTGAAAATGTATTAGCACCCGACCCTCATGTAATTTTCACATTATTGCAGCAGTTCTGTTTAACACAAAAGCACTTAATATAACGAAGTTTTCAATGAACTGACCGTCTATGCTGACTTATTGCTTTGACAATAGCTTACGTTTACGCATTCATGACTGGTTCATGATTGAGTCAACAGGTTTCTGTGGCACGCTCTGGGCACAATACACTCACAACGTGACGAGTAGATCCTGCCCTGGATCATTCTTGTGGTTTCTGCTCCTGAATGGTGACTGCAGGCATGTTGCTACCCAGATGAAAGGCCTGTGTACGAAGACTGCGTATTTGGTAATATTATATTAACTCATATGGCATGGACCTTTGTTGAAATTGAAAATGGAAAAGTTTCACGCCAGACTGGAGAGGTCTTAATGAATTATTACGTTTGTGAGGAGAGTATCTTTGTCAGCACTTCAAATAAACTGCAGAATTACAGATGAAATCTGACAGAAGATGTGTTGGGTACAACAAAACTGTCAACAACAAATGTTAGTGAGTTTAGAACATAAACAATACAGGCCACGGACTCTCGCCAACATTCTCCGGTATATATATTTTTTTTTCATATTTGGTTTTTGTCTAACTGATCTAGCTCAGATCAAACGGGCCCAGCAGAGGCCCCGGATCAGGTTTCACACATACATAGTAGGTATATCACTCGAAATCCAGTCAAGTTCATGCTGCCGCTGTGTATTAAAGTCATAGTGGTTGCTCGTCGCCTTTTCTGATCCGTTTACGATGGGTGCTCAACTTCGCAGCCTGAAAATAGCAGCAACCATATATCCTGTATAATGGGCGTTCTCATACTGATTTGTCTGAGCTGTCTGCTCCTATGAAACTTTGAATGCGGAAATTAACTTCTTTCTCTGAATTTGTGATATGTGATGGTACCAAAAGGCTGTTAAAACTTGATATTTGCTCACACCTTTGAAAATCGTCACACCAGTAAATCTATGTTGCAATAGATGACTTCGTTTCAAGCATGCTACTATTTTTTACCCTCTGTCTGTAAGTGAACATTATTTGAGCATCCCTGTTGCGTCCGTGCAATATGAACTTCATTGGGGTATCTCTGTTGTGTACATGCGCTAAACTCACAGTAAATGTGTACCTCATGTCAGCCATTTGATAACCTGTGCAAATTATGTAAATGCGTTTAATAATGATTTTCAATTTCCGTGAATATATATTTTTATGTCAATGACGTGATTTTATAACTTTGTGATCGGTGTGGCTTTTTTATTACCAATTTCGCCCAAACTTGGTGGGCTCTGATTGGACATAACGATACCAGATTCAAATTCATTTATGATATGTTTGCAGAGGTCACAAGAACAGTGTAGGTTAACAGTTACCGTCCATGCATTTCGGGCACATTGTGCCTAAACCTTGCTGGAGAGGCTGTTGACTCCGTCCAAAGCAGGCACCTATAGAGTTGATTGAATTTTGATGAAGACGTGTGGATAATACATTCCATGTATGCCAAATAATTAATTAGCCAATATAGAATTGTAAAAGATGGCGGATTTGTCCTGCTTTCTGGTCTTTTTGATATGTGAATGTTTCCCACGATGATAGTTGCTGTGTGTATGGATTTATTGCAAGGTGTTTTGCTGACGTTTATGATTTTGACTGTCTCCAGACTTATTACAAGTGTAACAGTGAAATCTTTGGTGTTGCTCTTGGTGTTGTTGTTGTTGCTGTTGTTGTTGTTATTGTTGTTGATGTTGTTGATGTTGTTGTTGTTGTTTTGTTGTTGTTGGTGGTGGTGGTGGTGGAGTTTTTGTTCTTGGCCTTTGTACTTCTTCCATTGTTGTTTTTTCAATTAATTCAATTTCCTCTTCTTCTTCTTCTTCTTCTTCTTCTTCTTCTTCTTCTTCTTCTTCTTCTTCTTCTTCTTCTTCTTCTTCTTCTTCTTCTTCTTCTGCTCCTCCTCGTTTTCTTTCTCTTCTTGGGAAGGGGGTTTACACAGACAGTGTAAAATTGAATATACTCAACACTGTATCAAGTTATTTGATCTAAATGTGGATACATTGATACAATTTAACATAAGACTAAAACACATTTGTTATTTCATTTTAGTTACATATATTGTAGTCTTTCTAAACAATTCATGTAGCTTTATATATATATATATATATATATATATATATATATATATATATATATATATATATATATATATATATATATATATATATATATGCTTACATATATATATAAGCAGCGGGTACGTGCGTAACCTGGCAAAACATTTAGATTTCTGCTGAAAAATTTGCATTTCACTAATGTTATCGAAAGAAATAAATGTTAATTATATTATATTATATGTTGGTAGGCTCCACATTCTGATAATAATACAAGTGATTTTTGCCGTAAAGAAAGTGTGGCTGTTACATATTCAAACCAATGGGTCGTAAGGGCATTTCCTGTGCTTTTTCCACTGAAATCCCAAAAAATCTCAGTTCAAATGTTCAACGTTGATTCTTAATATCAAAGGTGATGGAGAGTTTGGAAAAGTGCAAGATAATAATGTTATCTTTCGTAGTTATTTGTTCTATGCATGCATCCATACATACCTACATATTATATATATATATATATACATGTCTGGGGTGGTTTGTGGGCAATTATGCACCAACCATAAAAATTACAGTGGAATTGATCCTACAGCCAGTTTGTGTGCCATGCCCATTGTCTGCGGACCAATTATAATCCTCAAACCGGACTGTGGGCAGTGTATATCAAGCATAGCTTATACCGCACGTCTGAGACTTTATAGTTTCGCATGTAAGAGTCACATAATTGCTACGGCCAGACATTGTTAATATGTCTTTGCAGTTGCAAATGCTTTGGTATAATCGTATTTCTGAAAGGTTTTTCGATACACGCCCCAAAAGCACGACGCAAGACCAGTTTTCATAACGCAGGCTCAGACCTGGCACTGTACGTTATTGTTTTCATCTCCATAAGGCAAGACCAAGATATCTGGCCCCCCTCACAGATTGCTGTGTGTGTGTTTGTGTGTGTGTGTGTGTGTGTGTGTGTGTGTGTGTGTGTGTGTGTGTGTGCAAGATGATGAACAGGTTCATTATGTGTCTACGAGAAGGCATAGGGTACAATATACTACGCATTACAACAAGGAGGCATGTAGACCATGCCGTCAGGCTTGTACAATATCAATGTGACTTTCAATATAGAAAGGGAAAATGTAGATAGACCTGTGTAATATACTGATGTTATAAATATGGAAAAACACATTACAGCGTAAAGACAGGATTTGACTGGCCAGAAGGGATTCCCTTTATCGCCTTGTAAGGTTATGTGATTCCCAAACGGGAGTTTTCCCTGGCGACAGTGACTCATTCGTTTGATAAATGAGAGTTCATGTCTAAAAGTTGTAATTGAAGCTGTTATGGTAAAGTACTTTGTTTACAGAGATTGGGCTCTTCACGTCCATTTATTCGATTCTAGCGTGGCCATTTCCTTTACCCCATTTTTGTGCATTGTCTTGAAAGGACACAAGACATTCCGAAATAACTTTTTTGAACTGATGAAATGTAGTAATGTAAATGATCTTGTTTAGCATTTACCTGTATAAAGTTTTACTGCGCCGAATCCAGATGCATCACTTGTAACATTTTAACAATGCGGAAGATCGATTTGATCCATCAAAGCTTCGGCCTACTCTCTGTTTTATTGTGCGCACAAAATGTTAATGTGTTAGGCAACCTCGTTAAACAGTTTATTCATTTTCAGTACAACTACGTACTACACGGCTTCCGGCCCATCATATTCACATATTTCAACTTCAAACATTACAATAACGTGATCACATTAACCATGTCAAGTTAACATTCTGCGGCTTGTACTCCTTTTGCTGTCAGCATAGTGGCAGAAACTAGCAACATCTCTGATGACCGTGTCATCAATGTTTGTTATAGACTTTAATACTCCCCATCCAGTGATTCTGTGACGGACGTCGGTCATAGAATTCACCCACTTACTGCATGGGGAGTATTAAAGTGTATTCTGTCATTGTTAGGCGTAATTTAACTCTAATAATAACCCCCCAATGCAGCACTTTTCGCATAGTAGTCTACGCAGTCTACCGGCTACCCAGCTGATCTCCGAGTAAAGTGGCATTCGATTGCAATCACTACGCAAAGTGCCAAGTTACCGCTGTGAATTTAAGTGTGTGTAAGTTAATGCAAGCAAAGAGTTCCATTGATTCTACCAACCTTAGAGCATCAGCGAACACTGTGTTCAACTTTAACATCACATTTTGGAATCCATTAGAAATGCCGAATAGTGGAAACGGTAGGTCAACTGTTTCAAATGACAATTCTGTCACAGATGGCGCTGCATGTATGTAAACAAAGCGTTCGGGGCTACCCTCGAAACATTTTAACACCCTAAGCTGTTTGCTTCAAATTTAAAGCATAGAAACACTGAATTAAAGGCTCCTTTGGATAGAATAAATGATATTCATCCTAATAAAACTGAAAAAAGGTTCACTATGAATTGATGGAGCCATGGTTAGTGCTACTAGTGTTAACACTTGTAACACTAGTAGCACTGACCATGGCTCCACCAGTTTAAGAGATTAAAATGCAGCCATCTGATTGGATGTTGGCCGCTGCCCATGATAGATAACAGTTTAACAACGTCTGATTTAATTTTGGTAGGCCTAACTAAGGATTTTAGGTGTAGACTTTTGCTTTATAAAAGTAGTTTCATTACATTTATGTAAAGTCGGCTTCATTTTTAAGTATGCCTATCAAGTATCATGGATTTACTACTTAACTAGCGCTAGAGATAAAGCTTTTTTTTTTTTTTTTTTTTTTTTTTTTTTTGTAAAATGTTTACTGAACAATACATTGACCTCTTTTCTCAAGATATTTCCATTTTATCTTGCAGTGCATAGTTTAGTGTGACCAATATCAAACTTTCAACTTTATATTCGCTTTATTACTTACCGCACAAGCTCGGGATGTTTGCCAATGCAAACATGGTGCCGCCAGCTAGCAGAATGACTTCTCTGGGGATTTATGGCACCGAAACAAGTCTTGCTCTGGTTTCCTGCTGGGCACCCGATTTTATAAAGGCTAATAAAGCCTTACTTTCTTCTAAATTTAAAGTTGTATTAACATGATTTGTTGCTTTCACAAATTAGTTTGCAGTAATGATTTAGAACTATGCAGGTCTTCAGTGAATGGTTTGCTCTATGATTGCCGGACTTGACAGTGTTCAAACGGTCCTTGGGCTTACAGATTTAGGTTTGTTAAGTTTCTCTTTATATTAAATACACATGTAAATCTGCTTATAATGTCTGTCTATCTCTCCACGGTAAGACAGTTTGAATATGGCTCAAAATTTAGGTTACACTTTGTTTTTGTTTTTTGTTCTTTGTTTTTTGGTTTTTTTTTTTGTTTTTTTTTTTTTTTTTGTTTTTTGTTTTTTTTTTGGATTGTTTGGGTTTTTTTTTTTTTTTTTTTTTTGGATTGTTGGGGGGGGGGTTGTTTAGTTTTTTTTCGTTTTGTTTTGTTTTTTGTTTGTTTGTTTGTTTTGTTTTGTTTTGGGTTTTTCTTGGTTTCTCTCTCTCTCTCTCTCTCTCTCTCTCTCTCTTTCTCTCTCTCTCTCTCTCTCTCTCTCTCCCTCTTTTTTTAGGGGGGGGGGTAATTTATTAGATTGGTAACCGTGGTTTGATTATTTTGTACAAGGCGCTGTTTTGGTGTATGTATACATTTTGAGTACCAATATCAGACTAATGCTCCCTTCTACATATTATCTCCCTTCAGCCTTCATTATTGTCTTTCATTTTTAATTGCCCTCAAACTTGTCGGTCATTTGTTGACCATAAAAATGTACTCTCCGGTACTGCAAGTACTGACACACTGAGCTTCAAGCGCAAATGTAAGGGTGTTTCAATCGCGTTTTTTTTTTTTTAATTTGGGGGGGGGGGGCTACGTTTCTCTTTCAGTGTTTTATTTGTTTATTTTCTATGTTGTTTTTTTTTAATTTTTGGGGGTCTTTTTTTCAAATCTATTTTTTCGTTGACATCGATGATAAATTATACGCCTAAAGTTTATTTTGTATGAAACAGATGCAGATAAAAAATGGAAGTTACATGGTTACAAAGTGTAGGTAAGGTATAAGGCATTAACAAGAGGCCCACGAATGCAATGCTTTGCTGCCCACCATCACACACACACAAAAAGAAAAAAAAAAAAACTGACATCTATTTCCTCAACAACCTTGAAAAATTAATCAAGGTCATCCACATTATGCAATATCAAAGTTCAACACGATATACATATGTGGTACATTTGGCGTCATTCGCCTTACTCTATATCAGGATATTGAATAAAATGTCCATTTCTGAAGTGCTTAATGACAAAAAAAAGGGTGAAGGCCAGCAATCACAGACGCAAATTGATCCCAATACAAGGTCATCATGTGGTGTCTTATTTACAATGCACTCAGGTGAAACTTTGAATTGTTGGCTAAATTCTCATTGCCATTGATGTCCAAGTTACACCCTGCCATTATGAAATCATCTCTTCCAAATTAACAGGTCTGGTAACCTTAAAAAAATATGTCAAGGCCATTGATCTTATATATCATATTAGCAATTGACATAATCTATGTATCCCATAAATTTAGCATGTCTGATTCAATAGTTTCTCGAGATACAGAATTTTGTAACTTTCAAGGCAGTTTAACTCATACTTTCCGTAAAATTAGTGGTGGCGCCACTAGTATCATAAACAGCAGAGATTTTGACCCCGTCTACAATCCCACTGTATTTTATGAATATCCATGAAAAATTAAGGATGCTGGACTGATCACAACATTTCAGTCTTTAACCCGTATTTTAAAAAAATTAACCAACCTTGACGTCGACCAAGATTTGCAGACACTTTAAAAGTCCTAAATATGATATGGGCGCTACTAAAAAATGTGGGGTGCCCAGCATTGACAAGATGACCCCTATATATCAACTGGCCATTTGTATTTGACCCTTACCAATGATGAAAAGTCGTTTGATTCTGATTACTGGGTAAACTTAATAAGCTGAGAAGAGAAATTGTAATCTCTGTCCTTAATGACCTCTCTCCGAAACAGAGGCCAAGCTTCAATGGGCATGTCCAGCTGAAATGTTAACCTGGCTTATTGAAGTATTTCCAGAACTGCAGATTCCCTATGAAGTGCCTTAAACAAACATGATGTTGTGACCTAGGCTTCGCTGATACGGAGATCAGAAACCAGCGCCGTCCCTTCGAACTTTTGGGATCTCACTGCCGCGCTATACTAATCATTCTAAGAGGACTCCTGATGGAAGTCCTCAATATGATGTGCTGCAACCTACACATTATTTCATACAATTCACCTATAAAATAGCCAACCGTCATAGGCAGCAAAACAAAACCGCGCCATTAACTTATCTGAACCAATTTGGTCAACATATTAGAATATATTTATGCGTGACCTTGTCCATTTGGCCCAAAACATACATGTAAGGTCAGTTACTGTGTTAAGCATATTAGTGGACAGCTGTGAAAAAGCTTGTCTGCACCTAAGTTTGAAAACAGGTGTCTCCCATAACTTGAAAGACAGAGATCTGAAAAAAAAACTTTTCAAAATAAATGTTTTGAAAATGCAGAAAGTGCAAAATCAGCAAGAAAAGAAGATTTGCTTCACAGCAAACTGTTTGAGTGCTTTCAAAATAAGAACAGTTTGAAATGCTACACTTTGCCATTGTTCAACATAATATAAATTTGTCTATTAGCCTAATTTTTATAAATTAAAATGCTCAGCTTTGGTTCTTGGTTCAAGGGATGTAGCCATGTCCCAAACTTATAAAGTGAAGTTTAAATGTAACTAATATCTATAATAGTTTTGAGACTATTCAACATTTTAACTTTGTGTATTTGCCTAATTTGCATGAATTATAAGCCTAGGAAATTTCTGGTTTATTGTTCATTGGATGGGGCTATGCCACAAACCCATAAATTGAAATAGGATTGGCACCTCTATAACAGTTGTGAAGCAATTAAAGAATTACATTTTGCATATTCACCTAATTTGCATGAATTAAAATCCTACAACTTTGGTTCATGGTTCATTGCATTGGATGCGGTTTTGCCATAAAACCTATAAATTGAAGTTGGAATGGCATCTCTATGTACAATAGGTTTGGAGATATTCAACTTTTAAATTTTCCAATGCCTCTTATTAGCATAACTGAAATTTCTACAACTACACTGTCATCTATAGTGGCAAGTGTCACAAAGGCATATATGCAAATTGAAATTTGGAGTCCATCTGCAATAATTGGAAGATATGGCGCTTTTAAAATTTTTCTTGCTTCTAAAAATATGCATAATATTTAAAAATCATGACTTTTCCAGTTGAGATACACAATTCCACTGGTTATTTCAGTCACCATGGCAAGTTCGGTGGTTTTCAGAAAAAAAGGTGTCCCATGTGACCACTTTCGTCTGGCATTAGGGGTGGTCTTAGATTGCAGGTACCACTGTACAGTGAAACCTCTCTACAGTGAGGACCCTCGAGACCAGAGAAAAGTGCCCATTCCTGAGAGGGTCAGCCCTTCTGGAGAGTATTGATGAGTATATGTGCATGTACAGTGTACACGTATTATAATTCAGAGGGATGTGCATACATGCAATCCAAAACTGTCTTTATTCCTTTATTACATAAGCAAATTTAAAAAGATGCTGTCACAAAACTAAATGTACATGTACCTGTGAACTGAGACATGCACTATACTGACTCAGTATTGGCTATGAAGAACAGGCTCACTGGTTATAAGAAAACAAAGACATGAACGTGTCCAGTGAGATGACATAAATCCACACACTTTTACCAAATTCATTAAGTTGTGAAAACGGTCATTGAGCACTGCAAGCTCTGTATGTAGTCTGTTTTAACAGAGGGTCCATCCTGCCCGGCTTGTTCTGCCTAGAAGTCCAGTCCCTCTGATCCCTTGGGACTGATATGCCCAGCAGACTCCTAGCCTCAGGCGAAAACAGACCAGCTACCAGCTACGAAAATGATCAGTCTCAGTCATGGTGTACTTACAGCTCTGTCCAGCATTAGTGTGAACATGGAGCAGATATGTGTATTGTATGAACAGAAAGAAATTCTGTGTATTTTATTGAGAACCTCATTACACAGTTGTTAGGAGTTCCCCCACCTCCCATTTGCCATAAGACCCACACCTTTCAAGCCATACACCTAGCAGGCATGGCTAGAAGGCTGCCTATGAGACAGGTTCAAGTATCATGAATGCAAAATGGTTGCCTAGCACCATGGAGGCTTGTAATATGCAATACAGCAGAAGCCCCAGTCAAAATCTGGATTGTTGGGAAATTCACTGAATTTAGTACACATAAAAATTCTCCAACCTTTGTTAGCATGCCATTGGATTTGTCAGATGTGTCAAACCTTAATGTGTAAGTGGGAACTTTGTGTCTATCTATAATATTTTTGAAGATATAAAGCTTTTTAACTTCTAATTGTCCATAATTTGCATGATTTTAAACATCATGACTATTCCAAGTCGGGTGCCTAATTTCATTGGTGGGTCAGCCATAATGGCAAGTTTGGTGGCGTTGGGAATAAAAGTATCCGAGAAAAACTCCAGACAAATTTGGTCGTAAAGAAAGAAAGAAAGAAAGGAAAAAAGAGAAAAATACACGTCATTCACAAGCACACACACACACACACACACACACACACACACACACACACACATATATATATATATATATATATATATATATATATATATATATATATATATATATATATATATATATATATACATATATATATATATATTTATACATATATAGGCCTACATACATATACATACATACATACATACATACATACATACATACATACAATTCTATGGGTTAAAGATTGGATCTGTTTGAGCTTGCAATGGTGATATCCAGGGTTGTACATGTGAGTTCAGAGGCACTGAAACGGAGGTATGTGTGCCTTTGAAACAGTAAAATAGATTGATTAGTGAAATCTGCAAAATACTTTGTTATGTTTTGCCAGTGTCATTCATTAATTTGAATCACATTTTTTTTCAATCAATAAGTAATTTAGCATGGGCCACACCTATCATGCTTAAGTCATTCTAAATCACTGGGATGGCTACCTTTCATACCAAAACAATGTTAACGTTTGTAATTTATTACAAAGAGGCAGCGGCATTGAAAATCAAGGAATAACTTCGTCTTCCAGTATACGGTTATGTCACCTTGCATGTGTCATGTTATGTATTTTGTAAAAAGATGATGCTAACTGCTCGAGTAAGTTCCAAATATGTTTCTTTTTGAAACAAGAAGGTAGATAAATAAGATATCCTTTGTTTCAGCTATTACAAAAAACAAACAAACAAACAAACAAACAAACAAATAAATTAATAAACAAAAAACACCCAAACCAAATTAATTGAACGTAGACAAGGATGTGCCGCATGTCATCCCAGAACAGATGAAGCTGCGTGAGAAATTATTAACATAGAGTGTTTAGTCAGTCTACATGATTCACAACCAGTCGTTTCAACTGACACGGTCATATGAATTTTGGTATGTCAGAGGTATGCACATCAACAAAATTAAAGAGTCCAAAAAAAGGAAAAAACAATCTGTAACATTATGTTTCTAACATCTCGGCTTAGCTATAGGAGCAGAGTGCACAATATCGGCATTCTAGACACATTTTAAGAACACATTAAAAACGAATAGATGTGCTTTTTGGACATGAAACAAAGTAACATGACTCTGATCGAAGTTTTTAAAAGGAACTATGAAAAGAGTGCAACTTTTGAAAGAATTACCGTAAATTATTGATTCAAGTTCGCAGGATTCAAACAGGAGTCAATATGCACATTCCAATGTGTATTTAAGGTTAGATGAAATCTTTTCTGTACCCCTGCACTCCCGGCATACATTATGCCGTTTGCTTAGCTGAGTGCTATCACTGGCTTTCGAGTCACACATATTTTATAAACTGTGCGAGTCATCACTTTGTCCACAATTATCTTGCTGTAAAGGTAATTCATTTGAACAGTTGGGATAAATGTTTTGAAATGTCTCAATACGATGTTAGCTTTGGCTTGGCATGAGACCTTATTAAATGAATTCCTTTAATCGTTTAAAAATTTTATGGTTTAGGCAAGATTGAAATCATTTATGAAATATTATATTTTTACACATATGTGGTGAGACAGAAAAACAGACTTTGTAACTGCATAATTGGGGGGCGACTGTTTAAGCAAATATTGCCCACCCACCATATGAAAAGTGAAGCAAATGATTATTCAGTATGTGGCTGTAAGGCCTACTGTGGTTTTAGAACAAATTAAAAACATTGTTTGAGCTACAGCATTTTTGCCGTGGATGGCAGATTAAGTTTTATTTTGTATTGCAACTACAATGCTCATGTGCTGTGTTGCATTAACTATTACTTTAACTCATTCCATACCAGTCCCTGATCTTTCCGTATAAATATTTACCTAGATTTGAGACGGCAATTGCATGCTTAAAGTCTTCACGAAAAGAGCTTTGGTTCAGGTACCAACGTGCCTATAGTCTTAAGTCAATGGTTCTGGCTCTGCCTGGCAAGTTATGCTGCAGCTGCTGCAAGGGCAGCTGCAGCATGACTTGCCAGGCAGTGCCAGAACCACTGACCAAGGCTTGTGATCATAGTATGGAATGAGTTAAAAGCGTGCATACTCAAAACAATGAGTTAAGTTGTCACGCGATTTTACGATGCAAAGGGGAAACACATTTCTCGTAGGGCCACTTTTTTCTGCACAGTTTTAAATTTGTATCATATGTTTGAGCCAGACTAAATGGTTTTTATCAACACATCCCGATGTTCTTTCCGCTGTGAACGGGTATTTTCAGGCATAAACACTACAGACAAAGCAAGTCGGCACTCAATATACCAAGATAACAGAGTCAAGTTTCAGGAAGCCCTAATTTAATAAGTTGTTTATTGAACATTACAGTCATTTATGTGTTTCCTAGAACGGCCATATATTGGTTATACCCAGGCAGCTTTTATGGCATTGGATTATGTGTTTGCATGTTGTCATGTTAACCAGTGATAAAATCGTAAAAAATTTATAAAATGGGAAATTAATCTTTCTCCGAGATCAAATTGACGGAAAATATGCAATAGTGACAAATTACGTAAAAGGTTATAATGAGCTGAAGCTCACTAAGTTTGAATGAATTATTCATCATACCATTTAAGTCCTCAACGGCTACAGTTCCTCGATGTCATTGCGTTCGTTCTACTAAACTGAATCGTCAATCTTCATATAAAGGAACAAGATATAAATCAAGGATTGGTTAACAAATAAAAAATACTATGACCATGACTAACATTAACACAAATCTAGCTTCTTAAATGATGTACGATTCACATTATGCCTCTTTCGTTCTTTTTTGTTTTTATATACTCCGGCCACACCATCCCTCCACTTTAGGGGGAAGGGGTTAAAAGTCATCGCAACAGAAATAATTCTGATATGCAGATATATATGTAGACGGTACTTGGATAATTCAAATTAACTTACGTTTGCCTATGACCTTGGAATAACGTCAAGGTGACTTTTTGCAATCACGTCTTTTTTCTAGAACCATAATCACACTAAAGATCCACGCATCAGCTCAAATACTTTTCCACTTAAAGTCCAGATACGAAATCCAGTAGTTGGTATGCAACCATGAATTTATTAGCCAATATATCATACAATTAAACTTCTTATTGAAAAAAGTTAGGGTAGCCACAGAAATACTGCATTACCAGTGAAATTACACACTATACTACATACTTGGACCATTTAAATAATAATAATAAAAAAACCAAAAATTCTGGAGACAAGATTGTCTTTTGAACGTTTGGAGACCAATACTGAGAACTGTCACGTGTGCTTAAATGTTCTGAACTATCGCTCCATTATTTATCATGTCCAGAAATAGGATAGCGTTATGCTTTATACCATTAACATGCTGGGGCCCTGTATCACTTAATTGCATTTGGGGTTCGAGGTTATGATATGAAATAATTTTAATGCGTGTTGACATGAATCTACCCGCTTCAAGCTGGCACTGCGATAATGTCAGCCTAATGCTTTACTGCCATTTTTGTATTCTACCACAGTTTACAAACTTCTTTCTATGTGTCAGTGAAAAATTATGTTGCTGTACAACAATCCCCCAGCCCAAACAATGGGACCTGTGACCCCAGACGCATTTCTATATTTTATGGTATGGGCACCTTACCACCAGGGCTGGCTGGAAAGTTCTAAGCTTAGCTGTGGAAGACCCGTACAAAGTCGATGGTTTCCATTTATTTCTGTACATAGTCCCCTTCCAGGCTTACACGCTTTTGCCAGCCATGATGCAAGGCTTGGATGCAAGCCACTCAAAAAGTCTTTCATTGGGAATGACGTCATTTCCATTGGCAACCGGTTAGTTGCTTTTTCATTTTGGGAAACAGATGGCAGTCTGACGGGGCTAAACCGGGTGAATGAGGGACATGTTCAATGAGATCGAAGCCACAATCATGGATCGCTGACATAGCTACCACCAATTTGTGAACAGGAGCATTGTCTTAGTGGAACAGGACTCCTTTAGTCAGCATTCCCCGTCGTTAGCTCTAATAGACTCACGCAACTGTCTCAGTAGGTTAGCATAATACCTCCCATTGATAGTCTGGCCTTTTTCCAGATAGCCAATCAGCAGAATACCCTTGGAATCCCACAATACTGAAACGTGATTCCCGATGCCTCCATTGTTTAGAGTGAATTTTGGTTTTCTAGTTCAAAGTGATGAATGCAGGTCTCATCCACAGCTACAAATCGGGCCAAAAAATCGGGATCTGCTTCAAAAGGGAATAAATTGTCACGTAATGCCAGAAATCTGACACATTTCTGATCCGCTGTCAAGAGCTTTGGAACCCATCTTGCGGAAACTTTTGTCATTCCTAACTCCTTGGTAATAATGAAATCAACCCTCTAATGAGAGATGCTCACAACACTGCCAATATTTCGAGTGGTCAATCAGCGATCAACCATCACCATGGCATGCACCCGGATAATGTTTCCGAAAATGATTGTTGTTTAAGGCCTTCCTGGACTCGCGTCTTCGTCAAGGTTCTCTCCGTCACGCTTGAATTCTGCAGCCCACTTCTTAACAGTGGAAAAAGAAGGAGCAGCATACCCTCAAGTGGAGGCCATGTCGGCATGTTTCTGTGCTGGAGTTATCCCTCTCAGTTGCAGGTACTGCGTGACTGCCCTTAAGCCAGTTTTTTTCCCTTTCTGGCGATTGCAGTGGATAGGTTCACAAGATAGTCTGGTACAAAGACACTTATCACACTGCAGTTGCAGTTCTTATGTGTATGAAACATTAAATGATTGTTCCTTTTTGATGACAAAAGTTTGTTTCAATCTGATCGAGATATCCCACGTAGGCTTACAACTTTCAGCCAGTCGTCTTAGGTACCAAAAGCCTTATGAGCACATATGAGTACAAAGCAGGGCGGATCGTTGACCCATCTAGATGACCTCAAAGATACTACAGAAATAATCAAAGATGATATTATGGCTATACATAAATCTTGGTTGGATCAAAGTATTGACTCGGTTGAGTTTAATATAGATTGGTATTCTTTGGTAGAAGAGATAACGATGCATTTCAAAGAAGGCAGGGAGCTGATCTGTACATGAAGCGTATTCCCATTCTGTGAAAGATAAGACTTTTCTTTACACAGCCTTTTGAATGTGAGAATGTCAATAAATTTGTCAAGGAAAGACCCTTCACTTGTAAGAACTATATAAAGACACCAGAGGATCACTGATCGAACTTACTTTACGGGTGGAAAATACTCATCACCAGTTTATTATTACAAGGAGCTCTAAACGTCTCAATGAGAAATATTGGTAAGAGACTTGAATAAAGTTCCTTGACATACTATAGAAATATTCGGTAATGTTAAATCTGTATGGTGTGCATGCAAATCTCTTTTGACACAATTGTGAAAGAAAATGCACCCCTTTAGCGATTCACAGCCCCCAATCAACAAACTGGGTGATTGACACTGTGAAGAAATTGAAGCACAAGACCAATTATGCAATGGTCACAACCTAAATATATCGTTAGACACTGAACAGTTATTTCAAGTTTAGCAAAGCAAATACCAGGGAGTTGTTATAGACCAAACTATGACTTATTCTGAACAGCTGGATGCATTCATAGCCAAACTTACCAGGTCTATTGGTATATGAAGCGTGGATCTGACAAGGTTATACTGGTATTCGGTTCGGTCTCATCACTATCATTGAAAACTGTTGTCCGCTTCTCTTTTCATGGAACTTTTATATATTTGGTAACAATTTGAACATTCAGGCATTTTCGGCACATATTGCAGTGCAGTAAGTGTTCCAAGTGTTATGAAACTGCAGTTGCTTTTTTTATAATTATCTGATGAATATAGTTTGTTATTGTGAAGGTCATGTCAGGTTGGCTCAAAGTGTTTAATGTACACACTCTCTCTCTCTCTCTCTCTCTCTCTCTCTCTCTCTCTCTCTCTCTCTCTCTCTCTCTCTCTCTCTCTCTTTCTCTCTCTCTCTCGTATATATAATTAGCATCTTAATCAGCTGACTGACAAGTTGAACTACGTCTGATTGTAAATGAAAAAATTTAAAACTGTTACAGATAAACAGTTATACTTAGTTACATTTAGGAATTTCAACTCTCTCTCTCTCTCTCTTTCTCTCTCTCTCTCTCTTCATAAAACCTAATTCTTTCTGTGATAAAGGTAGTAGAATTTTACAATAATTAGGGCTGTTTTACATTTTGACCCTTTGAACTTTATAGAACCACGAGTTAGATGTACATTATGCTTGGCTGACTTACAGATGACTTACAATGGCATACTACCGTTTTGGAATTCTAAATTATTACCCTAATAATTGACTTATTAGATGGCTTGTGGGTTTGTATGCTTTCTTGAACATTTAAATCTCCTTTCAAAAAAACTTCTGGAAACCAACTTGAAATGTGACTGCTATCCTTACAAATTTTGGCTATTGTAATGCATTTTTGACTACGTTTTAATGGTTTGAGGCCTAGTGTCACTTGATTCTGGCTGATGTTTAACATTTGAACCAATGTACTTACTATATTTGCAAATTCAAACACTTTTCTTTTTAAAATACTCTTAGTTTATCTCCTTAAAACAACATCATGTCTTTAACTACATGTCTAAAACACATCAAATTATATAATGATGTTTTTTGGATTCTTGTTGATGGTCATTTTAGGCCTAGGGGGCTTTTCTGATGGATTGATGTTGGTGTTAGTGTCACTTTGTGGACTGATATGGATGATGATCATTGTTGAGATGGTGGCTGCAAGTAGTACCTTTTTCAATACTGAATTGTTTTGACATTTTGAACAAATTAAGCACTTCCGCTTACAAATTCTCTGATGTGCTGCAAATTTTGGTCCCTTTTCACAAATTGTATGGACCTGTATGCGCATGAATGATGCACCTGTTCAAGCCAATTTACTGAAATAGGCCTATCACTTCAAACAAAACTTTTTGCATTCTGTCATGTTAAAACTAGATATGGCTTTTTCGACCCTATGAACCTTTACACTTACGTTTGAACTCTTTTAGGTGAATACGAACTATAAATTTATGTGTTTCAGCTATACATACCAAGGAACATTGCCTTTGGTCGCAATTGACTTGGATTTGTTTCATTAGGACTACGGTTTGGATATGGCAATGACACTGTCTAATTTATCTGCTTAAACTATTATAAATAGACAGTTAAATACTATGATGCTACCACACTGAGAGTATTATCCACTGTGTGGGGCGTTGTGTCAAATATGCATTTAAATTGCCTTAAGGTGGAAGACCTGAAGTCAGCACCTTTGGATAACCTCTAATCACTTTTTTTTCATATTTTTGATGGTTTGATACTTAAACTCCATGCTCCCAAAAATTCAGATGTGTGAACATAAAATTCATATGAGAAAATTGATTTCAAACTTGCGTTTACATTGAAAGGTTAAAGCAGTGCCGAGCACGTGGGGTTTCTTTGCATAGGCATAATAATGAAGCATGTCATTGTTTGCACAGTCATTAGTCCATGACCCCTGGAAAACAATTGACAAGGGTCACTCATAGGGCACAGGAAACCATTAGGCATGGAGTGAAGAATGAGCCAGTTCAGTCTTATCACTACCATTGTTCTGATTACTTTGAAATTCTCTATTGATGTAAGAACAAATTAGTACAATCCACCTACTGGGCCTCAAATATGGAAAGCTGCATGTGAACCCACACCCAAACAGGCCAATTTTGATGTTCCAAACTTAAAAAAAAAAGGTCTAGATTTAAGCCACAAAGTATACTTTTGTTTAATCACAATATCACAGAGGTAAAACTTCAAGTTTATTTCACACATCCATTAAAACACGGGACAGAAGAAATGAGTATGTGTCAACTTACAGCCAATGTAAGAATTGGCAATTTTTTTTTTCAGTGCAATTTTATCTGAAGTGTTTTTTGCTCTACCTCTGCGATGTGTATCTTGCCTCACAGACATACGAATTGCCCAATCACATTAAAATCAACAGACATTAAAAGAAAAAGATCATATCCAGGAGCAGTTCCTAGGATTTTTTTCTGACAATCCCTTCCATGACTGTTGGAGCCATTTATGGAAAGAAAATGAACAACCTGTCAAGACGAAATTAAAAAGTTTATAACTTTTTTATTTTTGCTATTTCAGGACTCACCATTGATTCGATCCTGGATATAAATACATATTTTAAATTTCTTCTGATTTCAACTTGAAAAAAAAAACAAACAAACAAAAACAAACAATTTTGTGCGAGTTTTGTGCGAAAAATGTGAAAATCTTGCCAAGTCATAAAGAATGCTATAAAATCTAAAAAAAATCCAAACCTGCAAAAAAAAAAATCCATGGACACAAATCTATGGATTTGTAGTTATCAGAAAATATATAGGTTTAATGTACTTGTGAAAGAAAATAAATGGGTAATATTGATCCAAAGTTGTCAGTCTCACTTCGCACTAGCTTCACAGCTTCCACCTCAAGATAATTCAAAATATGGCAATACTGATAGTGCTAACATGTCATGCTAAAATACATATTACTTCCATGTTACCTGATTTGACGTTGATGGGTGATCATGAATGTTCATTTTAATCTATTTGTACTTGCGTAGAAAGCATTGCATAATTTCACTGCTCCATATATATGTCAAATCAATTTCAGTATACATCATCTGCTCATTATCACAATACCAGGTTTTCAGTAAACAACCATCGATGTTTCTTTCATGCACATTCAAGCTCTCTATCTAACACAAGGAGCACTTGATGAGATGCTCTCCCACAACACTTGAAAGACTGTGACTCACTTAGTAATTTTAAGCAATAATGTGACAAGTTTATTTTAGATGCCGTGTGTCATTTGTTACTACGATTTTAATCTCCACAAAGAATATTATGTACAAGCTGTGCTGGGTTTTTTTTTCATCACTGATGTGATGTTTTTATTTTAGGCCCATCTGCTGTGGTATTGATTATGCAATAAGAACCTTACTATAGTAATTTATATATGCTTCATGCTTGCATTTCATCATGTACAGTGTATTTTAGTTGCATAAGCACCTGGTGTGATGCTGACTGGTGTTACCACTACAAACATTATACACATACGAAATTTTCCTTCCGATACCTTTTTTTGGGGGTGTTGTTTTTTTTTTTTTTTTTTTTTTTTTTTTTTTTTTGTTTTTTGTTTTTTTTTTTTTGTTTGTTTGTTTGCTTGTTTCCGTGGATACACGATCATCCAATGATCACATGTGATGGTGAATGTGGAATTTTAAGGTACACTAACAGTACTAACGGCCATTAATCCTTACCATTTACGTCAAGGCATTTGAAAACCCAGCCACATTCAAGCCCTTACAGGGCACCACCATCATGTGCAAGGTTAAGGTCTTGAGGTCACACAATTCTTAATTGATCATCTTATAGCAATATGCATTAAAGTGTGCCAATTTTGAACATAATAGTCAGGTCAAGGTTACTAACCTGTAAGTCTAACTTCGCCCATGGTGAAACCCTTTTTGCGCAACAACTGCGGGAATGGCCAGTGGCATGTCTGCGAAAGAGAAACGAAAAAGTAGCGTGTCAAGAGAAGAGGAAAGTGGTGTTTCTTTAGGTGACAAGCAACGACGTGTTTGCGAGGGCATTGACCGCATGTTAACAGGGACTTCAGACTGAAGCTTACACCTCGACGAAGGGCGGAAAATTGTTTAAAGTGTCATATGTGATATTCCAAAGTACTTGGTGGAGCGTATTGACAACATAGAAGATGCATGGATGTATATCACCTCGATGTTACATGATTTCAGCTAGATGGGTTTTCGTCAATATATTCAATTTAAGATGTGTGTACGTGTATAGAAGGTGGCATGTTGTCACTCCTCAATATGTGGCAGATTTATTTCAGTATACATCATCTACTCATAATCACAACAATAGGTATTCAGCAAAAACCAATCCATGTATCTTTCATGCACGCTCAATCTCTCCTGCTTACAGAGGAAGCACTGTATGGGATGTCCGCCCACCACCCTTGAAAGACTGTGGCTCACTTGTTAATTTTAAGCGATTATGTGACAGTTGGTTGTAGATGGCGTACGTCGTTTTTTTTTTTTTTTTTTGTTTTTTTTTTTGTTTTGTTTTGTTTGTTTGTTTGTTTTTTTTGGGGGGGGGGGGATTTCGACCTTCGCAAAGGATATTATGATTTTTTCACTCCGGATGTGACGTTTTCAGCTTAGGCTCTTCTCCTGTCTTTAATGATTGTATAATGGGAACCTTCCTATTGTAACTTGCACAGGCTTTATTCTCGCATTTGTCCTGTACAGTTTATTTTAGTTAAAGGTTATTTGATTGAGCATGTTTCACACGGATACATGGGTTGTTCTGTCCATACGGTATACTCAGAAATTAAGATGTGAAAATAATAAACTTTTATTCCCATTTTCATTTAAAAAAAGAAAAAAAGAAAAAAAACCTCAATGCACCTTCAATCGTTGCTTCCATTCGTTTCCGACACCATCAAGGCGCGAAAAAAAAAAAAGAAAAGAAAAAAAAAATAGTGACGTCACAAACGCAACACCACTGCGTACAGGGAAGACTCCTACCATGCTAGCGAGCTATTAATGTCAAGGGTCACTTGGGTTAAATGTATTTTATAAGGGGTCCACCCACGGCGAGTCCCTATAGTGATCGCAGATTTTGTCTGCCCGGCGTCCATCCGGCGTTCGTCCGGATCGTTGCCGCATGATAAAATAAGATTTTTTTAGCTGGGGCTTTAATATTGATGGGGTTAAAGTCCTCTAGGATGGCTGCCTGTAGTTTAAAGATAGGTGACTTTGACCCAATTCCCAAGGTCACAGTGCCACATTTAGGGTATCAGGATGATAACTTCCAAGTTTTTCAGTTAGGGCTTTCATATTGCGCAGGGTTATTTTCCTCTGTAAGAGCTAGGTCAAGTTCAAAGAAGGGTAACAATGACTTAATTCACAAGGTCACAGAGCCACATTAGTTAATTTGATATCTGCATGATAACTTGAGGAGCTTTTGTGTCAGGGCGCCTGCATTGCACACGATTATAGTCTGCTGTAAGGGCCAGGCCAAGTTCGAAGATGGGTGACCTTGTCACAAGAAGATGGGTGGTCTTGTCACAGACCCACACCCGCCCAAATCGTTTCCGCATGATAACGTTAAAGGTTTTTAAGCTAGGGCTTTTAAACTGCACAAGATTTAAGTCCTCCATAAGGGCTACCATAAGTACTTTTTTATATTACACAAGATTATATTCACCCGTAAGGCCTAGGTCAAGTTAGATGACGGGTGGCCTTGACATAATTTCCAAAGTCATAAAGCCACATTAGTGAACTTGGTTATAACTTGGGATGTTTTTGAGCTAGGGGTTTCATATTGCGCAGGGTAATTATTCTGTGTGAGAGCTAGGTTTATTTTAAAGATGGGTGACCTTGATTTTATTCTTAACCTCACAGAGCCACGTCGGTTAATTTGGCGTCTGCACGATAAATTGAGAAGCTTTTGAGTTAAGTTTTTTATAAAGCACAAGATTATAGTCCCCTATAAGGGCTATGTTGAGTTAGAATATGGGTGACCTTGACACAATTCCCAAGGTCACACAAGCACAATAGTGAATTATGTGTTGGCATGATAACTAGATAAGTATATTAGTTACAGGGATTTCATATTACACATCAGCATTGTTTTCTATCAGGACAAGAAGAAGTTCGAACAAAAGTGACCTTGACCCGACTTCCAATGTCACAGAGCCACTTATGAGAAATTCCGTGTCTTCACAATAACTTATAAACTTTTTCATTGATGGGTTTTAGGTTCTACATGGTTATCGTCCTCTATAGGGTTAAGACTAATTTGGAACATGAGTGACCTTGACCCACTTCTGAAGGTCATACAGCTATTTCTTTGCGTCTGGATGCTGCATTTTATATTAAGCGATTTATTACTGAATATAGCTGATTTTGATCCCGTAACCGAGGTCAGTTTATCCAATGTCGAAGATGAAATATTTTACTGCAAAAAACTTTCCCACATTTGTATACGGTGGTCTCCTCAGTGCTGCAAGCGCCACCATTATATCTAGTTCACACCTTATCAAAGGGATTAAAAAATACATGCGGGAATATTCATTTTCGTCCCTGTTCCCGTCCAGGATGGGTTGGTGTGTTACTGATAATTGTAAGATTACAAGTTCTACAGTTTCTTTACACCCACCCCCCCCCCCCTGCAAAGTCTTGAAATTATGGTGAGCATGAACCAGTGAAGTCAAGACGTGCAGAGACAAGTGGCAAGGCCTGGGAACCGATCTCACCTATGTAGCGAAATATGGGTCTAGTAGTTCTAGAACGCCGATCTGGGATGTTGTTACAAAGCATTACCTTGTAACAAAACGTTGGTGCGTTTAACCATATTGATTGAATTGACGGGAAAAAAATAGTGGGAAAACATCGACAAACATGGACCGATCGCATTCCATACCCATGTCTAGGGTTGAACAGTCTACAACAGGTCCCTGGGGTGAGTTAGCTGGCCACTGTAATGTGTGTGTCCAATTGCTACTGTATATTACGAGGTGTTTAATCCCATAACCAGATAACACTTTTTTGGATAGGTACCACTTTCACGCCTCATCTGGGCAGCTGCGAAGACCAGTGGACAGATGGCCTTTGATCTCTTTTAGTCATATACCACTATTTGTTCCAGTCCAGGACCATCTCCCGATAATTGGGTGTAAAAAATTATCTCTTTGTATCTTTGCCATTAATATAGACCCAGAAAATAAGTCAGTCAGAGGAAAATATTCACCAGTGTTACATAAAGGATACGATGAAATAAAGGATCATAAGCACATGTGCTGCTGACTGATGTATACTGAAACGTAAATTACTGCTCTTCAAGGGTCTCGAGGTTACTGTCGGGTAGGATATTTGATATTGAAAGCCATTCATAAATGCAAAGGGGGTAAGTTTAATCATCCACAAACCACACAGATGGGGCGGGAAAATTATCTGTTTGTACAGACGTTTTGGCCCTGGCTGTTTTCGTAAAAGCTTAGATTTCAAATTATTGCATGCATACTTGTTCTTGTTAAATGAAGTCTAGTAATTTTTTATAAGAAATATCATTTTGCAACGGATTATCGTTGCCCAGATGGCAAGTTGGGGTAGTGTAGCTGTACCAAGGCTGCACTTCCTGGAGTACTAGTGACGGCCGGTTTCTGGGCCTCCTGTTCATGTGTGTAATGTTGAAAGATCATTTCCTCTGCAGCTAAAGCGTTTCTTATCAATTGTTTGTCACCTTCATTAGACCACGCCCATAAAAACCCCATTTAAACTGTCCAGAATCACTATGCTTTGCTGTATCTGCGGTATCTGTACTGTTGGCCTACTTAAGGCACTATGGCCTGTAGCACATTCACCCTAGCCAGCGGGTGGTGTCTGTGACGTCACTAACACTTTCTCACATGGGGCTACGATCGGAGAAAAACTCCTGCGCTTTCCATTTAGCACTTATGGAGCTAAAACCCACTCTTCAAAAATGAAATTTAACATTTTGGTTATCAGATATCATTTTTAACCACCCTAGACACCATCTTCCCAATTTGTGGTACCCATTCAAATCTTTGAACATCTACATATTGTATATGGGAAACATGAAAGCAGTGTTACGATGCCTGGTGTTCCCTATAAAATACAAATATAATGTAAATACAGAAAATTAATGCAGACTGCTTATTTGGCAATTTGATGTCATATGATATAACA
The DNA here is from genome assembly GCA_964020975.1 of Hermodice carunculata. NCBI lineage: Eukaryota > Metazoa > Annelida > Polychaeta > Eunicida > Amphinomidae > Hermodice > Hermodice carunculata. The sequence goes on along the minus strand of OZ026622.1, from coordinate 76,251,673 downwards.
TCTTTGTGTTTATATATCATGCACAAAATGTATTCACCTCCTCTCTCCCTCTTTTTGTGGAGATATGATCATCCAATGATCATATTGGATGCAAAATATTTTAAAGCAATTTTAAAATACATAAACAGCCTCTTTTGCATTGATCGTTAATATTTACGTCAATGTGTTTGAAACCCAACCATTTTCTAGCCCTTACAGAGAACCACCATCATATGCAACATTAAAGTCTTAACCTCACATAGTTTTTAATGGATCATACTGTAGCAATATCCATTAAGGAGGGCTTACTATGGACACAACAGACAGGTCAAGATCAGAAACCTGTAATTCTAACTGCGCCAATACATGGATATGTTTGGGGGAAACGATTATATGAAAGGTAAATGATATGTCTGAGAGAGAAGCAAAATATAAGCGCGTCAAGAGAAGAGGGAAGTAGTGTTTCTACAGGTGACGAGTGACATTGACGCCAAATCAACATGGACTTCGGACAGCAGCCAACACCTAGAAGAAAGGCAAACAAATTCTTTTTGGTATCATACGGAACATTTCAAAGTACTTATAGGAGCGTGTAGGTGCCAAACAAGATACACTGGAATGTAGGGGGATTTCAACTGTGTCCGACCTGATAGAAGAAACCAAAGAAGAAACGAAACCACTTATATAAAAACTCGCCAGTACTTTCGGACCTGTATCGACTATCGGCGCAACTTTCTCCATTGAGTTTTATCTTTGACGCGTGTAGCGCCTGGCACTCAGCCAATTGCTGGCCCTCATTTTATTACCTCAGGGCATCTTCAGGTAATGCTCACTCTGGAAAAGTCCCACTATATATTGTACATTACATCCATTGGACAAATAAACAATCTCTTAACACTAACCACACATATATCTTGGACGCTACCCCTTTAAAATATCCCATCGACATGGCTGCCATTGTGCAAATAGTGAGTTCTGCACCCAATGTCAATGGTTTGTGAATGAGCATTGGGACGATCTTGCCGAGTGGGGTGGAAAGAGGGTTAATATGTATGAAACCAAAAATAAATATTTTGCAATTATTTCAGAGCATCAATAAATATATGCTGTGGCAGCGATTCACTTTGATATCCAAATCAAATGTACTTTTGTGAGACTGTCCCGCAATCAATGCATTAATTGCGCAATGTTCAAAATGGCGCTCGAGCACGCGTGTCTTATTTAGATTTGTAACTAACGATGGTAACTGCTTCAGACACAAGTGAGCGGGCAGATTAAAGTTAAGATAGCAAGTCATGTTTTAAAAGTACTTTATCGACCGTTTGCCCTTGTACCTCGGAGAACGGACACCTGGAACCGTGCTAAAACCATGTGGCCACAATTCGCTGTGATTTTCCTTTCCGACAATGCATTGCTCAATGCTTAACTGGGCGCACAATGTGCGTGCATTTTGCATATGCCTTCATGTTGCATTTGGATTTATAAATAACAATGACGACTGCTTAAGACACAACCGAGCGGGCAGATTAAATTTTAGATTGTAAGTTACCTTTTAAAAATACGTTGACGACTGTTTGCTCTGGTAACTCGGAGAATGGACACCTGACACCTAGCCACACTCTATACCGATACTGCACCCATCGTGGCCGTAGGTTTTTTCCCCGGCCAAAGGTGACCGTCCAGACAAGTTAAAATAAAATGCTATGTTTGAGTTGACTTTACTGCAAAATAACGGTACACGGTGGTCAGCTTTTCTGTTAGCTTTGCTTTCAACTTGGTTACGGTCGATTTAAACGACCGTTTATTTTACAGGTGGTTGTTTTTTGGGGTTGATTTTGCTGTTCGGTCGCGTGTTGCAGCTGGTCCAAGGTTGTCCAACTGGAGCATTGCAGCAAAATTTTGCATCACAGTTCTTCAAAAATGCTACAGAATTTGGCCAGGTCGGCAATTGCAGGTACTACTGTACAATGATCATACCTTTTCCCATGCAAAACCTGCCAGGGTATATCAAATAAATGTAAATATTTACATTTGTTCTTTTTGTTAGCATTGAAAGAATAGGAACGGTAGTGTAGTTCATGAGGCAATGGTTACACTAGAGCATCTCGTGCAACCAACGTGCTGCGCAATAATATCCTCTTAACGCACTTTGTCGAAAGTACTGCCGAAGCGTTTGATTCATAGGCCTAAGCATAATGGGAAGACGGTATCAGATAATCAAGAATTGCATATCTACTCGTCAAAACTTGCCTAAATGTTTTCTTTTACCGGTTTTGCAAGCTTTATTGAAGTAAAGTTGTTGTGTTATTCGGAACTATTTTTTTCCTAGTTTTGTGTTCCAGGAGTTGCCTTGACAACTGATGGCTGATGTAGTAGCCCCGCCTACTTGGCTCCTCCCACTAGTAAACAAAAAGGCGATTTTTTTGTAAATTAACAAGCTAAAAATGATTTTGAATCAACTATCAATGATAATATTTACTCTTATGTCAATAGAAATTGATGTTAAATGTGAATATTAGAATTAAACTTCCTCTCTTGTATAATTACGGGCGCATGGTTGCAGTTTGTGTGACAGGCATTTCTTTGATGACGCGCTACCGCGCGTCATCAGAAATGCCTGTCACACAAACTGCAACCATGCGCCCGTAATTACACTAGAGAGGAAGTTTAATTCTTAAGAGTATTTTCAAAAATAAGGTGAAATAATTTTTTATGCATGAGATGGGATTACTAGAGAGGGACCGCTTTATATACTTATAGTTTAAGTATATTTGTTTTATCACGGACCTGCTAATTATATATAGCAGGTCCCTGGAGTTATAAAAAATTACGCCTTTGGTGCTTATATTTATTGATATATTAATATATTGAAAATTTAGATCAATCTTAATTCAAAAATAATTAAAGCATTCCAGCCACAAACCTGTGCAAAGCAACTTAATATTTTTCCCGATTTCATACATTTCAGATTTCTGCTATATTCGTGTTGTGGTCCACCATGGAAAGTAGATAACATGGCGATATTTTTTAAATTCATTTTTTACTAATTTTTGCTAATTTTCATCAAATTTTTGTACAATCTGAGGGAAAATAGCCAAATGAGTACAATAATGACTAAAATGTTGTGATTTCGTCAACAATGTGAAGGCAAGATGCTCAAAATTCCCCGTATAAACCATTTTGCATGCTCAAATTCATTTGGGGGGGGGGGGCGGTAATGCCCCCAGACATCCCCCCGCATGCCTTCGTGTAGGTCACATTTGGGCCACTGAAAAACATTACGGACATTTTTGGGCCACTTTGGTCTGTGACTGAGTTTGAAGCACTGGCCTGGATTTATTAAGGAAGGGCAGCTCAAAGGTACTTTTTTTGTCCAATTAATTTTAGGGTTGGTCCTCAGTATACCAGAACCACACATTTATATTTGTTAGACCTTGGGTAACTTGGACATTTGTTGAAACATGTTGAAAATGTATACTATGTTCTTTCCCCTTTTACACATTACCTCTTTTGACGTCAGTTTAATTTGTTACCTGGGCACAGCCGGAGGCACTTGTTACCTATAAAGAAAAGAGTGGCCACCTTGAACTCATGGTCGCGTGTGAGCAACAGGACACCTGAGGTAGGGAACAAACGAAATTGTGTTCAGAAATCTGCCACAGACTAACAACGAAAACAAAATAAATGCCTATGTGAAGAAAGGATTAAAATTGCGCGACACATAGGTATAGAAAGAAAGATATCATTCAACCAGCGGTAGTTTGTAGCTACATTTGCAGTTCTGGAAGACAAGATACTGCTAATTTTAGCAAAGACAGCATTAAAGGACAATCAACAATCTTCAAAAGGCACGATTGCCCATGATGAGGGCAAAGAATTAATGAAAGTAACCTCCGAGCGCTTGTTTTTTGCATCCCGCCGGCAAAGAGCTAACTTTTTGTGGAACCACCAGGGTTGGTCGAGAATCATGAAGACATTGTAACACAAGCCAGATGGGAACGGAGTACTGGGGGTACCAAGACGTGTTGCTGTGTACTTTTACGCAAATGGTGAAAAAGTTTTCAAGATATTTCACAAAATGCAAACCCTCACAAGCAACAACAAAAATGAAGAAGAGCTATTCCAAACATAGACCAGAACCATTCAGGGAACATCCAGAGCAAGTTTGAGTCGATTAATCCTTTTGCAGAGCACTACATACATATGAGTTTTGCTGGTTTACCAGTATTGCCGTGCCAACATGTACGCTGATTGATTCATACAAACATTGTTTAACATTGTCACAAAAAATGAAAGCATACCAACAAGTTAACAAGCGTTAAAGACACGGAGTAAAGGTCTGTTCCAACCAAGTGTAAAGCAAATCCACCTGGCACTTTCAGAACAATTGAATATTGTACTAAAATATGCTGTTAACAAATAACTGTTAATAGCGGCACAAAGGTGATTCTCTATGCTCCAAGCTGGTGCTCATGTCCTCTTGGAGGAACATTTTAAAGATGTCCTTAAAACTTAAAGTAAGACCTCAAAACTTAAAAAAAAACACCAAAGCGACCACAAATTCATCTTCAATGTTTCTGTGGCCTCTCTCTCTCTCTCTCTCTCTCTCTCTCTCTCTCTCTCTCTCTCTCTCTCTCTCTCTCTCTCTCTCTCTCTCTCTCTCTCTCTCTCTCTCTCTCTCTCTCTCTCTCTCTCTCTCTCTCTCTCTCTCTCTCTCTCTCTCTCTCTCTCTCTCTCAAGCTGTCCACGAAATTTGCTGACATGTATTACGCTTGGGATTTTGTAATACGATCATACAGTCAATGTGCATCTGATGTGCAATGTTGTATCGACTGGTGAAATGAAAGAAAAGACGACTATAAAATATGTTAACTACACACACGAACCATTAACTTAAATACAATGTTTTGATTTAGCTAATTCAGAAAAATAAATTCGAAAAATGCTTGCTATGTTATATATATAACATCGTCCCTTAACACTTGGTTAGATTGACAATCAATGGTTGGCCAATCACACGAATAAAATAGACTTTAAAGTACAGAAAACATTCTTCTGCGATCTGTCAAACGGCGACAGCGACAATCTGGTTTCAAAGTGTAACGTCAAAGAGGCGGTTCTTCAGGCGCGGTGACCTCAAGGCTGGCAACAAAAGTTGTGTAGCCTTGCTTCGGTTGGCCGGCCTACGGCCGCCGGTGGTCAGTGGATAGGCGGCGGGTTTGGTCTTCCGCCACCTATCTCTTCATCCCGTTTTCAAGGATAGTGGTTTATAGCATTTACTCCTGTGCGTATACTTCATGTACTTAGCTTGTTAAACTGGTCTGTATACTTTGCTTAGATAACTTGTCATTATTTTTAAATTATTTTCACAATGAGTTTTATTTCTCTCTCCAATATGAGTTTTGTAACGTTATTTGTATGGTTTCTCTTGTGTTCACGTTTATGCTTGTTTTGGCGGTTTTTATTTGTATTTTATTCCCTCATCCTTGGGTTTCGATAAAAAATATTATCAAGTATATGTGCATTGTTGACTAAAGTGCCATTCGTTCAAGCTTGTCTTTGGTGCCCAGGGTCACTGGGGTAATTCATCACGGCACGGGGTATTGAAGGGGCATTATCTGACTATTCCCGTTGCCCCTGAACATTTAAAGTCTTCATTCATTTGAACGAAAAACAGGCAAGATAATTATAAAGTAAGCCCCCAAGGCTGTGACATGTTTGCATGTTTGCACTGGTTCCCTGCCCACAAATACACTTTTCGGCATGCCGCCGTGATACCACTTTCGTTTTGTCATTGGCCCTTGCTAACCGTAGCTAAGTGATAGACTGTTAAGTATGATCGGCGGGTGGCATTTTTCCGCTAGGCGGCTGGAAACAAAAAGGATGACACGTGGACGTCCAAATATCCACATGACTGTTTTTCTCTTTTATTTTTGTTTTACACGCACACACACACACACACACACACACACACACACACACATATATATATATATATATATATATATATATATATATATATATATATATATATATATATATATATATATATATATATATACACTTTTCGACTTCTTTTAGGTTTTTTGAAATTTTGCGAACTTATAGAAAGGACATTTATCTTGTAAAAAAACTGTTAAAATCTGAAATTCACCAACGCAAAGGGTTTTGGTGCCTTACCTGTCCTGAGGGGCTGAAGCCACAATTGACACATTGACATGGCCATGCATCTCTTAAACTTGGCGGAATATGAAAAGTACCAGGAGTACTACAATTTAATTGCTCACTTTAGTAACTATGCACTGTAACATACACTCTCTGAAAGCAACACAATAACGACTCCATACCTGTAATATCTAGGCATTTCATTTATACGACTATGAAAGAGTTATTAGCACCACTGCTGTCATTTTCAGGGCCAAATATTGGATTTGCATGTTCTGAAAACATGCATTGCATATTGTGGATATATTGTTATTTTGTGATGTATGATAAAAAGTGAGAGGCATTCTTAGCAACTATCAAATATAATGTAAAACGTGAGGCATTGCTAAAAGGACAGAACAATTGATCACCGTAAAGACGTTTAGAAGCGTTCAGAACACATTTGAGAAGCGATTGAAACATTTTAACGGGCTGTTAGAGATAATTGCGCCGCAACGTCGTGCCGTGAAACGTTGAAACCATCACGGTCCTAGTTGAGGAAATATTCAGTTCTAGTTATCCGTCCTTCTATGACCATATACATGTTGGAAATATCCCTTTAAGTCTAAGAACAAGCCCCGCGTATTCTTGTATAATATATAATTCCTGTGGGGATGTCATATCACCTATAATATGTAAAGCTGATGAATCACGTAGTCATCATAATGTAACTGAACAATGTTTTATATTCGTATAACGCATGTATAACTAAGAGGCCCCAACTTGGACAATGTCTGTTCTTATGTGTTAAGCCAGCATAGGCAAGCACAAGAAAATAGTACAAGGACGTCTGTACACACTAGTGGGCCTTCAAAGTTCTCAGGGTAAGACTTGTACATTCCTTAAGGAGGCTAACAGCCAGTACTGAATTTACAAAAGCATAAAAAAATAAAACAGGCTACAGACAAGCGAAACATGTCCAAATTTGACAATGGAAAACAACCCACACAGGTCAATCCAACACTGTACATGGTGGAAGACAGTATTTGAAGGATTTATGTGATACCTTTTAGTTCTGGCCTTTATTTGCATGGTCATATGCTGCCCATGATAATAAGTCCCCCATGTTTGTTGGGTCAGCACATTTAGGCGTTACCTATATATTCAACTAGAGATTAGCCTAAGTCTGTCATACTCGAGGACAAAGGGTGCAGGTATTCGACAAAAATCTAATAACACTAGGAATGATGAGAGCGCATTTTGTAGATGTACTGTCAGCGGTTTCTTTTGATCCGTATAGCTTCCCTTGCCATTACATTAATACCTTACACAGTAAAACCCGTCCAGTGGAAACTGGGATTAATGATTATCCTGCAATGATCGAACACAGTTCTTGGCGGCCTTTCCTGTTTTGTTCATGTAAACGTAACCTGACATTCGAGAACACGTCGAATAAGTAAATACTTTCCTCTGGTCCCAAACGGTGTTCACTAATAACAGTTTTCACTATACTTCCAATTTGTGATAGTTGGATAGCTTTGCCGAAGAGGCCGCACAATTACCATATAGCTATTAAATACAATTAGGTTCCTCCTTGCAGTTGAAAGGCTTCAACCATCGTTGTAAATGTCCAATGTACTCTGGCTTTTTTTGCCAGGCTTGCAGACATTTTCTTCACAATATGTACTAAACAATATACATAAAACCTTCTGTGTAGACAAAAGGTAGGCGTACAGACCTCATTAAGTTTGCTCATTTACATCTTTATATGGGCAATAATATTGGGTTTTCAGTTACAATGTTGCCTTGCATTTGATTGTTGCTAAAACATTCTTGGTGGATGCAACGTCTTTGTAGGTTCCGTGCCTCTGGGCATTTGTTTTCTGTCAGAGGACTGAGTATATAGCTTTTATTGACGCACTCTACATGCAGAAATAACAGTTTACTCTAAGTATTAGGTGTCATGATTGATATTCAATTGGTCTTTAGAATTATGCTGATTATCCTGCAGAAAGATTGTCACAATTGGAATCTTTCTATAAGTTGGACAGTGTTTAAAAATTATTTTTGACCAATTTTGTATGATACATTTGGGTACCCCCATATTGCAGATTGCAATAGGTTTGAGGCTCTAACTGTAGAACAAATTAAAATAAAATCCGAGACGTCTTAAAAAAAAATAAGTCTGCCTATCATATTTTTTATATTCCAAATTATATACTATTCCACTGTTCAATAGAATGAAATAAATGAAATTATTTTATATAAACAGTTAATAAGAATTTCATATTTATGGATACATTTAATGTGCGCATACAATTTGGGACGAGTGTTTCATATGAGCTTCCTTTGACCATAAATATAATGCAAGACAGTACGATCCACACCTTGTAGCATCGTATTTTACAATCTTTGACATTTTATTTAGGTTTTCATGGAAGCATGCGGAGGACAACATTGCCATTTGACATTCGCTGTGTCACTCACCTCGATAAATTCAAATTCTACTACAAGGTTATATAAGTACACAATCCAGTCCTTAATTATGTTAATTTTTTTTCTTGGGGGGAATGCACGTGTGCTCTTGCAACTCCAGGCAATTCAAGCATAAAGAAAATGGCAAGTGACCCGCCTGAACCAGCAACGAAATCTACGTTAACACACTCATATAACAAATACAAGCGTTGATTGCTTCATAGTTGACTCGCTGATGTAGTAAATCTTTCGTTCGGAGTATTGTCCCAGGAAATTACCCCTTTGTTTTCGCAAGAAACTGTAGTCAGTCATTTAGGTTTATTAGGAGGCGACTACATATGAAACACACAGCAGATTAAGACAACGAAAGGATCTGCAGATTGCTTTGAGGGAGAAAAAGAAGCCAGAACAAGATTTTTTAACATGAAATTAGTGCAGGTTTCGTGTATTAATTCCCATCCTTTGATTGAAATTATCATAAAGCTTTTCTTGTGTTTGTGTCTTTTTGTCCAGAGCCACTTCGTAGTAGTCTTTACCCTATTCCTCAATCCGAACTCTTTACTCTCCATAAGCTAACCTGTCTTGTGAAATGCCAACACACCTTTTGTCGACGAAGGTGTATGCCCTTCTAAGTCAAACTCCAAGCGGTTTCTGTATCAAATTATTCACCACTCTTCTGAAAGATGGTCATTCGACAGAGCACATATATATATATATATATATATATATATATATATATATATATGTATGTGTGTGTGTTTGTCTATGTATGTATATATATATGTATATATATACATGTATATATATATATATATATATATATATATATATATATATATATATATATATATATATATGTGTGTGTGTGTGTGTGTGTGTCTGCTACGATTCAATGTCCACATGAAATGTGTACTTGGTAGACCGTGATTGCTTACTGACATTTCCTTTCATCCTATTCATAATCTGCACGTCTTTTAGGTGGTAACATACCTTTTTATGTGAACATAAAGCAAAAGCAGACTACTAAATGAGCAGAAAAAAGAGTGTTTACAATATAATCGCACGTACAGTGCAGGGATGTTCTTTTCACTAGCTGTCACAGCAAGACTCAGAGCCAGGCATTGTCTGTATTTTTTCTGCAGTTAAATATAGATTTTCAGATTGATGTCATAAACGAAATCCTGAGGATAGATAACCGAGATGGGACATTTATGGTTTTTGCACGCAAACTTTGACTTTCATACTAATAATTTATATTCAGTCACACTTCGGGTACGCGAATATATTTCATTTGATTTGATTTTATTCAGGCAATCATCATAAAATATAAATACACAGAGTAAAATATCTAATAAAAGGAACTTAGAGTAAAACAAAAACAGGTGAATCATCCAAGCTTTCATGAAATGATGACTACCTGGGATATATACACAATAAAGTCGTTAAGACTTATTTCCATTGTGGTCCCTGGCAGTCCCAAGTCTGGGTGGCTCGGAATAGCGAGTTTAGATGAACCAACAAACTATGAATATCACAGATATGCTTATTTTAACATATTTAAATGTAAATTAATTAAAACTTATTGTTTTCTCTGGATAGCATGATATTAGTTAGATGTTGCCTAATAATTTCTGTATGTCCTGTACTTGTATACCGGTGAACGAAAAGGAGTCCGCTTGAACTCCTTTCGAGATACAGAAATTATCAACACGATCTCTGTCAAACAGTTTACAGGCGGCTGGCAATTTCTTCACTTAAACTGAGGCAATATTAGTAAAGAAGTCGTTAAACTGCTGGGCTATGCTGGAATTTTCGAAGACAGTATCGTTATTATCCTGGAGGCATATTCTAGGATTTTCTTCTTTGTTATTTGCATAACCAAGAAGTTTAAGATATTTCTATAGTTTTTTCGAATCGCCAAGATTTTCTTGGACTTTGTTCTCGATATAGTTACTTTTTGCTACCATAACTTTTTTTTTTTTACCAGGTTTCGAATTGGTTTGAAAGCATTATAAAATTTGATGTCACCTGTTTTCCTAAAAAGAAGTAAATTTCGGTCTCTCTCTCTCTCTGATACAGTCTAAAATTTCATTTGTCATCCATGGTTGAGTTCTTTGTTTGAGACGAATTTCTTTAATAGGAGCCAATTTATCAAGGACAGATAGAAAGGAAGTTTTAAATGCATGCCAACCACTATCATCATCCGAGCAGGATGTTACACTAGACCAATATAGACGATGCGCGCGCCTTAAACCTTAGTATTCCCGTTGGGTTTTCTTTTGTGTTACAACAATCGAAGCTAATACAATCAAAATGTTTATCTCAATCACAGTCCATTGATTTTACAATGCCAATCGATCTGCACCAGGAAGACAGAGTTTCAAATCCAACAGACGGCTGCTTCGTTGCAATACAAAACCATGCAAATGAGTTTACTATATTTTGTACAGAAAATGGACGTATGCCCATAAAATAACACTTTATGAAGTTTCGTCTGTTTATTGTGAGTGGATCTTCAAATACAGTGGGATATAAGGGGCCCATACGCCTGAATTAGGTGGACTTCAATATGTAACCAAGTAAAAGACAGATTATCTGATAAACCCGTGATTACTTATTTATTAATTCGATGTTTTAAGACTGAAAGACAAAAACGAAATTGTCCCGTATAGCTATCGTGACATAGGCTCCGAAACATGTTGAGTAGTTACCTGCTGAAGAGCCTTTAATTTATTTTGGCTGATACAGCCTATGTCAAAATTTCACAGAGGAACGTGTGCAATATGAACAGTAGTACTTTCATATGTATATAGGTTAGACAGGGACAGGTTAGCTTATGGAGAGTAAAATGTTCGGACTGCGGAATAGGATAATGACTACTAGAGAGTGTTTCTGGGCAAAAAGACACAAATACAACACTTCTTTTATTACGCTCAAATATGAGAGAAACAAGATCACAAAGGAGACACAGGACACAGTTCATCATACAGAATAAACTGTACAGCAAGTGTACGTGTCCGCAAAACCGATAAACTGCAATGCTATTTAATTCGTAATCTCCATCTTATATATATCAGGGTACAAACCTGCCTCCTATCTGGAAGGAAATGGCCGATTGCCGTTTTATTTCAATACAAATCTGTGTATACATATCCGGCCACATCAGGACAGGAGACAAATAAATCTGTGTGTCACCGAATGTAGCAATTGTGGAATTCTGGTTATATTTCGATACAAATTTGTGTACAAATATCAGGCCACATCAGGACAGGAGACAAATAAATCTGTGTGTCAACGTATGTAGCAAGTGTGGAATTCAACAATAGCTGCCGGAAATAAAGCTTAATACAGTTACGCCCGGCTAAAAGTTAACAGCCAAACGCCTTTTTCGCGTTTTGCTGGTGTTTGGCTTGTGTTTGGAAACGTTTGAGAACGATTGGAATATGTTTGGGAAGTGATTGGAATGTGTTTGGAAAGCGTTTGGAAAGCGTTTGGGAAAAATCTCAAACACTTTTACAAAAGGTTCGATCACTTTCACAAAGCTACAGAACACTTCTCCAAATGCGTTCAAACACTTTCCAAACGCGTTGAACAATTACCAGAACGATTTCAAACACTTTCACAAACGCATTCAAAAACTATGCATTTCAAACACTTCCATTTAAGTGATGACGAATCTCCAAACGTTTTTTCAACATGTCCAGTAATATCTGATGTACCTACATGTAAATGTGCACTTATCCAGCATTATAGGTTGCATATATTTATATAAAACATGATCCAAATACGTTTACCGAAGTGTCTTATTCAACCAAAATTAATTAAAGACTTAATTCTTCATTTAAGATGTCATGAATAGTTCATCTTTCAAAAACTGTTTCGGAGTAAATCCATAGGCAATATCATGATCAGATCATGATTCATGATTTATTCATGATATTGCCTATAAATTTACTCCGAAATAGTTCCTAACTTTCAATTAAAATATATATAATTACTGCAAGGACCAATGGAGTATCGCCTGGCTTACTCCACTGGAGCTACTTCTATTGCTTGGCTTAGTAAGCCAAACAATACTTAAATTGAGCTGCTTCTGTATTTCCATTCGAAATTTGAAAAGTTAGCCTTTTTTCAAGAACTTCACTATCAGAAAAAGTATGATAGCCACTGGGTATACTTGCTACTGAAAGATCTGTAACTTTATAATGAATGAAGTGTTTAACCTGTTTATGTAGTCATATTATTTGTTTTCTTCTACCTATGCTTATTTGCTTCCTTAATTAGGTATGACCATGTCATAATATTGTTGATTACCAGTAACAATATAAATATTAGCAGGTAAAGGTGACAAATACATATTTTCAGGAATTAGTTGTCACTGACTCATTTTTTCTTTTCTTCATTTCATGTTAATTGAATCAGATATAAAGCGGAATTTGATTTGTGGAGCCCAGATTAGTGAAGTTTGCATCCCTGAAAATCCAAATAGTCCGTATGAAATGCAGTGTCAAATGACAGGAAAACGCATGTACATGTATCACATACGTTTGGCGCAAAGTGTAAAGTGTTTGAAAGCGTTTGGAAAAGTGTTTGAAAACATTCGGCTTTCACCAAAAGCGTTCGGCAAAGTGTTTGAAAGCGTTTGGAAAAGTGTTCGAAACCGTTTGGCAAAGTGTTTGTAAAGCATTTGGAAAGTGTTTGCAAAGTGTTTGCTACGCGTTTGCAAAACGTTTGACTTTCACTGAAAGTGTTTGGGAAACGTCTGGGAAACGTTGGTGCGTTTGGCGTTTGTTAACTTGAACGCGAGCGTAACTGTATGTTGACATTTAACTTGATCCTCGAAATCCTTGTCCTTTTACATGTGTTCGGGAGACCATTCATCCAAGCTGCTGTTGTACATTTTTGCGAAGTGAAAAGAAATCTCCGCTGCGATACACTGAGCCCAAGATTGAAACTGTTTTGCGTGTTCTTTGGCTACACGGAAAATTGTGTGCCATGTTACTCTCATACCTACAGAGACCTGAGATATTTTGCTGTGTGATACTCATCGGTACCTGTGACCAAATTTCTTAATATTGATCAAGGTTGAATGACCTGTGTAAAATAGAAAATACATGAACTACTACCCGATCAATGTCGATTGGCAGGATCCTTAACTTTTTTATTTGTCCCCATGGCAAAGGTACATATGCAACGAAAACATTGAAATTCCAGTACTGATTAAGTATGGTCTTCCAGGAAAGAATAACACGCACCAGGGACTTCTTGTTGTAGATTATATGCAAAATGATAATCTTTTTGCCTCGCCCCTTGTGAAACCAATTTCATTTTATGGTAGAAAACATATGTTGTCAAACACGGTGTGCCTTATTCTAGCATACGCTCCGTCTCTATAAATATTTTGGCCACATGACTGACAAATTGTGAAGAAGAAGAAGAAGAAGAAGAAGAAGAAGAAGAAGAAGAAGAAGAAGAAGAAGAAGAAGAAGAAGAAGAAGAAGAAGAAGAAGAAGAAGAAGAAGAAGAAGAAGAAGAAGAAGAAGAAGAAGAAGAAGAAGAAGAAGAAGAAGAAGAAGAAGAAGAAGAAGAAGAATTCATTTGGAAAGCTTCTCCTTTACAGTGGGGGCACCAACGGAAAGGGGGAAATTCCATGATGCGTCCAAAATATATACAAATAATCAGGCATCCTCATTATCAATCAAATAATTTTCGTCTGCTAAAATTGGTGTAGTAACTATATCATATTTTAGGTACTTAATCTATGAGGCAGCACCATTAAAAGCAAATTTGTTGGTTAAGAAGTGACATACGTTCATGATTTATCTAGTTATTGGACATGTTTTCTGTTTCAGGAAACCCGGCGTCTGCAAGACGAACTGTGCCAGTCAAGATTAAGCTGATTATGGTCACAGAGCGCCACTGTCTAGCGTTTGCTGTATTGGATCAGCTGCGAAAATAGAAGATTAAAGTAGAACGACAACGTAGTGCATGAGAACAGTTCATGATCCAGCGAGACTGGGAGCGGAAATTGCCGCAGGTCTCATTCTTATATCTTTGTAGCACGTGCGCCATGTGATGCCAACTTACAGACTGTCTTGCTGTCACTGAAAGTGTGACTCATTGTTATCAACGCCAAAATAGTGCATACGTTCATAGGACGCGGACGTATCAAACGCACATTTGGGATTGTTAAGACAAAAAAATCAACGTATAATCGATAAAGCTGGCTCAAACACAAGCTCATTCACTTCATTTTGTCCTGGCATATACTGATTTAAATGCCATCCCAATCTTTCACGAAAGCTGACCTGTTAGCACGACAATATCCGGAATATATATTACAGTAAATGCTTTTTTTGTTATACCATTTTTCAGGTATGATACATCGCATGTACGTCGTTAACAAAAAATACATTGTGAAGTCCAGAATAACGTATGTTTACTTCCCAATTTCTCCCCAGTACAAAGCTTACATACTGAACAAAAAGTGGCTGTTAGAGTAAGGTGTTCTTGTTTCTTTCCAACACGAAAGCAGTGGCAGCCCTAATTAAAACTGGAAGCCAGGGCGCTTTACAAATCTGCTGAATGAATTACAACATCAGTGATGACGTCGACTCATTCTCCGAAGATGAATTTTCAGGTTCGGCTATGTTGCCGGATTATATGGAAAATAGAACAGAGAATTTTACCAGACATGCCGCCATGACCATTCCATCTATGGCTATTTTGTTAGCCGTGAAAAAGTTCAATTATTACTATACACCGGTGCTAATCACTGTGGGAATTATGGGAAATATCGTTGCTTGTATTGTATTCCTCGGGACCAGCTTACGCAAAGTGCCATCCGTTCATTACCTTGCTGCTGCCTGCATCTCAGATTCTCTTTTCCTCGTTTCGTTGTCTTTCCTATGGCTACAGGATCGTGGGATTGATCTTTATGCTACTGGAGGTTGGTGCCCTTTTAGCACCATGCTTAGCCATTCCTGCACTTTTTTATCCTTATGGTATGTTGTAGCTTTGTCGGCAGAACGTTATATATCAGTTCGATATCCCGTTCGCAAGGACAAAATATGTTCAGTTTTAGTAACTAAGATTGTGATAATCGCCTTTTCTATAACAGCAATCATTGTATACCTGAACATTAGCATCATGATGGGGGAAATTTACTTTCAGGGTAAAAATAAATATTACTGTATGCCATTTAACATAAATGTCCAACGCACGTTGAATCGAATGGACACTGTGGTAAACGTGGTGCTACCTTATTTGGCCATTATAGTGTTGAATATAATTGTGTGCAAGCATTTGGCTGTTATTCATCGAAGGCGCAAGTCTGTGATTCGCACGTCTAGCAACCGAAAAAGAGCTAAACAAATTGTAACGAGACCAAAATCTGAAATTAAGATCACCAAGGTTCTTCTAACTGTATCGTTCACCTGTGTTGTCTTCAACCTACCTAGTTACATTCTACGAATTATGTATACCGTCAAAGAGATAGCAAAGGGGGTTCCAGCCCAGAGGACCATCTACGCTGTGTTTTGGCAGGAGGTGCTCCAGGACGTCTTTTGTACAAGCTTTTCCATCAAATTTTTCATTTATTTAATTCTTTTTCATCGGTTTCGAAAACTCTTGAAGCTAAAGATATTTAGTGTCAAGCGAGTGAGCAAATTATGGGTTTGGACTAGAAAAAAGTCACAAGATTCGGACTCATCCGAAGCAAATTTGAATATGTACGAGATGCCATGTGAAAGGACCACGTGTACAACCCACCTAGACATCTCGCCTGCTGAATAGTGACGCGTTTGGTGTGATTGACCGAGCATGATCTTTTCAATGTGGCAATATGGATTTGTTGTTAATATGAATTCCAATGCATTTCTATAAACCTCTTATTGTTGCCAGACGAGTTGCACGAACATAATCCCCCACAAACTATTTAATGTGACAAAAGCATGAATCTGTGTACATGGGAGTGATCCACTCATTGCATCTGATTTCTATGCGGGCTCATTATACGTACATTGTTTTGCGGCAGATCAGGATTCTACATCGTGTTCCTCATTAGGATGCTGCACAACCGAACTTTTGGTTTTTGATATCCTAACATACATTTCATCACCAAAGCGAATATAAGGGAAATCAAAGTAAACACAATGAAGGAAAGTGAATATTATTTTACACAGCACCTATTTAGGTTATGAAAAGACATGATTCGCGGATCTGTGTTTCGGTTTGACAGACAGGTGATACATGTATAATAGAACATATGGAGTTCAACATGATTGTGGCATTTGAAATATGCTGAAAGGATTAACTATGCTAAATATACACAAAAGTATCCGTGGATAAGCCCGCATACAGCGTAAGATGCGCAACGAGTATGTTTCGATTATTTGATACACAAAGAACCCAAACCAATAGTAATATGATTTCCCGGCGACGTTCGTACTGTATAGCACGTTCCTGGTTCCCAAATTAACTCTTACATTCTCGCTTGTCAAACTGTATATGGTGACAAGAGCATTGTTCTATTTATCATAGAGTTAAAGGTAAATAAAGACCATTTGATGGAAACCCTGTGTAGTTTTGCACAGTGTTCAAATGTGTTAATCCAATCTGAAATCGCTTCTGCATACATTTTCCATCGAACGATTGCAGTCCAAAACGAAAAATGCTAATGTCTTGAAAATGAAGGTTCACTTCTGTGATCCTGTATGGCCTTTAAAGTGTATGCCAAACAACTATTTATCTCGGGTGCCTTGGCAGTGAGTCGAGCTATTGGCATCTCCATGCATCTGCAGGCAGACATTCGTTCACAATTGGCATGTTTGAATTCCTGTCGAGCACTGTGGACTGATTCTTCTTCAAATCAAGTGGCCTTATATCTTGCGTGGACCTACTTTAGCGTTTTTGTAAATAATTATATTTGTAGCATTTGCTTTGTTCATGTAGGTTGGAATCTTCTGTGAAAGCACTTGACCAGTTGCTGCGGAAGTGCATGGGGACACGTCTGAGTACCCCAAGATTTTTTTTTTTTTTTAATCAGGTGAAACTGCAGTTTTTCTACATTGTATGCATTGTTTTTCCACCTCCTTCCAACCTTTGCCAAATACACGTATTTGATATACTTACTATGTCCTGAGGCACAGGGTTTGTGCCATAAGATATTTTCTCGGCAAACGTAAGTAAAACACAGTCAGTTTAGCGCCTTCGGGCATTTCGCTGTTTTTAAGGCTGGTTGAATAGAGTCTGTCTGCGCAAACAACCCTGTCAGGAAAATGGAATTTCCTTATACTTGGTGTAAATGAAGCCTACTTCCACATCCAGCCAATTCGTTCACAAGCGGCGCTATTATAGTATCCTAAATTTTGACGTATTTTATAAAAAAATAACGTAATGTTCGGTAAGAGTAACTGTTAGCATAAGACACTGTTGTGCACATGTGATTTTAGCTTAACCGGCTTGTCGGCCAGCCGAGCTTACAGGATGCACAGTTCCGTGTCATTTATCCGCCAGAAATGCGTCACCAACAATTGGTCTGGTCCTTCTGCAAACTTGGTAGGGAATTATTTTGGGTAAGTCCCTAAACATCCTCTTCACTTAGTCACGCTAATGACTTTCTCCAAATTTCAGAAAATATCAATATATTGAAAACAATAATTACCTATAAAATGGTAGGGCCAATGGCTTTAAAATTGCATAGATATATCTGGGCACCTTTACCTCACAATTTGTTCAACAGCTGGGACTGTGATTTTTTAACCTTTTTTTTTGGGGGGGGGGGTCTATTTCGTGACTTCTTCTACACGAGAAGCAAGATTGCGTGGGGGATATCATGTATATATATATATATATATAGAGAGAGAGAGAGAGAGAGAGAGAGAGAGAGAGAGAGAGAGAGAGAGAGAGAGAGAGAGAGAGAGAGAGAGAGAGAGAGAGAATTGCTCAAACAAGTTCGTCACATCGTTTTCAGACTTAAAATAATGCAATAACGAATATAATATCTTTTCTTTCATCAACAAACCCTCCTAAAATCCCAGTCAAACTTTCTGGGTATGTGTATGGTTGGGTCAGCAGAGAGCAGGCAGGTCCTTCTGTCTTGAGTTGTTCACTGGGGCTCACCTGCCCGTATCATTACCATTTTTTGACATGCGAGACGCAGCGACACTAACATAAAGTGGCAGCTGCTGACAACGCTCGTGGTACGAGTTACTGGACGATTGAGGTTTTTTACCCAGTATGCCGGGAAAAAAAATCAACAGCAAACGACTTCAAACAAAGCTGAGAAAAGTTATCTGCACTCGCAGAAAGGGTAAGCATGGCATGAGACAAGCATTCAAGGATTGTCCAAAAATGTCAGCGTTTGCCCTGCTGACAGATTTTGTTAAGCATGTTTTGCAGAAAAGGTGAGTTTGCTTATAATTTAATTCATGGACAGGCTTTATTTGCTGAAAATCATGTCATGTCATTGAACCAAAAATGTTTGTATCATCAGAACACATTTGACGTTTCAGCTCGACATCTCTACGTATAGTAATATAGTGCCAAAATGTGTCTGGATAAGAGGTCACAATATTCTCACATTCAAAGATCAATGACAGGGTTATCAACAGCAGATTTTATGGATGCAGTCGGTAAATGCACATAAAACAAGCACTGAGCATGCAATAGAATGATTTACTGCTCTTGCTTTCTATGTGGAGACCTACTGATGATGACATTGAATAGGTGGACAGTTAAAGGGGCAGCAGGTGCATAAAAGCATAGTGTCACAGCGTGGTCCCCATATCTGGTTAGGTATAGATAGGTTCAAAGCCGTGTACACGACTTAGGTAAAAACACACGAAAGCTCCTAAACCAACAACTCACAGCTTAGTGCATTAATAGGTGAAGAGCGGTTCTAAGCACCTTACACACTCACACGTCAAAACAATGCAACACAAAAGAAATGATTAATGCATCTGTGTCTCGTTTTGACATCATGCTAGTAAAAATGAGGTAAGTATGACGCTTTAACGTTGATAACAGTCACTGTGGCTTTGGTCACGACACAAAAATATATTTAGTCAACCGGAAAGGGAAGGGTATAATAAATAACATATAATTTTAACATATTTATTTATTCTGGATCACCTAATAGTATACATCGAGATACTAAAAAACAGGCTCTCCAGACATAGAGAGACACACAGAATATATACAACACACACAGGGCAATACAATTCAGGAAATGCTTTGTATGTACCACTCATTGTTACAAAAATATTGAAAAATACAATTTCCTGAATGCTATGAAGCAAATACCCACAAGCAGAGACATGTCGATTAAAGAATGGGTACAAGTTATTGATCCAGAAAGATCCACTATGTCACTAGCTCGGTAACCAAAGAAGTGATGATAGTCTTAGCCATAAACCGTCTGTGGACAGGATCAACACGGTATCAAAATATGAATCGTCTGGAGTCAGAAACAAATTTTTGGACGGCATCAAAGAATTTAATCTTAAGGTTTGCAGAAAGGTCATGGTTACCATGTGTAAGAGACCGGATAAATATTTCACTTGCTAGATAGACTACAAGACTAGGATACACACCTGGAGCTAGAATGTAACAAACCGTTTTTAAAAGAGATTTCCTGGGAACTGAATAATAGGGACATTCTAGGAAAAAATGAAGAATACTTTCGTCAGGATTTAGACATTTACAAGCAGGAGACGGTATCATATTAAATCTGTGTAGGTGGGAATTTAGGCCGGACAAGCCCAAGCGCAAACGAATGTGTATGATATTTGAAAATCGACTGCCGTGTGAGTAATAAACAGGAACAGGATCTACAGACAATAAAGTGTTATTCAAAGTAGATTTAAATTTGGATAAAATTGCAGAATGTCTTATGTCGTCGGGGAGATCGTTCCATAGTTGAACAGGGGAATGAATGAACGAATATCCGAACCGTAAGGTATTAAACCTGATTTGTCTTTGGCTGCGTCGGTTTCTTAACTGGACAGTGGGCTGACCATTGTTATTCGGAACGAGATCGGAAAGATAAGCGGGAGGTTGACCACTAACAAATTTGTAAAACATGATTAATTTATTTGAAATATTGGCGTCCTTTAGCAAGAGTAGGCCAGCCTAATTCCTTAAGCATTAGATGACGGTGAGTGCGTTTCAGGTCGCCTAAACAATTGCGAGCTGCTTCATACTGAACACACTCGAGGGAATCAGAGAGAGTCTGTGAGCAATTGTCAAAAATAATACATCCATAATCTAAGATAGGTCGACCATGGATTTGTAAAGCCGAATTGGAGCATTGTGAGATAACCTAAATTTAAGTCTGTGGAGGAGAGACAGACGTTTCCTCGCTTTTTCCGCGATTCTGGTAATATGGTCATCCCACTTTAGATTACTAGAAAGTGTAACGACCAAATGTGTATGGCTAGCACCTTCTGGGATAACAGCATTGCCAAGGAGTAGAGGCGGGTGATCGGGTCTATTATGTTTAGTGGAAAACAAAACAGCTAAGGACTTAATAGCATTAAAAGACATTTTGCACTGTTTACCCCATGTGGAGATATAAACAAGATCTGCGTTCATCCGACCTGCAGAGGTAACAGGATCATGGATTATCTCCAGAATACTAATGTCGTCAGCAAAAAGCTTAGTATCACACACGATATTATCGGTTATGTCATCAATATAAACTAGGAAAAAAAGGGGGCCCAGGATAGAGCCCTGGGGTCCCCCTGCCTGTACAGGAAGCAAGGAGGACGCCTGACCCCCAATCATAACTCTCTGAAAGCGATTTGATAAGTAACTACCGATAAACTGGAGTAGAGCACCTTCAATACCAAGCTGTCTTAATTTGAAAAGAAGACCCTCATGCCACACGCGATCAAAAGCCTTAAGTCGACAAAAACCATCCTGGCTTCTTTGCGTAGTTCCAGGCCATTATATATGTCATGAACGATTTTGATAAGCTGGTTGGTGGTAGAGTCTTGTGCGTCAGTAGATCGTGACGAATAAAGTACTCGTTGAGAACATTAAATATTAAACGTTCGAAAACTTTAGAAACATTATACAGTAATAAAATAGGGCGATAGTTGCCTTTTACCTGCTTATCGTTCTTTTTGAATACAGGGCACATATTAGATTTTTTTCCATGAATCTGGAAATCACGAAGCAGCAAGAGAGAGGTTAAAGAGTTTGGTAAGTGATGGGGAGAGGCCAGATGCCGTATTCTTTAGGATGCAGTTACCTATACCATCAGGTCCTGTAGCAGAGCTGGACTTTAGACATTGTAAAACCTTTTTATCGTCGTTTTCACCAATTTGAAATTCACTTAGCCTCGCATCGATGCGATATGAGAAGTCCGGCAGGGGCATAGGATCGTCTTCATGAGGAAGTTTACATTGATTGGCAAAGTAATTATTGAAAACTTCACATTTTTCAACATTGCTGGATATTACAGTGCAGTTTTCTAGAAGGGGAGGTATGGAATGAGTGAGCTTGGAACCTAGAAAACTCTTGCTCAGATTCCACCATTTCTTTGGATTAATGATATTAGAATCCAATTCACTGCGAATTTTTGAGAAATATGGCCTCATGGAACTACGAAGGGCGCTGACTGCAGCATTGCGCTTCCGTTTATAGAACATGTAGAGTCTTTCAAGAGTAATAAACTCAATATAAGTAAAGGGACAAATTTTATTGCTAAAACGTTTGAAACGTTTCTAAGCACGATTTCTCTGTCTAAGTAACTGTTTAATTTTACAAGTTACCAATGGCTGATCTTTGGGTCGTACAAGGATGTCACGACAAGGGATGAAGTCCTTGCATAAGCCGCTAAAAAGATCTGTCCACAAAGATACCACGTCCTTAATATCATCAGAGACTTGGAATCCTGTGTTAAAAGGGCGTCAAGGGCAGCTTTGTTTAAATCTTCAAAATTAGCTTTCTTGAAGTCCCATATTATCCTTTTGAAGGGGTGATCTATGCCGCGGGAAATCGAAAAAGTACAAAATACAACTGAGTGATCGAATGTAGAAATGGGTGGTAAGATACCTGAATTTAGAACATAACCTGGTGAATCTGTGATCATGAGATCAAGGATACGTTCAGATACTTCGTTTACTGTGGTCGGTTCGTTTATTAATTGGAATAAGTTATTTTGGGATAAAACATTGACTAGGCGCAGTCCTAAGTCGCTATCTAGATGAGCAGTATCCCAGGACTGGCACCTATTATTAAAGTCACCGGTTATAATTAGAGTTTTAGAATTACACTAAATGGCTGAAGTAAGAAAAAGATCGAGCTCGTCAATAAACAAATCTCTGTCTGCGGCATAGTGCCCTTGTGTGCGGTAGTACACACTTAAGAGAACTAAACCGTATTTGAGTCGAAATTCAACCCATTAACATTTACTGTTGGCAGATTCGAGGTCCGCTCGATGAGTACAAGGTAAGTTGTCCCTTACATAGATCGCAACCCCTCCCCCAGTACCCACAGTCCTATCCTTGCGTATGGGCATGCCGAAACCATCAATGTAAAATAGTTCCCTGGGGTAGTTTGTATCGAGCCATGTTTCAGATACAGTAATAACGTCAAGTTTTTCCGAAGTGGCCAAGAAATGTAATTCATCAAGTTTGTCTGGACTTGTAATGCTACGGACGTTTGCATGGCAAATTTTGAATTGATTTTGAGTGAAGGTATCTGTGGGCCCTGGATTGGGGTGGACATCAAACACAAGCAATTTGCATAAAATGTCAGCCACGTGTCTTAGATTACAATATAATTTAAGCAGCAGAAAGGTATTTAACAATGCCAGAAAATTAAAAGCAGGTAAGACATGATCAGGTGTAAAAGTAGTACAAGGTATGATTTTGACCAGATATTTGCGGTAATAATATGAGCCAATGACAGCTTTATATTGCTATATACTTATTCCCATGGATATAACAGAACGTAACAATAATCCGTCATGATATGGTGCCCAGACAAAGCATGAACACAAATTCTTGAGAATTCTGGTTATATAATTATTGTTGTAGTTATGAAGTAGAAACCAGTTAATATGACGGTGTACATGGGGTACATACAAGTGTTGCCACAAATACATATATCATAATGCAAATGAGCAAACTGACATGAGAATGGAATACAAAAGACTGTCACGAAACATGAAAAACGCATATGTAACAAGAAAGTGATGGAGATCACATACACAACAAAAAATAAAAAAGAAAGAAAAAGGAACATGGTTGTCAAAGTATGAAAAAAAGGCAACAGTTGCGACTCTGGATCTAAATGACCAGGAATACATGAATTTTGTGTTGATACTTGAGTAGTTGACGTTCACGCACAAGATATATGGCGACATGTAAACTGAACAAGTAAACAATCAAAAAGAAAAATCGTTAGCACTACATTTGAGTTGGGAGAACACTTATTAACTGGTATTTAACAGTAATATTGTAGTAACGCTAATTCTCCTTCCATTGATACGTGAATGATAACATACGATGATTGAAAATATTGCTGGCTACCTAACTGTGGTATTACTGGCAAAAGATGATAAACATAAACTCTTGTGGCTGAAGGATGCAAAGTTACAGATTTTAAATATCAAACCTTGTAAATACGATTTCCACCTCTATGTTACCACATGTCAACAAATGAAAACATGCATACATTGAAGTCTTTATACACTATTGTCTACATTTTGTGTCAAAATAGTTTTAATCTTTAAATAAAATTTGTCATACACTTTCTGGTACGCGATCCCACACAACGCACTTTTAAACGAGAAGCTATTTTGGAGTCTGCAGAGATGTTCGATTGAAAGCTTCTCCAAAGTCAATGTACATGAATGACATAGCAACGGAAATGAAGGAAAAAACAAATAACCCTAAATGTGTGACAGCACACGCGGGCATGTATGCTATGTGGGAAGTCATCACCTCGCTCAAAAGTACATGGGTTTCTGTTGTTCTGCTAAAAATCAATTGTCCGAAAACATAAGTAAAGTTGTAGTTTTGAAGCCGATGCAAAGATAGGATGATGTTCTATATTTTACAGTCGGCACCTTTAAAAAGATACAGCAATTGTGTGGGCCTAAGACATACCATTATGATGAGTAAACGCTTAAGCCCAGGGCGGAAAAATATGTAACGATACATTTTGTGAGCACAGTCTTTTGAGATCAATGTTCGTCTTTCTAGATAAAGTCTCCGTCTTTCATGTTCCATTCAACGTTTATACACAAATGAATCAGGCTGATCGGCTGTAGTCTGCACAAGTACATGTGCCTCTAGGTTGTCAGCGGCACGGGTGTACGTATATATATATATACGCATACATACATTGTGACTCCTCAATTTCGTCATTGAGATTCATAAATCTGAAATCATTCATACATTATTCAATCTCCAATATCCTAGTGGTGGTGACATTTAGGGCGCCCTAATACAGGAATACTAACAAACTTGATAGATAGATAGATAGATAGATAGATAGATAGATAGATAGATAGATAGATAGATAGATAGATAGATAGATAGATAGATAGATAGATAGATAGATAGATAGATAGATAGATAGATAGATAGATAGATAGATAGATAGATAGATAGATAGATAGATAGATAGTAACTACATTTAACGAAGGTGACACTGTAAGCACAGCTTGTCTCCACAGTGGGCCTCACGAATAAATACGTAAAGTTCAGTCATGATACAAATCAAATAACATAAAAAAAAAAAAAACAATTAAAAACATGAGAACAATGAAAGTCGATTGTTGTAGAACTGCTGTTGTTCATAGATGAGTTGTATAGGAGACCTGTTAAGCCTTTCGAATGATTGTAATGTGTTAGCTGTTTGAGTTTCGAGGTTAAGTTTGTACCACAGACATGGGGGCGCGATAAAACAATACTTTTGAAGATGACCTTGTGAATTTGGGTTGTGTACCTGATAGCGGATGTTAATTTTGACAGATAACTAGGTGTTAGACCATATAAGCATAAACCTGAGTCCCTGCCCTTAGGTCAATAAAATCTTTGATTGGTAGCCATTTCGGTAATTGGAAGTAGTCATGGGTAGAACATCTCTTGGGTTTAGGTATTAAGCGGATTACCACTCTCCTGCAGTTTTTGTCAAGGAGCTTTACCTGAGGTCTGGAGCCCCACATACGGCAGAAGTACCTCAAGTGAGGGGGTACGAAAGGATGGACGAAAATTATCCTTGCCTCTGTTGCAAGAAATTGTTGAATCCGCCATGAGAGACGAAACATTCGGCATACAGTTTTGTATACTTTATCCACCTAGCGTGACCAGTCTGGGTTTATAACTATTTGCATTCATACAGAATACAAAACAAAAACAAAAACAAAAACAAAAAACAAAAAAAAACAAAAAAAAAAACAAAAAAAAAAAAAAACAAATATACATATATATATATATATATATATATATATATATATATATATATATATATATATAAAACGGTCTATCTATTTATTGCGCTGGTTGAAGCAGATGAGTGGAAGACCAATATTTACCGGCCCCCTTTGTGCATATCAAATCTTTCTTTACCATAATTTGTTTTCACTTAGACAGGCATCAGTGGTTATATTTCAAAAAAACAAAAAACAAAAACAAAAAAAACAAAAACAAAAAAAACAAAACAAAAAACAATGCTACAAATCGAATAAAAAATTAATAGTAACTGCCTTCATCCAAAATTGCTTAATGCTGGGTCCAATATTGTGTAAACATTGTCATTATACCCCAATCTCTGTTTGTATGACCATTGCAAAAAACGTTTGGTATATATTTCAGAATTGTTACTACGTCTCAATTTTTGTCAACAAGTTGATCAAGATTAAAAGATGAGGCATTAAATGAAACAAAGTTCAATTTAATAAAAAGGCAATGTCAACAGGAAGTTATTATAGACAAGAACCTAGTTCGGGTAACCGTGAAAGTTTTTATTTAAATAACGCTCCAAGGACTTGGCATTTCGAGTTAAATATATATTATTTCAATCTTATTTTAGGACCAAATTCAGGATCAGTACCTTTCTATACGATAATGTTCAATGGCTGGGCAAGTACTTTCTAGCGGTTTCTGTCTTTTGTTGTTTTTTTTTGTTTTGTTTTTGTTTTTGTTTTTTTTTTTTTTTTTGTTTTTTTTTTGTTTTGTTTTTTTTTGTTTTTTTTTTTTGGGGGGGGGGGGTGTTTTTTTTGTTTGTTTTTTTGTTTGTTTTTTGTTTGTTTTGTTTTTGTATTTTTGTTTATTTTTGTATTTGTGTTTTTTGGTTTTGTTTATTTGGGGGGATTGTTTTGTTTTGTTTATTTTTGTATTTGTGTTTTTTGGTTTTGTTTTTTTGGGGGGATTTTTTTTTTTTTTTTTTTTTTTTTGGTAAACGGTATATACATCAATAACACTGCTTCTGTCTGACCGTGAAAGCCTTATTACAACGAAGGTTTTCTACATCTACCTCTCGTCAACGAAAAAAAAGGCCTTTCGTCGTTCGTTCCAGAGTTCCGCCAGTCACCACTGCTGTTTAAGGCTCTCTATCACACCTCCCTAACACAGATTAACGGCGAAATACTTTTGATCATTCGTACCACAAATCCGCCTGTCATCACTGCTGTTTTGTTCTTTCCGACAACTCAATATGATAATAAAAAAAAAAATACCAAGAATGTTAATGGGTCCAAAAGTTGGTTAAAGTTGTGAATCCGGGTAGAAAATTAGACTTGCTGTAAATTGGTTAAGCATTGATAGCATAGACCTAGGATGCTATTTAGCTACATACCTATCGACAGGGCCGCGTTAATGAGTTTTGTATATATTTTGAACCTTGACTAACACCACATCATTATCATCATTATCATCATCATCATCATCATCATCATCATCATCATCATCATCATCATCATCCTACTACCACTACTACTACTACTACTACTACTACTACTACTACTTATATTAATAATCAGCTTGTGCCGAGGCAAAGGGGCCACCACACAGTCTCTCAGCTGTGATTGGCCCCTAATCATGCAGATGTCCTCCTACACTCATCGCTGTACTTTCGCCCCCTGGGTGGAAAATCGTGTCGGTAACCACTGGACGCCCAGATTGTGCAGACAACCTCATGGCAAATCCATTGCATTGTCTTAAACCTGTTCCTGGACAGTGTTTAAAAGGAAAATTGGTTGAATAATTGCGTACATTTTCTATGTTGGGTGAACAACGTCTTTCGTTTTACTACCTGTCCTATAAGGGCTAACCACCATGGCAGTGTTTTTTTCCTTAAACGTAATATTGTGTCTCATAAATATCCAATATACTGTGTCCCCATTTTTCGAAAAGAAGTGCCTTTGAAATGCAACGTAGAATGTATCTCATATACCTTATCTAATGCCCAAACGTGCATGGTCGTATAATCACATTACAAATCCAAACAAACCTGATTAAAAAGTGTGGAGAACAGCAACATAAAATTGATAGATAGGCCAGTACGTTCATGAACTAGACAATACAAATAGACATGATTTCGTGGAATTACATAAATACAAAGCTATTTCATTAATAGTGATCTTAATGCACCTGGTATTCAACATCCCTCACAGTAAGGTTGAGTGAAAAGTGGCCTCCCGAAGAACTCGGGCTGTGTGGACAGACTGGTTATGAACATACCACAACACAGTGTCACGGTGTCCAGGCGCATGCGTTATTGGTAGTGCTCGGCTTTTGGAGATTAGCGTAGGATTAGGCAGACATTTTCAAATCCTAAAATCATGCCAGTCTTTTTCGGCTCTCGGCCAATAGGCAAGGACAAGTTCAGGAGGCTCTAGCTCTACCTAAAGAGGGCACTGCAGCCACTAGAGGGCTAGAGTTGTGTATTCCAATTACTTGATATAGTAATTTGCAACTTAATAACTTGAAAACAACTAGACGTAGAGATACCGAATTTCGCACAGGAAATCTAGATGCATCTCTAAATACCTCACAAAAATCATATAACCACACCTACTAAAGTGATTAGTTTATTTAAGGTTACTTCAGCATGCAAAACAATAGGAATACACAGCTCTAGCCCTCAAAATTTTTGTGTATTTGGTTGTGTATTGGGCAGAATACAAACTTCATAGCTAATTCTGACCTTTCCTATTAAGACGTGTCTCGGTCGCACCCAAGTTTTCAACAATGTACCATTTTGACCCCAGCTCCAATTTTTTTCAAAGTTTTCAACGGGTTTGGCAATATTTTTGACTATTTGTGGGTTTAGATTTTCTGAATTCTGCAACTTGCGTTGGTGGCGACCGCCGCGAGTCATTTAACTCAGGCATTGTTATATTGCTGGGTTCGTTGTGGAGCAGGAGCCGCAATGTGTTCAGGTGTTTATTCATTTTTTTGTTTGTTTTGTTTTTGCTTTTGTTTTTGCATTTTTTTCTCAATTTGTTTTGTTTGTTTTTTCTTTTTGTTTTTGTTTAATTGCAGCCATTGGCAGGGAAAATTGCGTCTTTTAAAACATAACACTTGACTTTGCAACTTTAGGTTATGTTTCAAACCGTGTTGGTAATCGTGAGTTAACAACCGTAGAAAGCTGTAACTGACCGATTAACGCTCAACGTATATGCATTCATCCACTATATATATATATATATATATATATATATATATATATATATATATATATATATATATATATATATATATATATATATATATATACATATATATATATATTGTTACGAGGTGGCTTTACCTAGCACGTCTTGCGCCAACCTGGCCCTCAATAACAGAAAGAAAATAGAAAACGCTACACTTTTACTGCCGTGAACAGAACACAAAGACAGAGCTTTTTGTTCAAATATATATTGACTCACATTTTACACAAAAAGCACAGCACGGCGGAAACTGGCAGTTCGTCTATAATGTCTGTACACTTGTTTGATAGGCTTTACACAAAGTGGTTGGCCGGGTCTGGTGTCCTGGCTTGTCCAATCGGCCTCCGGGCTGCATCTCAGAATCAAAGGGCAGTATCAGAAAAATAAAATAAAACCTAGAACATTATCTTGTAATTTTGTAAAAACCCGTTTTACATTGTCAGACCCAAACTGTGGTTTAGTTTTATCTAATTTTTTGGTCTTATCAATCACCAAAATTAACACGTATTAATTTACAGGATTTGCTGTGCAATCTCAAGACAAACACTTGACAAATATCACATGAAACGCCACATTGGAGAGCTAACAAAGCTCTGAAAAATATATTTACACTGGTCTCCTCTTCAAAACTGGCTATTTCAAAGCCTACATCATTTAATTAGTGAACCAGACAAGATTCACAAATACAATATTGGAGCATACAAGTGCTCTAAATGGCTTAACTCGAAGCTTACCTTACTAAATTGGGGAAACACACAAGATTCACAGAACAAAATAAATTGGAGTACACAAGTGCTCAAAAATGGCTTAACCACAAGCCTAAATTATTTCAATTGGTGGATTACACAAGATCCACAATAATACATATATATTGGAGCATACACAAGCTCTCAACTAATCAATACTTACTTTGAATGCCTGGCCGCAGCAGGAACACTACCAATAATTTAACGTGCATCCCATTCACTATATGCACGGATCAGACATTTCGGATGTCTGACACCAAACAGCAGTACACAGCCCTTTTTATTTGGGAGAGAAAGCCTAATCCTGTCCCCACTGTGATCGCCTTTCACTCACTGAACCCATCAGTAGATCTTTCACAACCAATCAAAACCAAAGCAAGATCGGTGATCACTCAACACTTCCTGGCATGCTGACACTTGGCATTTTGACTGTTTCAAGTTCAAAAATGTGCTTGCACTGCAGCTTAGTTTCGTAGCCACAATATACATTTTGTACAACTGATTAACCCTTATGTTTTTAAACTTATCACCACATAACATACCTCCCTCAGAAAAATAATGAAAGTTCATATTGATGAACTTTCAGCAAGTCTAATGACTAATCAATGATGATTTCCCTGTCATTGACCTACAGTTTGAGGCAACCACCCACTAGGCTAACCTGTCATTCTTAAGAGGTGCATACTGAGTAACTGTGCATGCAACACACAAAAAAAATAAGCCTCATAAGAGGAGCTTCCACCTTTTCATCTTCAGGGTGACTCTGAAGCAAGAAAAGCACAGTTAACAAAGCCATGTTAGTGTAAAGAATAGAGTGAAACTAACCTATCACTCTTTTACCTACGACACCTATTTAGTTTTCGGTGGTACTCTCAATATTTTATGAATCATCACAATGTCTACTGAGATAATCATATATGATATTTTCTCTTCCTCTGATGTGACTTATTTCCAGGTTGTATTCCTGTAAAAATAAGCTCCACCTAGTGAGTCTTTGATTCTTGTTTTTGAATCTATGCAAGTATTTATTTGGGTTATGGTCTGAAAATACCTGCACAGAGAAACAACCTGCAGAAATATAAATCTCAAAATGCTGTATAGACAAAATCAAAGCCAGTGCTTCATTCTCTACAGTTGAGTCGTTTCTTTGATGCTTGTTCAGCTTCTTTGAAAAATATGCTATGGGGTGATAAACCTGACCTTAATTTAACTGCTAGATCCGACCCCAACATCACAAGCATCTACAAATAATCTGAACTGCTTACTGTAATCTGGTACAGCTAGCACTGGAGCCTGCATCAGTAATTGCTTCAAAGCATCCAATGACTCCTGACATTTTTTGGTCCATTTGAACTTTACACCCTTGCACAACATATCTGTCAAAGGAGCCGACACTTCTGCAAAGTTTTGGCAAAACTTCTTGTAGTAACCTATAACTCCCAAAAACTGCATAATATGCTTCTTGTGTGTAGGTACTGCAAACTGTTCAATGGTCTTGACCTTTGCATCTTTGGGAACTATCTGTCCTTGACCAACAGTATAACCCAAATATGCCACTCTTGCATGACCAATGTCACTTTTGACCCAATTGACTGTCAACTTAGCTTCTCTCAATCGATGCAAGAATTCCCTTGTTCTGGTCATATGTTCGTCCCAATTGTCACACACCAGCCCGGCATCATCAATAAAAACATCACAATACTCCAGTCCATCTATTACTTTGCTCACAAGCCTCATAAAGACCGACGGTGCGTTTTTGACGCCAAAGGCAATGACCTTGCACTAATACAGGTTATCGGGTGTAACAAAAGCTGTATATTGTTTAGATTTTTTCGTCAAAGTAACTTGCCAGTACCCTTTGATGATGTCCCACTTAGAGATGAACCTGGCATTACCAATTCCATCAATACAGTCCTCAACTCTTGGTACAGGATAACAATCTGTGCCTGGGAGTGCATTTAACTTCCTGAAGTCAATACACATTCTATATGTAGAATCAGGTTTTGGTACAAGAATAACAGGACTATTCCATGGCGAGTCACTGACTTTAATGAGATCATTGTCCAACTTATATTGGACTTCCTCTTTTAAAGCTGCTGCTTTAATAGGATTCAACCTGTATGGATGCTGTTTTACTGGAACAGCCCCATCTTGCAAAACAATCTCCTGTTCCAAAACATCAGTCCTACCTGGCACATCCGAGAACAAATCTGATATTCAGCTATTAAAGCTTTCATATCCTGTCTCTGGGTTTCTGCTAAATGACTCAACTTCTCATCTAACTTCTTCAAAACTTCAGAATTTTTCATAGGTTGAGGTGATGTTTGTTCTATATACTCTGAAACCAGATTTACATCCTTTTCATCTACAACCGGTGAACCATCTACCTGTACACAAAGCACTGTAGCTTCCCTCTCTGTATGGTTTGATCATATTTACATGACAAAACCGTTTGCTTCTCCTTCTGTCTGGTGTATTTATTACATAGTCCACAGAATTTAACCTACTGTGTATAGTGTAAGGCCCTGTAAACTTTGCTTGTAATGGATTACCAGCAATGGGTAGCAAAACTAACACTTTGTCACCAGGGGAAAATGCTCTCTCCCTAGAGTTTTTGTCATACCATGACTTCATGTTTTGTTGTGCATGTGACAGGTTTTCTTTCGCCACCTTGCACACTTCCTGTAATCTGTTCTTAAATTCTGACACATACTTCAACATATTTAAATTGTTTCCATCATCAGAAGCTACACAGCATTCTTTGAATAATTTCAAAGGACCCTTTACCTCGTGACCATATACCAACTCAAATGGGCTAAATCCCAATGATTCGTTTGGCACCTCCCTGACTGCAAACAACAAGAAATGCAAACCTTTGTCCCAATCTTGAGCATTCTCCATAAAATAAGTTCTCATCATCCTTTTCAATATTTGATGATGCCTCTCAAGCGCCCCCTGGGTCTGTGGATGGTAATCTGACGAGGTTTTATGTTGAATACCCAGCTCTTTCAACACATCATGAAATAATCCAGATGTAAAGTTGGAACCTAAGTCTGACCTTATGACCTTTGGTAGCCCTACTCTGGTGAAAAACTGGGTCTAAGCTGTCACAATCGACCTTGTGTTTATTTTCCTGAGAGGAATTGGCTCTGGATACCTTGCCACCATGTCCACGATGGTCAATAAATAACTATTTCCTGATTTTGTTTTAGGCAATGGTCCTACACAGTCAGTAATTATAGTATCAAATGGATTTCCAAATGTTGGAATGGGAATCAATGGTGCGACCTTGACCTTTTGGTTTGGTGTCCCTACCACCTGGCACGTGTGACACGCCTTACAGTATTGCACCACATCACTATGAATACCTGGCCAGAAAAAAAAATACTTGTATATCCTATCCAGTGTTTTCCTAATACCTAAATTTCCAGCCATAGGTATATCATGTGCCAAAGTCATTACTTCCTGTCCATATTCCTTAGGCAGTACTATTTGGTGAACTTCATTCCAAGTCTCATTGGCAGGAACTTCATTATTCCGCCATTTTCTCATCAACACGTCATTGTTTACATAATTACACATTGGAACTTTCTTTGCCTCTTCCTGGGTCAAAGCATTATTCCAAGCAGCTGCAAGTGTAGTATCAGTTCTCTGATTGGTGACCAAGTCTTTCCTATTTAACCTAGTACCAGACTGACCACCACTGTCTTCATTACTGAATAACTCAGCTACAGATGTGTCTTCCAACACTGTATCAACCACATTGGACTCAATCCTATCATTAAGATTTCTGTCACTGTCAAGTTTCAAAATTTTCTCCACTTTATTCTTTTGTGATCTGGTTGTCACACAAGCGGGAAAAATACATGGATGCTCAACTTGCAACTTTTCCGTGCTTTCATCCAAACCTGGCTGTAACCTTAACCTAGGTGTGACCTTTACCTTGGGACCTGCTATGTCATTCCGCAGGATCATATCTACTCCTTCCATTGGTAGACGGGGTACCTTTCCCACTGTTACTAAGCCTGTCAGATATTCAGATTCCAGCCATATACTATGTATTGGTATAAGCATGTCGGAACAATCAACCCCCTGAATATTGATAAAGGCCACCGGTTCTCCCCACTGGAACCTGGAGTTATCCACAACTAAACTTTGAGCACCCCCTGTGTCTCTAAGTATCATAACGGGACTTTTCTCCTGACCTTCACCTTTTGACACAAAACCTTCAGACTTAAACTCTCCATACATGTCTTTTACTGGCACCTCTGTGTGTGCTATTTCAGTAATGGGTGCTACATCCATCTCACTGCCTTGTATTAAACCTACTGGCTTTTTGGCTCCATGAGGTTTCAGTTCAGGGTGCAGTTTATAACACCTCTCTGTATCATGTGACCCTTCACAATAGGTACACTTAACCTTGGGCCTAACCTCTGGGTACAAAAGCCAACACTTGTCTGTGGTATGCAACTTCCTACAATGACCACATCTACCTCTCCTGTTGGCACCTTCCTGGCCACCAGCTTTGTGAATATTTTTTCATTTTCAGCACTTGGGTTCCTAGGCTTACCTTGTCCTTGACCTTGACCTGGGCCTTGGTTTGACCTAAACACACCTTGACCACTACCAGTTTTATACTGCTTGTGCGTCAAAGAATACTCATCAGCCATTACTGCTGCATCCATAAGCTTGTCATATTTATGCTCTTCAAGATACGTTTTAATATCCTGAGCTACAATCTGTTTGAAGTCTTCAAGTAACAACAGCTCACATAGCTTATCATAATCACCATGCACACCAAGAGACATAAGCCACCTATCAGGCAATGTAGTTTTCTCCCTTGCAAGTTCTACATGAGTAACATGTTGACTTTTCTGTATTCGTCTGAACTTCAGCCTGTGTGCTTCAGGGACCAACTCATACGCTTTCAAAATCTCTCGTTTCACAACTTCATAATCTTGAGCCTGTTCTGATGACAAAGCTGCACATGTGCTTAATGCTTTACCCCTCAACTTGCTCCACAGAAGAGAAGACCAATGCTCTTTGGGCCATTTCAAATTTCCAGCAGCTCTTTCAAACGCCAAAAAATATTTATCATCTCTTTCCAGGAAATCTGGTACTAATTTGACAAGTGCAGTTATATTAAAATGGTCAGAATCTGTCCTGTGTGACCTACTGCCTGCATGTGATTCAAATTCACGCATGCGATATTCATGATTCATTTCCTTTTCCTCAGATTGTTCTTTCTCAGCTGGGAAAAAATCTAAATCATACAAGCATTCATTTACTTTCTGCACTAATGCGGGTTTCAACAACGTAGATACGGGAATGACATCTTCCAGCTCTAAATGTTCCACTAATTGTTCTATATCTGCCCGCTTTAATTTAGAAACAGACGTTCTTGTCAGAGGCTGTTCTAAAAAGTCAGCTGGATTGAAAAGAGACATCCTGAATTTGTTAATGTAATATTCAGACAAAGCATGCACTAAACTGAATCACTTGTACTTGGTGCTGGCCCTGTCCGACCTAGTTCTTCTTGCATAATATTACACTCTTTTGAACTGGTTTTGCTTGGCACTTCATCACAGGGGAGGGTAAAAGTGTGTCTGCTAACTGAAACACCCTGCCTCAAGTCCTTTGTTCACGACATACTCAATTCATGATTCCCGGACGAGCCCCAAGTTTCATGTTACGAGGTGGGTTTACCTAGCACATCTTGTGCCAACCTAGCCCTCAATAACAGAAAGAAAATAGAAAACTCTACGCTTTTACTGCCGTGAACAGAACACAAAGACAAAGCCTTTTGTTCAAATATATATTGACTCACATTTTACACAAAAAGCACAGCACGGCAGAAACTGGCAGTTCGTCTATAATGTCCGTACACTTGTTTGAAAGGCTGTACACAAAGTGGTTGGCCGGGTCTGGTGTCCTGGCTTGTCCAATCGACCTCCGGGCTGCAACTCAGAATCAGAGGGCAGTATCAGAAAAATAAAATTAAACCTACTTGTAGAGCATTATCTTGTAATTTTGTAAAAACCAGTTTTACATTGTCAGACCAAAACTGTGGTTCAGTTTTTTTTTCCAATTTTCTGGTCTTATCACTCACCAAAAATAAGACGTATTAATTTACAGGATTTGCTGTGCAATCTCAAGACAAACACTTGACAAATATCACACAAAACGCCACATTGGAGAGCTAACAAAGCTCTGAAAAATATATTTACACTGGTTTCCTCTTCAAACTGGCTATTTCAAAGCCTACATCATTTAATTAGTGAACTGCACAAGATTCACAAATACAATATTGGAGCATACAAGTGCTCAAAAAATGGCTTAACTCAAAGCCTACCTTACAAAATTGGGGAAACACACAAGATTCACAGAACAAAATAAATTGGAGTACACAAGTGCTCAAAAATGGCTTAACCACAAACCTAAATTATTTCAATTGGTGGATTATACAAGATCCACAATAATACATATATATTGGAGCATACACAAGCTCTCAACTAATCAATACTTACTTTGAACGCCTGGCCGCAGCAGGAACACTACAAATATTTTAACGTGCATCCCATTCACTATATGCACGGATCAGACATTTCGGATGTCTGACACCAAACAGCAGTACACAGCCCTTTTTATTTGGGAGAGAAAGCCTAATCCTGTCCCCACTGTGATCGCCTTTCACTCACTGAACCCATATATATATATATATATATATATATATATATATATATATATATATATATATATATATATATATATATATATATATATATATATATATATATATATATATATATATATATATATATATGTCCAAGTGCCTCTTGCTGTGCAGAAGAACATTCATTTTGAACATGTTTCAACCAATGTCCAAGTGACCTAAGACCTCACAAATGTATGTGTGGCTCTGGCAACCTAACAGGCCCTACTGGAAAGGACCAACCATAATATCAGTAGCATAAAAAGTACTTTTAATCCACCCTTCCCTACTAAAAATTGATGGGCTCAAGCTGAAGGATTTTATCGAGGAAGTTGTCATCATGTGCCGTTATTTTGCAGTGTAGTGAACTCAGACACAGCATCTTACTTCAACTTGTCTGCAGGGTTAACCTGGGCAGGGGAAACAGCATATCTGCATAACCAAAGTTCTTCACTGAAACAGCATAGCACTGATTATTCAGTGATCTTTATCGTATTATTTTTCGCAAGATTCCCGGTGTCCGTTCTTTGAGTTACTCAGGCAAACGGTCGGGTACATTTTAAAACATGGCTAACTATCTAAACTCTAAGCTGCCAACTCATTTGTGTCTGAAGCAGTTATCATCGTTAGTTATAAATCCAAATGCAACATAATGCATTGAACCGCCATGTGGTGAGCGCCATTTTGAACAGTAAACGTTGACTGTAGGAAAGTCGGACAAAAATACATTTGATTTGGATATCAAAGTGAATCGCGGCCAGAGTATATATCATGATCATCATTGATGCTCTAAAACATTCGCAAAATATGTACTTTTGGTCCAAATATTATAACCCCCCCCCCCCCGATCTTTCCAATACTCATATACAAATCATCGGGTGTGGAATCCACTATTTTTAAACTGGCAGCCAAGTTGATTAAAGAAAATGTACTTTCCAAAATATATGAGTGAATAGTCTTAAGGGAATGTTATTTTTTTAATAGATGTAATATACAATATATAATGGGACCTTTCCAGAGTGAGCATTACATAAAAATGTAAAAACAACGCCACACAGTTGCTAATTGTAGGCCTAAGGATAGGGATTATGTACCAGACACTGAAGTCGCCCCAAGGCTATGATTTAAGCAGCAGCGCACGGCACACAAGGCGTAACCGTCCGATCAGTCACAGAGAGAGCTTAGTGGAGAAGGTTGCCCGATAAGAGATACAGGTCCGAAAGTACCGTGGGTTCTTTCATATAAGTGGTACACAGTTACGATATAGGTGCATAGTGGTGTCGGAGAAAATCATGGCTAACGTTCACAATACGATACCAAACTTTATCAAATCTGAGTGTCACTTCAAAACCAAAACTCGATTTCAGGCTATAGTTTTAATTTATACTGATTTAGCATTGAATTTGAACGCAAAATACTTCAAGGTTTGCAGATCTGACATGTTGAATCGCAGTGCCCGGCATGAAAACAAACTAACGACCAAACCACACACACGAACAGTTTTGCTCAGCGTTTGGCCAAATGTGTATGTATTTAAAAGAAGTTTTCAGCTAAGACTGTCCAGCATTCGTCCTTTTCACATGCAGGGATATACGTGCATCAAAACTAAGAATCAGAACCCACAAGGCTGTTCACACATATATTGACGGAGTGGCTGGTGGTGAAGAGGGTTGTTCTAGATAGATATAGATAGGGTGGTCCAAAAGATATAAAACATAAGGTGGTGTCCCAAAAGCAGATGTCAAACAATAACCAGGATAATATATATAATTGTTGACACACCATACAATTCACCTTTTATTTCACGTCTTTGTTGCAGATAATTTAAGTTTGAGATGGTAATATATTCGGGAAAGTTTCATTATGTTTCGTCATTTCCATTCATTTCAAATACTGGGCTCCTGGTATCCGGAATCGTTCTTTCTTTTTTATTTTTTCTTTGTGTTTTTCACAGGTTAGTATTATGTATTCCGGCGTCTTAACAAAGTGGATTCTCTTTCTTCGTGTCTACTATCTCTCAAGGAGGCTTTAGTTTGTTCCAGAGTCTGAGCCAAAGGACTGGCCATATTGATAGCAGATTTGTTTTGCTCTTTGGCTCTTTCGCTTAAATCTGTTTTTTTCCTACTGTGTTAAACCCTGAGGAGCAGTGAGGAAGGTTTCCTGTAGCCATGTCTTCAAAAAGGTGACTCATTTAGACCGGTCTACCTGTTTATGGTGATCTCTGACATCATTGTAATAAAAAGTCAGTAATATTGTGTTGAATACTACTATATGGACTACTCTACTTACGGCATTTCTACAACACGTGTTCTGATTGGAGTACCTGTATCCTTTTACTGTACTTATGTATTTGGTAAATAGATATTGAGGTCAACATATTTTATTAAATATAGTTTTCAGGGCAACAAATTACTGAGCTTCACGATCATTTCAGCAACAGTTAATTTTCTTTTTTGCTTTTATCTTCATCTGTTTCATATGGTTAATTGTCTTGATGTATTGTTTAAATACTTTTTTTTTCAACAGTGTTGGAAGCTCATGTTTTAATTGTATATTTGTTGAGCAATGATTGTCTTGATGGTGTCGTTAGAGCCATCCAGCATAATAGGATCTCATAGTTTCAGAATATAGTCGAAGTAAGTCATCATGGGCCTTCTTTGGTGTGTCACTTGGTGCTGTTCCTTCACACGTCTTTCATTCTACCTTAGCATCATAATCATCTTGGGTGTCATCTAGAACTTTTGTGATCAGTGAATTTAATGCTCACTTCAACATTAACAGCTTTGTCTACATTGTCTTCATCATCGTCTTCTTGGTCATTCCAGCTCAGCCAGTATATTTTGGCTTGTTAAGTTTCAGGCTACCCGTCTTCCTTCTCATCAACACCTATTGGTTTCCTAAACCTCTCCACACAAGTTGGCCAAGTAGCATTGTAGCTCATGTGCAATGACAGACATAATACCAGAATAATCTCAGTATGCCATCTGAGTATTGTCTTCTTCCTCTGCTTCATGTATTCAGGTGGACCAAATGGTAAACTTTCAAACAGTTTGTCTTTGCAATGATTGATGATCTGGTATGTTGAGGCACCACTTGTGCATTTTTGGTCTGTTCATGGGTGTCTGGCCTGCCCTGCTTGACCACTTGCTCTTGCTCGTGTTTTTCTTTGTTTTCAGGGAGACTGTTTGTCTTCATGTATCAGATTAACACCTTTTTCTGATTTTTCCCTAAGTTGGTGAACAGGTGTCTCATGATAGTCGTCCATGATCATTTGATTTGCATATCGCGGTGAAATATGTTGAGAGGATGCAGATTACTGTTATGCAGTCTGATGTCTGAAACCACGTAATATGTTTTGATGTATGCACATCTGATATCTTAAAGGCTGTCTACCCTGCTAAATGTCTTATTACATACTTAACATAAGTGTGCCATCTTCATTTTTGATCACTTTGATCGGGCTTTTACTGTTCACTTGGCCTACTTATATATTTTAAAGTAGTGAAAGTGGACGTGATGGTGGGGATGTTGGATGTGGTAGTTGATGATGGTGGTGGAAAAAGCTAAAGTCTATAATCTGAAATAGGTGCATATCATAGGTTGAATAGATCATGTCTTTATTATGCTCAAAGTCAACGGTAACATGGAATACTTCACTTCTGGAAGTGCACATTGCTAAAATACATTCTACCTATGGTTAGTAATTCTATTTATAATGGGTCACAGTGCTTCCATTTGCAAGAGACATAGAAGGACTGTGTTTTCTAATTGAGATGGTTGTTTGCTAAGTTTCAAATAGTGTTAATTTGGTCTTGCTAATGTTGAGTTGTGGTGAAGTTAAATATAAACCAGTCATGGGCCAATGCTACGTCCTCTTCAAGATTAGCTCTTATTTGTTCTATAGAATAACTGGTGCTCGTTAGCACAGTGTTATCGACACCGAGGATTAATTTACATTTGTTCACAAAGGTGGATAAGTCATTTATATACTGAACAAACGGGAGGAGACCAAGTATAGATCCTTGGGCACTTAGTGCTCTATGTGCTGTTTACTGGATACACTTCTGTTAAACCAAACACATTCCTTACGCCAGATAAGGTAGTTCCTGAACCAATGTGTATCCGTATCATGTACACCTATATATGGCCAATCTTGCGGAGAAGACAAGTAAGGTCTACAGCTTCGAATGCCTTATTTAGGTCAAGATATACTACCCCAATGAGTTTCCCATTGTCCATGTTAGACATACTGTAATCAGTTTCCGCATGTAGGTTTAAAGCTAATCATGACCATTCTTTTCAAACACTTTCATTGTTATTGGTAGGATACTATAGGTCTGTTATTGCCAGCTACATA
Organism: Hermodice carunculata; assembly: GCA_964020975.1. Classification (NCBI taxonomy): domain Eukaryota; kingdom Metazoa; phylum Annelida; class Polychaeta; order Eunicida; family Amphinomidae; genus Hermodice; species Hermodice carunculata. The sequence continues at coordinate 76,210,586 of OZ026622.1, read as the reverse complement.
TCTCGACCTTCCTTGCCTTATGTGTCGGACATACTCTTGCTTCCCACAGCATGGGAAACACAAAAGTAAGGTGCAAGAATGCTAGTGATTGCCACGGGATTGGGACAAAAAAAATGCCAAAGAATGTTCTATCTATCTATCTATCTATCTATCTATCTATCTATCTATCTATCTATCTATCTATCTATCTATCTATCTATCTATCTATCTATCTATCTATCTATCTATCTATCTATCTATCTATCTATCTATCTATCTATCTATCTAGGTAGCTATCTAGCTAGCTAGCTATCTATCTGTGTGTGTCTCTGTGTGTGTGTATGTGTGTGTGTGTGTGTGTGTGTGTGTGTGTGTGTGTGTGTGTGTTCGTGTGTGTGCTCTCCTTTCCGATTCTCTGTTACTGTACATTCTTCCAAACAGGAGCTGACAAGGTAAAGACAATAGCTTCATCAACAAAATGTCCATATTTGTATGCAGGCATTGCAACAAATATTGTTTAGAGCGTTTGCAAATCCAGATCTAAACAAAACCTGTAACTTCAGTATCCTTAATGCACATAAATATTTCAGATTCGAAGCAATGTTGATACATGGAAGCAGTTCAAATGAACAAGTCCTATCTCTGCAAACATGTGCAGTAAAAGTGAGCTTCATTCTTCCGACAATTTTATACCCGCATGTACATTTCGCAGTCCTCTGTCGTTGTGAAACATTAAGCTTATCTTATTTGTCTTCAGACGTCGAAATACTGTTAGTTTGAAGAGACAGATCAGTAACGACGTATCTCTGTAGTTTAGTTAGCTTGGTAGTTGGTGGCAATACACTCACCATAATTTAAACAGCCAGGCAACATTTGAGAGGACATATAACGCTTTCATAGGAAAAAAAATTGACAAACACCCTACTTTGACTTTACGTGAGGATAATATGAAAGAAAGAATACACTTTGTGCACAAAAATTGTTTCAATAGGTGCGATACCATTCTGCTAGGTCGAATATACATATATATATATATATATATATATATATATATATATGTATATATATATATATATATATATATATATGTATATATATATATATATGTATATATATATGTATATATATATGTATATATATGTATATATATATATATATATATATATATATATATATATATATATATATATATATATATATATATATATATATATATATATGAATGCATGCATGTTCGACGTATAAAGCCAGGAGTACAATCATGTAGACCACTGACGTGGACGGCAATAAATTACAATTATCCATATTTAAAATACACAGCTGGTGAAAAAGCAATGTTATAATGTTCAACACTTGCTGCAACTAACCGACTGTGTCAGCAGCCCATTTGCAGCCCTCTTTTCCTATATAGTCACAAGTCTACCTTGATAATTATGTTGTTTTTGGTGGCTGTATAGCCCCCGTCACTCATATATTCAATAAAACCCTGGTGACAGGGCAGGTCCCCCAAGAGTGGAAAAAGGCAAAGGTGGCCCCTGTGTTTAAAGAAGGTCAGCAGAGTAATGTAAATAACAACCGTCCTATCTGAGTACTCCCAGTTACAATGAAAGTACTGGAACGGGCTGTACATGACCAACTATACACCTTTTTGACACAACATGGATGTCTTACTCCTTTTCAGTCTGATTTCAGGAAGGGTTACTCCACAGTGACTGCTTGGCACAGTTTGTTGATTCTATCCAAAAAGACATTTACCAGGGACGTTGCTGTGGAGTCCTCTTCCTGGACCTAAAGAAGGCATTTGATACAATGAGCCACCCTACCATGCTTCAAAAACTTAAGAATTATGGTATAGCTGGTATCGAATATGATTGGTTTAACTCATATTTATCTGGTCGGTCACAGCAGACTGTGATCAATGGAATGTGTTCTGAACCAAAGAATATAACATGCGGTGTCCCTCAGGGATCTACTTTGGGCCCGCTTCTATTCATCTTTTACATTAATGACCTACCATCAATTGTCAGAACATGTCAGATCTCTCTATATGCAGATGACACCGCCATATATTGCTCTGGGCTGGACCATGCTGAGATAGTGAGAACCCTTAATGAAGAGTTGCTCACTGTCTCAGGTTGGTTTCAGTCAAACAAACTTACTTGAAATGTCGAGAAGACTAAAATTATGCTTTTTGGCACCCAAAGTAAAATAAAAAAGCTTGAACCAGCAGAAATACTAGTTGGCAATGAAGAAATTGAACATGTTTCTGCTTTCAAGTACTTGGATGTCATACCGCAAAGCACACTCTCATTCAAACAACATGTCGACTATCTTACCAAAAAGGCTAATGGAAGAATTGCAGTTCTTGGTAGGACCAGTAGATATCTTCATCAGCATATTCTTTTAACACTCTATAAATCAGTCGTTACCCCTTACTATGACTACTGTGCCATTATTTGGGATGTCGCCCCGGTACAGTTTAAAAAAAGACTTCAAATTCTTCAGAACAAGTCATTACGTATAATAACTAAGACTAACAAATACACTCCTGTCCAAGAACTGCACAACCTCTGTAATCTTCCCATGCAAGACGACAGAAGAAACTATCACCTGGATATTTTTATGTATAAAGCTGCTAACAGTCTCCTACCAGTATCAGTTACTGCAAATTCACTTACTCCCATACCATCCATTCACATGCAACCAGAGCAGCCCAAAATAACAATTTTCATGTGCCTTCGGTCAACCTGAATTATGGTAGAAATACAATTGCCTACCGAAGGACATTAAAATGGAACTCCCTTCTGCGCGAAATAAGGTAGCTTCCCTCCCTTTCCCTGTTTAAATCAGCAACTAAATCCCTCCATCAGTAATCCATTACCCTCCCAGATAGACACTGTTCACATTTTATATATTTATTGTTTTACCTTAGTTAATATGTTTTTATCTATATACCTGTTTTTACTTTATTTATAGGTAAATGTATATTTTATGATTCTGTTTTTCTTCTTATGGGTATTTTATTTATGAACTGGATCATCTCGTCATATTGTCATTGTATTCCCATTGCACCCTCCAGGGCCTGGCGGAAGACCAGTGAATCCTCACTGAGCCAGCACCCCTGGTTAAAGAATAAAGAATCAATCAATCAATCATGCCTTGACATATCACTGCTGTGCAACGGAACTAGATTCCTGACCACCATGGGCGCAACTTGCTGACATGAGTCCATAGATTGTGTTTTGTACGGAAAATCATAGAAAGCAGCCTCTGAAGTGGTGTTGATGAAAATGTACCTATATACTTGGTAGACACTTGTCCGTTACAGAGTTGATATAGAAACAAGAGCAAGACGTACATGTACATTTTTGGCCGATTTTGGAGTGTATCGATTATACGCCTAAGACATCTCTTACATTTATCTGCGCCCAACATCGAGGCCAGTCGTCAGGTGCTGAGCTCTCAATCATGCCTCGACATATCAGTGCTGTGCAACGGAACTAGATTCCTGTCCACCATACGCCCAACTATTTGACGTGAGTCCATAGGTTTTGTTTTGTATGGAAATCATAAAAAGCAGCCTCTGAAATGGTGTTGATAAAAATGAACCTGTATACTCGGTATACGCTTGAACGTTACAGAGGAGGAACGTTTCACCAGGATCGGAGGGCAGTTGAGCGAAGTAATCCTTTCAAAACTGAGGTTCGTGTTTGAAAGGTATTTTCTCGGTGTTACTTTAAGGGCAATACACAAGTTTCCGAGCAAATCAACTTTTGTATTTATACCCATGAAAGGCTGTGCCAAACTTATCGTAACAATGCAACGCACAAAAGTTTATCTTGGATTTAAAATCCAGGCGTACCTTTGTGAAAACAATGAGTCAAATCACACTCCCTTTGATGTGTAAAGCGTGGAGTTGCATGTTAAACTTAAAACATTTAAATCTCCATAACAAAACAAAAAGTACAATAAAACTAACAACCAAGCACAACTAACTTTTTGACAAGTATAAGAACTGTATTGTTTGCAGAAAAAAATAAAACAATACCCCTCTAAGTGAAAAAAAGTTCAATTATTATTTCTTTGAAAAATGGGACAATATATTTCTATGATTGTGGTATAAACACGAGACAAAGACGCATATGACAGTGTCAGAGAACAAATCATGGATTTGTTAGTTTTCCAAATATATAATTTGTAGTACTTTAATTTAACTCTATTCAAGGGATATTTTGAACATGTCTTTGTGAACCTTTTCTGGATCCTTAAGTTTTAAACTGTGAGATTCCTTTCATTGGAATATATTCAGTTAAAATAACTTTTGACTGTATTTAATTGGATGTACCATCGTCACTATTAAATGAATGGCAACTGGAATTGTACCTCAGTCCATAGTAGATTGCAGGTATAATAATTAAAATGCAATATGCAGGTATCCTACTTAAAATGTCATATGTTCCAAATCAACAATATTTTAGTTGGTACAACTCTGGAAATAATTATATATGCAGCACTTGGAATCATAACGCTTTATATTTGGTTTGAATATTGTACACCTGTAAAACTTTAAGTATCCTTATTTTGCACGGCTTTGAAAATTTCTGATATTCCACACCGGGAGAAAAATTCAACTTGTACAAAAGACATACCAAATTCTTAGTCTCTGTAAAAGAAAGTCATGGGCAGTTTTAGAATCACAGCAGGAAGTCAGCATTAATAAAATTAGTAGCATTTTGGGAGAAATGGGATATGCATTTCCATACCAATATAATCATCCTAGGTGTACAGGTCAGTGAGTGACAGGTTAACAGTATATGACATGACTGATTGAAGGGGAAAAAATCACTGATAATTTGACTTGCTGCAAATATTTTAAGGGTTCGGAATTTACCGGTACTTTGTCTTGCTTAATGGATTTCCAGTGTTCGGTAAGACCTCTTTTTTAATAAAATTGTACGCATGTGCCACTCAAAGCTGCAGCTGGATTATGGGTGACTAGCATATATTGTGAAAGCGTCAAGTCAATAATAAATAATCTATGAGGAGAATGTATGAAATAAAGTTGTCCTAATGTTACTAAGTATCTATGCGCACATCTAGTTGCTCATTGAAGTTAAGTAAACGTGTTGTAGTTATCTACTTTTGTGTTTCTATCTTCTGATAAATCATACAAATGTGTGAAGAATGTCAATTTCGATATAAATTCTTGGTATTCGTGGTAATACATATAATGCAAATGCAGACTTGACTAAAGAATATATAATTATAATTTGTCTTGTTCAAGTTCCACGGTCCCGGAACTACAAATAAGTAAAAAGCTCTGATAAGTAATATATCTCTGTAATCACGTCATGCAACTGTATCAAGACACACGCTAAAAGTAAGCATCATGTTGCCTATGGAACAAGATACCGTGGCCCCGCTTTCCATTAAATTACAGGGCTTTTAGTGGTTGCAGACATACATCTCAGGTTGTTCACACCTGACCAGGCTGTCAAGCCATTATGAGCTGTAACACATAATATATATGTATGGTAGAAGTTCACGTTCAGTTTTTGTGCGGAGTAGTCAGTGTCAACATCGCTCACCCAAATTAATGGCGGATCATTTGTTTTTGTCAATAAAATTTTAGAGAACTTAATATACCCTTATATTTCAATTTTTGTCTTCTAGCAAAGAAAGAAAAGCATTTTATATTTGGAATCATAAATTATGTCTGTATAGATTCACTGATTCTAGATCTAAAAATTGGGTACATACAGTTTTTATGAGTAACAACATTTTAAATCAATCAGCATAAAGTTGAAAATTTGAAACCAAACAAGAGAAATGAAAGACGTGTTGCTGGTAAAGGACACTTGTCGTATGATCATATATTTATTGGGTTTCACGATTATTCAAAAGTAGTCTCGCCAAAGGAACATAATTTAGATATTTACATTCGATCATCTGACAATCTATTTTGCAAAATTTCAATAAAATGCATGAATGAATAGTAGGTGACTGACAATAAAAATCAATGAAAATGCAATAGCGAATACTGGAATCAAGGCTCTGGCATTCAAAGGCTAAAAAAAGGCCCAGATGCTATGCCACGGTGAAATATCGGTTCAAATGAGGCCAACACTTTTTCCTGTATCCCATTCAAACTGGAAAGCTGGTTTTAAAATTATTAAAAACAAAAGCAATAATTAAGTGAAAGGAAAACTTAGATTATGAGTGGGCTCCATCATGAACTCATGTAAATCTACATGAATCTGTAGTTTGCCATTTGGGCTTAGGGAGCTAAAAACCCAATCCTACAACTTCGTCTCCCCAATAACAGTGTTGAAATCTCTTTTTACCCTCTGACAATAGTGCATCAATAAAATATTCCTCCCGGAACCTGTAATCGGTAACATCTCCCAATGCCAGTCGGAATTAACCCTTCAAACCGGTCAAAACTAGCTGATGGTCAAAGGTCTGCTTCCACATCAGGACAAGTTACAACAGTATTAACAAATAATGTGAATGAGAAATGCAGGTGAGGCCAACCATATAACACGCCCCAGGTCAACAGCTTGTGTGTGTGTGTGTGTGTGTGTGTGTGTGTGTGTGTGTGTGTGTGTGTGTGTGTGTGTGTGTTTGGATGTGATTGAATTAAGCCACCGAGAAAGTTTGGGCAAGGGTGTTCTTCTATTTCAACGCCCAGTGTGCTTACAAAATTACCATGTAATAATCTTTCAGTTTAGAACCCTATTTTGGATATTACATGTAAAATACTGTTAAACATAATTAAATGAAATTTTTTTGTTATGGACTTTGATCTTTCAGATCCAGGGACGTCCGGGCCTAACTGGAGCTGGGCTCATATTTCGAGCAACACGGCGCTTTGACAATTTTTATAAGGCAAGTGATCAAGAACTAAAATGCAGTAATTATTTTTATGAGCATTTGATAGAAGACCTAGAAACAGGAAAAAATATTTGTGATAAATGGGAAAAGGAAGACGCAAGAAGAATATTACTTTAAGCTGTTTAATTACTATTATATGGTAGTCCTATATATGCATCCACTTGTGCAAGAGAAGCTAAAACATTCCAGGCGTTCCCTCTCTGGAGGACAACCCACCTGCTACATTGGTCTCATACCCCGATTTTGGTGCACCTAAGGAGCCGGAGATGATCACGATTGAAACACTTGGGAAAGCTTCTTGGTTGCTCCATATTGATTTTCGTTCTAAATGTATAATCTGTGACATAATCATGAGGATATACAAAAACCCTGCATACACATGATAATTTTCCATTTTGAAAATATTTGCCTTACGGTAACGCAATTAAAGGAAATATCAAACGAAGCTAGGATCAGTATACAAGGTAGCTACGTATATCTCTGTGACGCTTGACTGCCTAAGAAGCTAACGCAACACTGAAAAAACTTCCAAAGTCTACTCCTGCTCGCTGCTAGTTAAGGATATGCATTAGGTTAGCGGCAACTTTCAGATCTTGCTATATATATATATATATTATATACATATATATATATATATATATATATATATATATATATATATATATATGTATATATATATATATATATAAGCTAAATTATTATTTCAAGAGTGGCAAAGCATTGTTTTTATACTGATTTTTGTGATGTTAGGTGTTTACAAGCAATGTTTACATAAGAATTACACACAGGATCAACATACTTCACCAATTACTTATATTGCGTCCATTCAATTCAATACTTAGCCTAAAAGTAAGAAGCAAAGCACAATGCATATGTTGTATTTTGCTCTCTCAAAATATTCAAACCTTCCACTGTTCCGGATCGTTATACCTTGATGGGCTTTATAATTTTTTTAAACATTACAGGGTTGGTGTTTCGTCATGTTTTTGTTTGTACATCCTTTGGTACAAGTCTAGGAACAAGGAGACCAATATGTATGGTGAACTCAAATAAAACGATTTTATGAAAAAAAGTTTGCACTCCAAAGTGGAACATGAATTGCATTGCTAGTGTACAAAAGCTATCGAGCATAAAGATTCCTGCAATGCATCTTTCATACACATGTTTAAATTGTCACGATAAAAATTCATCACTTGAATTAATGTCTATTGGTTTAATTTTTGAGTGAAGACATGAAAGCAGAAAGGAACTCAGTCACTCCAGCCCCCCCCCCCCCAAAAAAAAAAGCAAAAACAAAAACAAAAAGAAAAAACAAGGAAACAAACAAACAAACATAAAAGGCCAGATGTGACTTTGGCATGTAATACCTGATTATATGCATTACTTCTTGTAAGCGCAGATGTAACCAAATATCATGAACTGGATCATCCTCAATTGGACAAAACCGTAATCTGCGTCCTAGACTGTGCACAGCCAATAGACACACTTAACGCAAAGGTGGTACAGTTGAAATACCTTTACATATATGTTGTACACATGTAAACATACTTATATGTGGTTTGTACGCCCTGCTTGCTTTAATCGATGCATCAAACTAGCAAATTCCTCCATGGTTTTAAATGTTAGAAAATATATTTCCCGTTATCACTGAGATTGCTATGACACTGCCGTATCATTATGCAATGGGTCAGTCCAAAAATACATCACACTCAGCCACTAAATGTATGCTAGTTAATATAATCAACAGGCGTCTCCCTACATATATCCATCTTCCGACATATGCTTTCTCCTAACAAACCTGATTATTAACTCTGGTGCAGTAGTTGAACTGTTGCAAGATTACACGTGTGTCTACTTATTTGCCAGTTGGTGGAAGTTGCATTACCATACACAAAACCGCATTTAGCTTTCTAATTATGGTGGCACAAAAATCCTCAACATGAAGAAGTTTACAAGTTGCTCAGTTGCTGAATGGTTGCTGTTACTTTTCAGGACAGATGCACATTAACACACCCAGCTCTATGAATTGAGACTCGGACCCGAGCCAAATACATTCTGAAATGCCAAACTCTTGCCACAGAAAGCTTCAAACTAATTTTATGTAGGTCTAACTTTCCATGGTTCCATTCTAACGCTCATACAAGAAGAAACTACCTTGCACATTATAAGATCTATTGAATGTGAGCCATTTTTTGGCTAAGGTTAAGGGTAAAAGTGACAAGATCATCACTGACATGTACTTGACAATTAACAAACGCCGCATCAGTGGCCAGGATGCATCGATTTCATACTAACCTCCATTTTTTTCTGGTCCGGCTATTTTCTCAGACTAACCTCAAAGTTTGCAACATTTTCAACAATTCCTCTGCCATCAAAAATATTCAGACAGTATCTTTGACTAAGGCCAATAAACAATTAGGCGTGCACAGTTTGCACACTATGGTGGTCTGCTTGAATATATACACTTTTTGCAATGCATCAAATTCAATACTGGTACCAGCTGTCATTGAGAATGACGCAAGAAAGGGAATTTCGTGGCAAACGCAAATTCATAACATACCAGTTTGAACATTTTGACCAGTACAAGGCATCTAGTCCTAATGGAGGGTACAATATTATATGCCAAGTCCCTTTTGATTTGAAAGTTAGCACATTTTTCCATGCCATTGGGTAACTTTATGGACTTCAAAGTACCCTACTGGCACTATGTCTCATATCCTTCTCATGTGGAAATATTTGGGATTTTGAAAGTTGTCTGCTGGCACAATATGCCAAACTACAACATGGATCTCAATAGTGGCTCGCCTATATTGGAGGTAGATGTCAAGTGCGATGATAATTTTGCAAGCACCGGAGGCGCAGAGTTGCATAAATTAGACCAGCAGTCGGGGCATGGCAGGGAAGGACTTGGTGCAGACTGATATGTGCAATTGATAGCCACTTGATGGCGCAAATGCATGCGCCAAATATTAAAAAGGGGAATCCCGTCTAGCTATTTCTGTATGGTTGGAATCATTATAGGAATGGCACCAGGATCAGGAGAAACTCCTGTCCAGGCCAAATTGTTTTCAACATAAGGCGGTGCATGTCTATATCAGTGTGGTCCAAGTCCTTCCTTTCTGCGCCTTATCTGTTCGTCCAGGTAAATCTGAGCCTTAGGCGTATATAAAATAATGGTCTCACTCAACTTTTACCGCCAATGGGAATAAAAAAAACTAAAAGGAAGGAATTCTTCAAGTCTAGATTGGCCCTACTGGCACAAAGCTATGTATCAGACACAATTAGGCGCCTGCTTACGTATAACAACACCAAGGTCAATGTAACAGTGACAATATAGTTGGAGGGCACACATCATATTTCAAACCAATTTTGGAATCTGAAACTTGCCTTCTGGCACAGCATCATATGCTAAGTCTACAAGTTTCCACATTGCACAATCTCCTTTGCCCAACCTATTCATTATGAATCTAAAATTAAATGGCCAAGGTCATTCAATCATCTCAAAATGACTTACCAGCGCATCATTTACAAATTCCATTTGATAGCAAATAGGCCTGCTGGCCCACAGAGGTACTGTTTGGTTCCAATGTGCTACTGACAGGTGTGGTGCTGATCCAGTTCCCTGACAGGTGTGGTGCTCATCTAATTCCACAGAGATGCAGTTTGGTTCCACTGTGGTACAATTAACACCAAATGTACCAGTCCACTCAAAGATACTGCCCACACTCCACAGGTATCAACAATAGGTCACAGTCCCACTGTCGTGTAGTCACACAGCTTCTGTCAGATCTTTTTGAACTCTCTCCCACGTCAGTAAAATATATGTTTTATATATATATATATATATATATATATATATATATATATATATATATATATATATATATATATATATATATATATATATATTTATATCCCACCATTATTCAAGAGTTGTCCAATTATTCACACACCCCAGTGCATTAAGTCAGACCTGTCTCTGATCTTTCTACATCACCTCCAAAATGTGTACAGACAGTACAATGTAATGAGTTATATGAATGCAGGTCAACACTGTGTTTACAACCTGCCTGAGATCCACCCAAACAAAATGGGCTTGCTCTGTTACGTGGTACACACCCAATGAGTACAGTGACCTCTAAAATAAAAATAAAAAAAACAAACCAACAAACAGGCAAAGCCACATTCATAACACCAATAAGATACTGTAGTTCTAGATATTTTCGCGCTCGATTTAATTTCGCGCTTTTCGCGCTACCACCTAAAGTGCAAAATTAAAATGCGCGAAAATAAGTTGCATTGTATTTCACTACATCGTTTGGCATAGGATTGCGCGAAACTAAAATGCGCGAAAATTCTGTAATTTCAGAAAAAGTGAGTTTGCGCGAAATTGAACACGCGCGAAAATTTTTAGAACTACAGTATATCAAAAATGGGGAACATGTCAGGTAATGTATTAATGCACATTTATCAGCAAGTTTCACCAATAAATTTTCCATGAAACCCAAGTTCTAGAGCCACCACCCCCGCCACACAAAAATGGTGCAAGGAACAAATGAAACTTGCTTTGGGTCAGACCGTGTTTTGCTGTACAGTAGACAAGTAAGAGCCAATAGACCCGGAATACATTGGCTAATGAAACAAAATCTGATCCAGCAAGATTTCTATATTTCCATGGACAAGAGGTAACATATTTGTTTGACCGTAGTATTTGTATACTAGCCTCACTTCTATGACTGGGATAACATGACAGTCCAATTGCATTGACTCTTCACACAATAGACTAAAAATGAAAAAGTTAAATATGAAAAGCCAAATATTTTTCATTCAAGTATTGTTGAGGACTGCCGTAATGGATCATATTACATGGAGATATCAGGAAATATTAGAAGCCACGACATGAAAACCTCTTTACATAGTTTGTAAACATAAAACTAGCAATGGAACCTCTCTATGAATAGTTGCAGCCAACAACATTTGATCATGATTCACAGGTAAAGTTTTCATGGCAGCTTTAGTTATGGGTCTTATCTTCCACAACCCGTATACATCATGAGCTGGCCCGAGCAGAGTATTGCTATCTGTGTGAAGCTAATTTACTATGTTAAATTCAAAGGCCCCATGTTGGTCATATAATTCAAACTTCAATTCAATATCAGCACTTTTTTTACCGCTTACACATTCATGTAATCGACACTGCTATCATAATGTATTAATTTATTAGAAAGATGTATCATTGGTAATTTGATCTAAAATTTCAGTTTTGTCTAACGAATAACTTGGTGTTACCTTGTTTTAATTGGTTGCAAACCTATAGTGGTATAAATGCTATGCATATCTGATTATATGGATACAATTCGAAATGTCATTCTTTTCTAGTCAAGACTTGGTATAAACATATTTTATTTACTGAATATACAAAGATAATACAAAAGCAATGATTATATGCAATTGGGAAAAAGGGCGAAGCCCTATATTAATCCCTCTTGCAGAAGAGGACACATATCACAGGGCAGCACAAGACGTACAAAACCATAAAGAAGAGGACAAAATGCCGACAAGACAGACGGGGGGGGGGGGAGGTATAATATTCACAATGTCAAGAACAATGATTGTATATATTTACACATGGTGCAGAATTTGGTAAATTGCTTGTACCGTATATAAAGAATAAAGTAATATGAATACTTGTGCAAGCGATTAGGGATCAACCAAAACCTGACTTAAAACGTTCGGTTACAGAGATGTAATTGTGTACGGCTGAGAATATATCGACATTTTCCGTAAGAGAACAACTAGAGGACCCGTAGAGTATTGTCTGTAATGTAAAAGGAGCAAACTGTAAAATAACACTATGAAGGTTTGATCGAGGAACAGTGTAATTAGGGCAATGAAAAAAGTAATGGCAAGAATCTTCATTAAGTGCGCCGCAGGAACATTTTGGGGGTATTTTTTATGCCAATCTTTTAAAGATATGAGTTCAATTGGCCAGCATCCAAACGGAAGCGTGTTTGCTGAAAAGCTAAAAATCTGTTGCCAAAGTTGTACAACTCCTCAAACTTTATGGCTCTGATTACTGGTTGGGCTATACTTGATTTGAAGTTACGGATAGAGTCCGACTTCCGTATTTTAAGAGGTAGTTGATTCCATAATCTAATGGTTGAGGGAAAGAGAGATTTATCAAAAAGGTCGGGGCGAGCTCGGAAGTGAGGGAGATCGAATTGTTGGCGCGTGGCGTAGGTATGAGTTCCAGTAAATGAAGCAGTGGAAAGAATAGAACATAATGGGTCCGGAACAAGTTTATTAACCAATTTATACATAAAGGTTAGATTTGAAATTTCCCGGCGTTTAGTTAAGGTTAACCATCCAGTTTCGTCATATGATTTGAATGAAGGGGAGAAACGTTTGCCTGTTTCCAAGCTAAAGGGAATTTTTATTAACTAGAGAAAGGTTGAATAATTTTGGGAGTGATGGAGAGATAGCAGGTGCCACTTCCTTAAGAAGCTTTGCGTTTATCACATCAGGACCAGAAGCTTTGATAGTATCAAGGCCTAAAAGTATATCCAGGACTTTTGTTTCCGTTTTAGTTATCGAATCAATGATGGACACTGGAGGGTCGGTAATTTCTGGTAATGATGCTGGGGGAGAATCGATTTCAGATTGTTCAAGGAAAAAAAGAGTTGGACATTTCAGCTTTGGAGAAACTATCTGGTAAGTGTTTCCCATCGTGAATTAGAGAAGGAACGGTTGTAGAATGATGATAATATTAATGAAGTGTTTCACAGAGCGCCACCAGCATTCATTTGATCGAGAGGAACTGTTAAGACCGGCGCGCAATCAATTTTTTTGTTCATCCTCAACAATTCTTAGTTGTTCTTGATAGTGGTTCCGTGATTCATAAAAAAAAAAAAATCCATAAACCTGGATCAAAATTTCTACTCTTTGCTTTATCGTATTTTCTTTTGACGCGACGTTTAAGTGACCTAAGCCGGGAATTGTACCATGGTAAATCAGATGGTCTAATTTCAACATGTTTGTTTGGAATACAGTGTACAGCAGTTTCCATAAATAATTTGAACCAGGCATTACAGCATTCGTCGATATGGTTGGAGACAAAGCACGAAGTCCAATCAACCTCGCTAAGATAAATTTTGAATTCCTAAAAGTCTGCATTACCATAGTCCCATTCTTGGCGTTTAAAAACAGGATCCTTTTTTCGAGGAAACAATAGATTAGCTGTCACGATGGTCACAATTTGAGGGAAGCACACGAGTTTCACGTACATAGTTGGGAATATTTGAAAGTATCTGGTCTAGACAGGTTGCGGAGTGATCGGTACTGCGAGTAGGTTCCTGTATATGCGTTCCTGTATATGCAAGTTTAAAAAATCGTTCTGGAGAATTGGTCAAGTTTGAGGCCTGATTGCGTTGCAAAGTCCGAATTTAAATCGCCAGTTAAAATTACGTTTTTATACCCGTGCTATTTGCTATATCAAAACTTTCCTGAAGTTTGGCCCAGAAGGAAACTGACAAATAAGGTAGTCTGTAAACGACGCCAATTTTTTTTTTTTATTATTGTGAAGTCTTATCTCGCTCCACAATAGCTCTATGTCAGGTAACTCGAGATCGTTTCGTCGAGATACATGTAAGGATTTGGAACGTAGAGAACAACTCCCCCACCCACATTGTTGGGGCCGTGTCGTCGGATAAGTTCCTGGTAGCCAGGTATGGCAAGGTCGACAGTAGAATTTGGAGAGAGGAAGGTTTCAGAAAGGGAGATTATATCAAAATCAGGTGCAAGATTTGAGCGAATACATCTCATTATGTCTGCTGAAAGACTACGAATATTAGAATGACAAACTAAAGTGTCAGAAAAATGCTGCACAGGGCCAGGATTCAGGTAGACATCACCAGCTAAAAGTATTAACAAGGGACTTAATGCTATGATATAATTGATTCTAAGCTGGCGTCGGTACATGACGACATGTAAAAGATAGAACAAAGGGAGTGTGCAGTTTTTTACTGAAAGACTCAAATTAAGGGTGATCACAGTGAGAAAAAAGTAAATAGACATATAACCGCTGAGGTACATAAGTGGGAAGGTTTGTTTTTCTAACATAAAACAATAGTGTCGTATATGTTACATATGTAATAAACAGATAAAGAGTCGCACATAATATAATGTAGATACTTGCATGTGATAACTGTCAATATAATAATCTGTCTAATTACCTGTGTCAGCTCGAAACACATGCAGTAAACAAGCACAATATTTGCAATGAATATTGATCTACAATATATATGCATATTGAAAACAGTGGAAGAGATGTTGTAAATAAGGATACAGTTTTCAGTATAGATCCAATTGAAGCCACATAATGTGCAAATCATAACTGGAATGTAAATAAAGATTGCTTCAGTATTTAGACATGCAAAATAGCCGTAACATTGTAATGTTGACACTTTTGCTGCCCAAGCAGCAAAGGATAATATTTCAAGCGTGAATGCATAAACATGTCTGAGTAACACAACGACATAAGAGCAGAAAATGTTTAGCAAGTAGTCAAAATAGCTTGCGTGCTCGATATTGAAATAGATTATGTACTCTTTACCAAAAAAGCCATTTCATAGATTATATAATATTGAAACAAGTCAGCCCCCACAGATAAAAAAACCACGTATAACACAAAAACACAAAAGCAAAATACACACACACACAAAAATAGCAAACATATTGGCATGTGCTAATTTACACGTGAACCTCGGTAAATCCCTGGGTAACATCACGGAGGTTCTGTTGAAACTTATCTATTACATGCCACAGTAAGTAGATAGATACCTGAGTAAATAAACAGTTTTATAAAGTCAGGACTTGTGTTATACAAGAGTATTGAGAGTTATTAGGAGGGTTACTGTGTCCATGTGTATCTCCGTGCATTGGCGAAGTAATTTGTACATTGAAGTTATGACCTTGTTTCAAAAAAACACCTGCCTTTGATTCGTTCTTTCCTCGCGAACTGCTGTTAGGGGATCAAGGTACACTTTCTCCTTGCTTTGCACGCTAACTGGCGGTCTTGTTCCTAATTTCTTTCTAGCAACTGCAGTACCAGTAAGTTGTAAGCCGCACAAGACCAATATACCACACACTTATACAATACACTTTATCCCACGACCATACAGGTAACAGATTTCTTGGGCACTTTTGTGGGTGCATATCTTGAACAGAGCATAAAATACAGCTATTGACAAAACAACATCTCACTGTCGATGACAACAAAAATAATATTTACATGCATATTCACAACATCAGACACTTCTTTGAACAATGCTCATTGATAAAGCTGCATGCTCATACATGGGCTATCAGCATTCAAAAGCCAGCTCTTTACGTTTTCAATACCCCTATGTCCAAATACACCAGGACCAGTCACACAGGTGTGAAAGTCTGTGTCTATGTGTGTGTGTGTCATTTTATTTTCCGAAATATACATGACACCATAGCATCTCATAATTTGCATATTATATCAAAATGTCCCTATTTTATTGGAATTCAGGCCATTGGAGGTGGACCCGAGAACTGTCAATATGGATCCTCACCCCCGCCCCATCCCCAGTGTACTAAGATTGCTTTGAGAGATTTAAAACCTCTGACCAAAAGGGATGCTAGTAGGTGTTGGTTTGACAAAGTTCCTATTATGAAGAAAAAATCGCAATTAGTCGACAAATCCATCTGGCTCATATGTATCATAGTTGTTTTCTATTTTTGGGCGCAGTTATCGATGTTAAAATATGCCTTGAGCGGGAACACACCGACAAATACTGCTCTTTCAATGATTGTGTTTCTGTCAGGTTGACCATACAGAACATATTTAGACATGACAAAACTTTATAATGTTCTATATGGAGAGTCCACCCGGCTAAACTCGGTTCAGTAGTGATACGGTGTCGCGGGATAATATGTCGGTAGCAGGAATAATGTCTAGAGATCTCAAGAGACAGCTAATATGGGTCTGCTTTCCAAAGCCCAGCACCTGCTTTAAAATAGTGGTTTGCGCTGAATTCAAGTTCTGTGCTATTAAGTAAGTTGTTGGTTAAGTAAATATAATCTCACCCACACGTAAGACATTGTATTCCAACGGTTTTCCACATATGAACCTTGACTGAAATGTCAAGACCTGGATAAGTAAATCCTGCACTTATGAGACCGCACATGGCAACATGATGAGATACTGTTGTCTACATGACTAGTATAATTATTCGCACTTTTCTAATTTACACTAAGTATATCTAGTGATTTCTCACATGACATAGGAATTTGACCCAGGGTCCACGTGGGTTCTTTAGAAAAAAAAACTGGTGCCTATGACTATGCATAGTTACTTTTCAATCCAAAACGGGAACGCCATTGTTCAGAATAATTGAAACAGTCATCAATCAGCTTTTGCAGACCAGGAACAGTTGATGACAACAGAGTTATAACATCGGTATAGGCCATGGAATTGTACAGGTTATTACCAATTTTACACCAGTTTGAAATGATTTTAATTGAAGGATTAGATGATTAATAAAGATATAAATAGGAAAGGTGACAGAGCACTACCTTGTCTGGTGCCTCGTGTGATGGAGAACGCTGTGCTAATATGACCGTTCCATTTGATGGCCGCCCTGAGATTGCAGTACCATCGGAATAAAAATATCCAATGTGATTCAAGTAAATTGTCTATAAGCTTATAAAATAGGCCGGTATGCCATACAGTATCAAAGCATTTCTGGATGTCAAGTGAACAGGCAAAAACAGGCGAGTTCCCGACATTAACGATAAAACACCTCCATGATATCATAGAAGATATGTATTCTTTTCACATCACGGTTGCACAGTGAAAAACATTTCGGTGACACTCTTACCGGCGCCTTCAGGGAAGGCGTCCAACCGGGATGCCTTGCTTTGCCTACGTCCTTTTCTGTTTTTTTTTTTTTTAAATATTCTCTACTTCATAGTCTTTTAGTCTTTCAAATCTATATATCTCAATGTGGTCTCTGATATGACTGGCCTCTCGTATCATTTGCCTGCAGGATTTTATTGGCTGTATCAAATTTCACTTGCTTGGACTATGATACGGACACATCTATCCCTAAGAAAATCTGCTGAAACTCAAGCAGTATTGTGGCTTTGGAACAACAGTGTAAAGCATTTGGAGGAGTGCCTCACTGATATTTTATGTCACCCCCAATGAATAAAATTCAACAAACCTGTATCGGCAAGTTTCGCAAATACAGGCTTCAAAAAAATATTACACAGCTGGAGCAAATGGCTGAGCTGGAGGTTTGCAAAATGAGGAAACAATAATATATCCACAATGATGTGCCTTTATCTCCAACTATTTTCTATGATTGCAAGAAAATCATTATAAATCGTGAATATTTGGTTTTCATGAAACATCAGCATAATAATGATATGGGGATTTTTATGATCTGTATTGGTGCTGTAAAAACGGTAAAGTAACCCATTTATAATATAACTGGCAGATATGGAAAAAAACACAAAAACAACTCTTGTTGAACGCAACACATTAGCTTTTATAGTGGATTGGCTGATATGGTTAACCATGTTCGTGCACTAATGTGACCAAAATGTTGCAGCAACAATCTATGAATTTTCTTGATACAGAATGTACATTTGACACTTTTGTAGCTGGTTTGTAAAATTGAAACCATTACAAGTCACACAGTCTGCTGCTTATGTTTCACTCTAAACTGTACATGAATATCATCAAATGTGCAAAGTTGAATGAACATGTTGTTTGGGTAATACATTCAGGTCACGCACTGGAATGTGTATACTAAACTGATTTGATTATCAAGTGCCATCTAGTGGCATCTCTCCCAATTATAACCAGCATCGTGCTCATACAAATTCTTGAAAATGTACCTGTTTTTTTGCTTTTTTTTTGTTTTGTTTTTGTTTGTTGAAATTTGTATTCTTTCCATTTCGGGGACTCTACATACACCAGCATCAAAGGAGCACCGAATATATATATATATATATGTGTGTGTGTGTGTGTATATATATATATATATATATATATATATATATATATATATATATATATATATATATATATATATATATATATATATATGTATATGTATATATATGTGTGGGGTGGGGGGTGGGTGTGGATGGGTGTGTTTGTTGTGACCACAGAACGGTCTGGTGTCGAAGGTTCAACTTTCGGAGATACTTTACCACATGTCTTCTACTTTTGACAGAAAAAGCTGAATACAAGGCGGAATACATCAATTTGTGCAAGAGCGATCCCTGGGCCATGTGATTTTGGTTAACCAAAGAATATCTGCTGTGTAATATTCCTAGGCCATATCTATATAAGATCATGCCCTTACAAGTTCCCTTTCTTCCCTATAGCCTCTTTACTAGTGTTTTTCCCTACATTTTGGCTAAGTATGTGCCCGTCATCTTGCTGGTGCATAACTCAAATGCCCAAAAACAATTAAGCGGGCATTTAAAACGTTAATACCTTTGTTTATCCTCAGAAGACGTGCACTTCAAATTTTGTACATACATGTACCCCTCACTGATTTTTTTTCTTTTTCCTTCGTGGTCGTTATGGCCATATGGTTCATTTTCATGTATCCGTGTATAAGCTAATGAGTTCCCGTCGGTAATGTTGGGATTATGGTATACATTGTATTGTTAAACTGATTTCTTAAAATAGCTACCATGTACCTGCAAGGGTGAAATGTATATCTAGTATATTGTATTGTTAAGGTACACTACTGACACGGTTGAACATCTCAAAAAGGAATTAAACAAACGAAAACTTAATATTGTTCATATTCAACGTTTTCATTTGGGAACAAATTAAAGATGAATATGATGATCTTGGAGGAAGAGAAAAGCATACAGGGAAACATTTAAAAAAAAACAAGATGCAGCGGCATTTTTTTTCCAAATTTATAAAACTGAAAAAATAACACAGGAGCCTTATCATTTGTGCATATTTGGTAAAGCCCTGTACATCACCCCACATTTGGCAAGGAATAGGTGAGAGGTTTTGGAAAGGAAGTCGAACATGTGACAGACTACGGACGTCGGCTGACGGGTGACAGACGGGCGAATTTTGCAGAGTCTTCCTGAATATCAAAATTTAACAATGAAATGTCTTTTGTACACAGGTGAAATCGTAACTTTATCCACAATAGTGAGATATACATTTCAGTGTATTGGCCAAACTGCAAGGAGCCTGTGATTATTTATAGTTGTACATTTGCAACGTCGTAACCCCTTATTATTCTACAGATTTCAAAGTTGCGCGACCTAGTATATGCAACTTATATTATAATTGTTAACACTGCCATCACCTCATCACTTCTTGCATTAAACTTTTATCTTTCCCTAAATGCAGTCTCGATATTCACTTAAGTACCCAATGGCCGGACTAAGTACAGCATATTTTTATCTTAACCCTCTTTTTAAACTCGTACAATGAGATCAACAATTTGGTTTCCTTTTTTTAATCAAATTAAATGTTGCATATTTTGGCACCAAATTTCACTTTGACATAAATGGAATTGTATAAAACGGGTTCTCGAAAAGTTGCTGTCTTCAATGTAAACTACGCAATTTTAACCGTACCAACTTCATTGATTGATTGATTTGTTTTATTCAAGCTTTACCAATAATAAAATATTTAAGAGAGGTTTTAATTTCGGGGACTAATCTTTTTTATCATGGAGATAGACGTGTATTCAACTCAACATACGAAACGATAGACGGGAATGTTACACGAGATACTGTGGGTTTTACCCGACTGGCTAGGCAAACTGGCAGCGAACAAATTTCATGCGTGCTGGGTTTCCCTTTTGCCATTGAACTGATGGTCACGTAATTTGAATCACCTAGTATTCGTAGTCCAAGTTACAACAGTTACAGGAATATTTCCGCGGTACATCCAGTTGTTCTGCAGTCATATTTCAAAATTGTGTGCCTTGGGGCTTTCATACCATAAAAATAATGCACACTGTCAGTTAGGACACAGGCGCTGCCTTCTTGTGGCAAGAATGAACAAACAATTGGCTGTATATATAGTGCATTCTGTGCCAGTGCAGGGCAAAAAAGCTTCTATACAAAGGATTTCAAATATTGTGCATGTACCTTGTCATAAGATGTTTTATAATGAAAATAACCATAGAGCCCGTTCCTCAGGGATCTTGAAGTGAGAAGTATCTTAATGAAAAACAAACAAAACAAAGTGTCATGCGGGTGAATATTTTTGATTACATGGTAAAATACCATGGAATAAAGAGGGACACATTCTTTTCAAACCTTCATACATAAAAAGCCTGTTTCGAAAGAGCATGATTCTTGAACTGTTAAAACCCTTAATTTGGTAAACAGATGAGGGGAATTTGCTCTAGCCTTGGAAAAAAAGTTATAAGTCGTATGATTTGTTTATGACGAATATGAAAGTCCAAAAATAACCAGTGGGGCCAAGCAGGTTAGACACACTGATGAGTAGTGAAAGTATCGTTTATGTCGTATCAATGGGGTGTTGACTCTCTTCCGTGGAGCATCAACTGTGGACGAATGTCACATGGCATGAATTATAGTTACCTCATGGATGAATTTTTCATAAGGTATTTTGACATTGTAAAGTTTATTCATGGCCTAGATTTTATACATAAATATTTGGTGTCTCTCTTTTGTATACCAGGTTCAGCATGGATTTTGAAAATTGGATCAAGATTCTGATATGGAAATGGTTTAAATTAAGGTGACCTTGGAAAATTGAATCATCGATCTCGTATGGTAGTGGACGCACTTATCCTATAAAGCAATACTTCTGAATATTGAAGCATAGCTCTGATATCTCTGATATGGTCAATATTTACCTTACATGTGTGTGCATGTATGTTTCCTTTTGGTATGGATATGGATCAACATTACTGCTGTAAAATCAAAACTATGACGGCAAACCAGACATGGGCCGACCATGACGATTTTCGTAAATGGATTATGAGTGGAAATTTGAACATAAACATATGCATGCTATGCTTCATATTCGATTAGTGTAGTCAATTGAGAGACCCTGGAGCCACTGGGACTGGTACAGGGCGCATCTGCAAGACTAGCGCAAGCTACGATCACGTCAACATGCAAAGATTGTAAACAAGCCGCGACATGAACATTTCTTATGACATTTAATTACTATTTCCAGCATTAGTGCAATGACGTTAAACAGTTCAAACAGGGTTGAATATCTTCTTTAACGTATGTATATATCATAAGTATCACTGACATGGAGTTCTTTCATTCTATACGTATGCTAAGGAATGAACATCATAATTTTACGCGTCTATTGTTTAATAGGCTGGAGTCTCCCTGTTTTTCCTCATAGAATGAAATTTGAATTACTCCTTGTATTCTACGCACCAGGTAAGTACTTTGTAAAGATGTGAAATGTGCTACCAGGATGATTTCTGTTCATGGGAACAAACTTATACACTTGCGATTACAAAACTATAGCACACTGGCAATTACTCTCATTTCACCACACTACATCCAATTTAAACGGTAAATTCATTTACCGGTTGAACTAGTTTTCTCCCTATTCACTTCAAACAATGCAAGTAAGATAAAAAATGTGTACTGTACACCGCACTGAGCATTTGCCATACAACATTGCTAAAGGTTAAATAAAGATGCATTGCTTTGCATTGAAAAGCGGCTGTAAACCATCCCGTTGCCTGACAGTCTGGAACCGCGTCATTGACAAACACAAATTTATATCCTTCACCTTTTCAAAGAGTATGAACGAGTTGTAGAAAGCTGCACATATACATTTTGTTTTCTTGTTGTTAAAACAGACCGTCATGTGTAAGGTATCAATGGTTGCTTTTAGAAAATTGTTTAATCAATTATGTTTACTTCATAAAGCATTGTATTCTCTCCAGTCGACTAGCTGCTGTCTAGCTGACAAAATCACTGATTTTTATTGACTTTACAAAACAGCATGAATATATATATATATATATATATATATATATATAAATATATATATACATACATATATATATATATATATATATATATATATATATATATATGTGTGTGTGTGTGTGTGTGTGTGTGTGTGTGTGTGTGTGTGTGTGTGTGTGTGTAATCCATTTTAGACCTAAAATAATGCAAATCATTTTTTTTCCTACAACATCTGGACAAGATTACATAACATAGTTATTTGTGGTGCCAGATCAAAGCCAGGATCCACGCAAATGGAACCAAAAGTCACGCTTTTTTCCTGAGGCGGTTTACTGAAGGCTACCTTTGTCCTTGTATGTTTTGAATTGACACATAGGTAAAGGCAAAAGACCCTCATTCAAATCAAATAGTCAAAGCAATTGTTCACAGCACTATAGAACCGGAGAATTAATATCTTTTGATGGTAGACTTAATAACTTGAACAAAATGTCATCTTCTTGTTGCGAAATGCAAGTTCTAGGAACAATTATTGAATCTGCTAATCAAATATGAACATCAAATCTATACCCATAATGTTGCATCGTGAAAGATCCATTCTACTATTGAAGCAAAAGCAAAAAGATCGATCACGTGTTGAGAAACCACTCCTACACAATCTGTTACCATTTTTCCCCAAACTGATTTATGTAGCTTGGCTGTAATATGTGTGCTTTTTCAATAGTGCTTCCCATTGTAAGTACATATAAAGGCAGCTCATTCAGCTTTTGATATAAGACTTTGATAATTCCCAGGTACCTATTCCTATTTAAGGGCTACGTAAAGTGTGCAGGTGGTTGACTTTGACCCTTTTGATGGTCAAGGAGCTACTATGGTAATGATAATAGTCCTCAATTAGGGCGTTGAAAGCTTAAATGGTGGACGGAAATTGATCAATTCCCAAGGTCACCAACTAGAATCCTATCAGTGAACTTGGTTTCCACATTACAACTAAAGATATATTTGACCTAAGGCTTTCATAGTACACATAAGTAGAGCCTTCTATAAGAGCTAGGTCAAGTTATGGAACGGGTTCAATTCCCCAGGTCAGACAGCTACATTACTGACGTTGGTTTTTGCGTAATAACTGCAGATTTCTTTTCGCCTGAGCTTTATTTTGTGGATGTTTATAGTATTCTATTAGAGCCTTATCAGCGCTCAAAAGGGTAACCTTAACCTTATTTCCAAGGTCACAATGCCACTTGACTAAATTTGCTTTCCACAGCCACTTTATAAGGTCATGAGTGCCGCATTTAGTACTATCACCAGGGTAAAGATGGCAAACATTATGACAAGAGGGGAGGGGAATCTATGTTTTACAAACATGTCTTGTTATTTGTTTATTTGATTAGCAGGCGTATCAACAGCTTTCCTAAGTGCGTTCTAAACAATGCTGAGGAGGGCTGTTGACTAAGTTGTCTTGGTCTCCATGGCTTGGCACTGGGAAGGTTAATGATTACTTATCGGAAATAATAGTGATTTCTTTTTCTTTTTCACTGTTCTGTTTCTTAATGAGAACAAGACAGCCGACCTCACTTTTACCATATATATAACATTTCACTTCGCACATTGAAGAGACATAATGTTTTTTAATGTTAATCAGTCTCTCTTGCTACTTTGTGGAGCATATTTTGAGTTGAATAGTAAATACTTTGTTTTCGGCATAGAAGCATCCTACCTGACTGTGTGTATACCGCCTGATATGTATGTGCATTAGTAGATGGATTAGACCATGTTTATTATCATGGTGATAGCTATGTCATGGGTACAATCAATGCAGAATTACTTCTTTGAAGAAAAGGTTTTCGTGTATACTGAACACTCTTTTTGAATAGTGGCTTTTAATTGTTATCTTCTCTCTTTGAATATAGGGGGCCTAGCTGACACTTTCAAAAGGGGATCTATCTTTATTGGATGATGAAATTCCACAGGGGTATTTGTTTCTTGCAGGAAACAATAAGTACGCCTGAAAGCAGAAAAAGAGTGTGGCAAAGTGCGTGGGGAACTAAAATGTATTTTTCACATAGCACTAATAACAGAAGAGGTGTGACTATTTTGATGCCTGCAACTTTAGATTATGATGTCAAGAATGAAATTACAAACACACAAGGAAGATATTTACAGCTGCATATTTTAATAGATGGGGTCAGATTATTTTGGTCAACGTGTATGTACCTACAACAAATTGTGAGAAAGAACAACTAGAATCTTTCAACGATTATATGAATTAACACATTATCCTACTCAGGATAAAGTATAATAATGGGGGAAGGGGGGGTCTTCAAGACAATTATGGACCCAAATAAACATAAGCGAGGAAGAACCTATTCTCCGATGACTAAATATGGACAAGCAGCTCAATTAATAATTTCCTATTTGATAAATTCGATCCTATAGATATTTGGCGCACCAAGAATCCTGAAACCTTTTTTTCTTTACTTAGCAGTAAAGCCTCCCCCTGATCCAGTCCAGGTTAGATGATCGTTTTGTGTGTGTGTGTGTGTGTGTGTGTGTGTGTGTGTGTGTGTGTGTGTGTGTGTTTCTTTCCTTTTTTTGTGTTTTGCTTTTTTTTTGTTTGTTTGTTTGTTTGGTTGGTTGGTTTTTTGTTGTTGTTGTTTTTTTTTTTTCACTTCCATCTCCATATATCAAGAAAAAAAATCAAAACAGCAATAAAAACTGAACACAATATGATATCTTTACATTAACCAGGTTTCCTTTTTTTCATGCGACATGGACTGGGATTTTCGAAAGTTCAATGCTGAATTGTTGTCTCGTCACCTCCTCCACTTAGACTGGAGACAACTGTCACTAGCAGACGCGGCGAATAAACTGTGAAACAATTTATGTTTTCCAAGATTTCAGACACTGATACATTGATCTGTGATAGTATGTTCACAATACAGGAATGTACAAATGCCCTTTAAGTATTTAAAAATGGAAAGAGCCCTGGCTCAGATGGTTTCACTGCTAATTTATATAAGTTTTTCTGGCCTGACATCAAAGAGTTGGTGTTTCAAAGTTTAAAATATGCATTTCAGAAGGGAAAACCATCCATTGCACAAGTGTAAGGGAATCATTTCATTAATTCCGGAAAAAAACATAAATCTCGTATTTATCTTAAAACTGGCTTCATTGTCTCTCTTAAACATAGAGTATAAAATATTATATAAAGTTTAAGCATTGCAGCTGCAAAAAAATGTTACATATCTTATAAGTGAAGATCAAAAAGGTTACATAAAAGGTAGATTCATTGGTGATAGCATTAGATTGACTGCTGATATAATACAATTCTACAAGAAGCAAAAGTGCAGAGGACTCCTTTCATTTATAGACTTTGAAAACGCTTTTGATTCAATTGAATGGAATAATATTGATAAAGTAATCTCGGCTTATGCTTTTGTACTAGTCCTCAAAAAATGGTTTCAGATAATATATGGTAGTGTTTCTAGTTGTGTGGTTAATAATCGAACCTTTTCTGAATTTGTTTCCTTGTCAAGAGGTGTTAGACAAGGCAGCTCTTTGCTTCCATTTGTCTTTGTACTAGCAGATGAACCTTTTTTGATCATCATTAGGACTGATAGGAGTATTAATGGACTACATTTTGGTGACTAAGAAGTAAAAATCAGTCAACTGGCTGTCGATACCACCTGCTTTGTTGTTGATAAAAAAATCAGGAAAAATATTATTACAAGTATAGGATGGCTTTGAGTGTGACTCAGGATTGAAATGCAATCTGGAGAAAACCTTTATATACTGGCTTGGAGTTGAGAAATTTGGTGAGGACTAAGATCCAATATTTGGGAAAGAGGGAGACCTCACATCACTGAGTATAGTTTTTCACGAAAGTGCTAATAAAATGTGCCCGATGAATTACAACTTAAAGTAATTGTCTCTTAAAGAAATTCTAAAAGCGAGGAGGATGCGAGATTTTTCTTTAATGGGTAAGAACATCGTTACAAAAAGTCTTGCTACTTCCATATTGTTATATTTTGCATTGTTAAAACATACAGATATAGCTTTCACTAAGTCAGTGCAAAACTGATATATATAAATAAATATGGAATGCACATAAACTTAAAATTTTCTGGTGCATCCGTGTATATTAATGGTGGACTAAAAGTTCTACATTTCAACGCTTAGGTTCTAGCTGTTAGACTGAACTGCGTGAAACGTATCTTTTGCAATAGAAGAGCAAATTGGATATTAGTTTCCCAACAGTTTCTACATGACATTCATGTGCTGGGTTTATTTTTGATTTGATGTCATATTAACTTTGACGAATTTGATATTCCACTTTTCTTACATTGATGTTGTCGACTTTTGGAAGCAGTTTAGTGATTTGTTTCATCCAAATACTATAACGGACATCTTCAGTGTGTTTCTGCATTTTATACCCATTGTGGTTGACAAAAAGGCACTAGTTTACAAACATTGGTATCTATAGGGTGTTAAGTTAATACGTGATACTAAGACTGATGGTCACTTTCTAACTATGGAATAGCTGCAGCAAAAGTATAATTTTCGTAACAATTTTATTTAGTATCAGTCTGCAATGTTAGCCCTACCAAGAACATAAAAACAAAAATTTCTTTCAAAAAGATTTAATTTCAGAGAAATTGCCTGCATATTTTTCTTTAAATTAAAAATCATATGATGAAGTAAAAGTAGTCTAAGTCTGAGTCTGCGTCATCATCCAGCTGCCTTGTATTAGGCCCATACCTCCATGACTGCGATACTGAACCACCATAGGTGGAAAGGAAGGCCAAAGATGGACCTTTTCATATATTCTTGCAAAAGCACAAGAAACAAAACTCTCCCGACTGTAACCAATTTGCTACTTAACAATACTGGCAAATCATCAATCAAAATCACCGGCGTTGACTTGGATCACCACCCTATCAACCTCCTTTAAAAAAAACATTCACAATCATTCAGGGGCCGTAAACAAAGCTATTTTTTTCGTTAAAATCATCATCTGCACAGAAATAGCCTTTAGTATGTTTGGGGGAAGCTGAACTTGTCATCTACATGCTGAATGAGAAAACAAACTGAACAAAAGTAATGTTAAAAGGTGAAATTTGAGCACCAAAAATATGACCTTTTATTCAAGGATCCACATAACCCTGTGTTTATAACAGCATGCAAATGAGTACAGTGTGCTTCAGTCACACACGGATTTGGGCCCAATGAAATTTGTTCAGGCTGTTTATTGGCTGGGGAAAACAAGAGGTTTGAGGCCTGTGAGACAGGACAGGCATACAGTGGCCTACACAGACTGTGGAGACACAATAATGGGCATAATGATACATGCAGTGACTGCAATTGTGTTGGTTACATTGAGCCTCAGGATTCTTTTTTTTTGCAATACTCCAACTCTGTTGTCCCGCCTCTTCCTTGTGCACCCCTGGAAAACCACACAATTAAACCACGTATTTGCTAACATTGGACAGAATTCAGTTCAAATAAAAATCAATTTTGAAAATATAACAAACTCTCGAATTTGATTAAAACACCAAACAGATAGCCGTATAAGTATATGTTTTGTTTTGTCACTATAAATGCAAAGCCCATAAGTGAGAACAATGTGATTAACAATGGTTTATGTCAGGAAATGTGAGTGATGTAACAAAACTGCAGTTTTTTGAGGACCAGTTTTTGTTTTGACTCTATAAATTTTGATTTAGGATTTCTCATTAACTAGCGGTATGAATGTAATGAAATAAAATGTTTTTTTTTTTGAGCTAAACATTATTTGTACGGAAGGTCGCATACGCTTTTTTATTTTTTTTTGTTTTGTTTAATATGTTTATTTGGGCGCTAAACTTAAGGAATTGTTTATCATTGTGATAACTACTTTCAGTTCAAATGTCACCAGTGCATATATGGAAACAAAATAAGCAAACCTTCCCTAAACATGTGTCTCCGAAGTTTAGTTTTGCAAAATTTGAGGCATTTAAGTTTGATATGCTTATGTCAGCTGCAAAAATGCCAAATTGGATCCTTCTGCAAAACCCCAATTTCGCCATAAAAACACAATCGAAAATAATTTCGTTTATATTAATATAATCTGCACATCTTGAGCAAAATAAATGCATATAGTTTTATGGGTCCAAAAGTGAGAGCAAGTATTCAAACCGGGTTGAAGATCACATTCCTATAGGCGCATACCTTTGCAGACCCCACCTTAAAAGATCTTTTGTAACCAAACCCATATCATTCACACATCATTGTTGTGTTGGATGTTTCAGTGACAGTTGTTGCGAATTTTAAGTTTCCACATCGCATTGTAGAAAATGTTATGATTAGCATTTTATTGTTACTTGGCAGTTGGTTGGGTTGGCTGTTTTTGAGGCAGATATGCTTGTCAGAATGTAAACTGATTGGCTTGCCTGTCTGCATGCACAAAATGACATTAAGGTTAGAATTTACAGTGGTAACTATATCGTTAATACATATCAAGATAGAAAACAACATGCACCACAGCAAGCCAAGCACTCAGCTGTGTGGGGCACAATCAGTGGCTCCATCTATGAGGATACGCTGGTGTGCACAACAACAGGGTGTTTGCGTTTGTGTAAACATTCTGTGAAGCACATCAAAGGGAAGCCACTAATACCCTCTTTTTTTTAGGATAATGAATTCTGCGAGGTGACTCTACCGTACGATATTTGTAAGGACAGCGCTGCTCGCCGATCTCCATAACGCGGGGATCAGCTCAGGGTGGGATTTAACAATTTCTTTGTATTTGAAACTCCAAGTGGAATTTGTAGCTATAGTTACGTTAACTGCTGAAACTCGCTCTAAATTTGAAAGACAGGTCTTACTCTTCATACCGTTATGACGAAATTGAGCCATGGTTTCCCATGTATTGTCCAACAAGGCTTCAACCTGCTGGAATACTACTAATATGTAGGCTAATATATAACCCATGCGTACAACGTTCCCATTTAAATGTGCTGGGCACACAACCTTCATCCCAGTGTCAAGCACCAATCATTAAAAATATAAGTCTTGGAATGGAAAAATTATTTCCGCAAATGTGAGCAATTCTCACAGAGGACTTTATCAAATTGGGAAAGTATGACGTTTTATTATTTTTACGACAGTTAACCTATATGCTCTGAGCAGTGAGAAAAACAATGAGGCCACTTAAATCTGCGCTTATTTGCTACGTCATGATGTATGACGCAGCAATCTGTTTGGTTTTTCGTGAACAGGAACCGATGTATGAAAATAGGCCCAATTGACTGTAAACATTGACAGTTAATAAGTTCGTTTCAAATAATTTCTGATTTTATGCCAGCAAAATGCCTGATTCATAGTGCCTTTGTAGATTCGGTTCAAAGCAAGTAAGTAGGCCCAGATATATGAACAATAATGTCAAGTGCACATTTAATGGACAATACAACTTACAACTCAAAAATCAACATCATCACCATCTCATGAGTGTGCCTACATACACCCTGCCCTGGCCAAAGGAAAAAGGAGGACCAAATGTTCTTTACAAACCTTTGGCACTCTGTAACACTATTGTGTTTGGAAGCGTTTAGCATATTTATGTTGTGCGTACATGCATAAGGTGTTTCATCATCCACAACGTAGCTTTGTTGTGTTTAATTGTGGCAACCTAGGGTGATAAACGCAGTCAAATGCTTTTGTACTTCTACAAAATACAATTGCACCTCTTGCATTGTTATTCGCAGATCTTCCCTCGTTTGTATAATGGCGTAAATTAACAACAAATAATAAAACCAAATGCGCGAAAAGTGCTTTCGAGGAAGGTTTGAAGAAGCCGCTTAGGAACGGAGCATTGCAAGTCAATAATCCTTTCTGAGTGGTAATAGCTCTCAAGATGAGCTGGCAAAAATGGTAACACCATGACCATAAACTTAGCGATGGCCGTTTCAGTCTTTAAAATTAAGAAATACATCATGTATGCAAATTGGTCAGATAATGTTGACTTGATGAGATTTGTACCCATATTATTCATTGCACCTCAAGATATATTTTGACAGCATATATATTTTGAACGCCTGCAATAGATAAGATAAATTTTAGTACACTTTAAATATTTCATGGGGTACTATTCTCATTAATCATTAGGGAGTTGCACTTCGCACGTAAGCCTGGATATGGTCACTCCTACAATGTGCAACATGCACTCAGATTGTACTGACATTTTCGACAAAACTGTATGTGCTGCGACTCTACACTGGTCGCCATGTTATTTACAACAGCCATGTACTGGTTCTAAATGAAAAAAAAAAAAAGGTTAAAATTATAATACAAGAAACCAACAGGTTCAACATGTATGTGTTAGCGCCCAGTCCTGACAAATTCGATGTCTAGAGTGCAACAGTTTTACTTTAGAAACATGTCCAAGCGTTTCTATTCCAATGTAAAACATGCATTGCCTAGCCATGCCCCTTCGCCTACAAATTGGAGATGATTCCAAACAGCAGGTCTCATGCTGCTTTTGTTAAACATGTATTTGTATTATTTCTGAAGCACAATTTTCAGGAAGCAGACATGCAGATTATGCACTACGAGTTTAAATTGCTATTGACTAAAAACCACACTCCACATGCTTGCTTTCAAAATGTATGACAAAGGTTTGTGATCGAGTAATTATTTCTGGGGCTATTGTGTCCCTCGCTCAGAAAAATGCCAATCTTCTGTTTTCAATGTTAAACTGTGCAGCTGTAAAAGATGCCGCTTTTTGTCTGGACCTACTGACGTCCATTACTTCCCATAAAGCGAATCGGCACTCGTCAATCCACCGACAATTTAATTTTTTCTTTGGCTTTTGGTCGGATGGGGCATATTTTGTATCAATATTGCGAGAAAATCGTTTAAATGCTCCTTTGTGAAACTGCTTGCCTGGTTGCTTTGAAATAACTTTGGAGCATATCTGGTTACTGAGGCCTTTTACTAGTAAAATCACTACATCCGCCTAAATGGATGTGTACAAATTGTTCACTATCGCTATGCTTCCTTTCTTTCTTCATTTATAAGACTTGTTTATTATTCTGTAATGATTAGTGATAATACTTGCAATGTTGTCATTTTTAGATGCTGAACAAGGCTTTTCATATATACTGGGGATGTAACCCCAGTTCTCTACAGGTACTAGGAACAACGTGTTTCAGAAATCTTTGATTTTCTTTATTCCGTGTGCTTTGGAAATCGTTTAAATAACTCTCTGAAACTACTTGCCCAATGGGTTCGAAATGACACAGGATCACTTCTTTAAACCACAGTGGGGCGATCGTGAGAAAGAGATTATCGATAGAGACTGTCAGCTAGGGCCGTATTTTGAACTACAATCGGAAATCCGAGAAGTCAATTCAAGCGTCTGGTGTCATAAAATGCCTGTTTACTTGCAAATTCTTTCAGACGTCTTAAATCTAGACTGATGTATATATTTAAGGCTGCAATCAGCCCAATCACCGCACAACTTTTTTAATATATTTTTGACGTTTAGTTCACCTATCTGTATACTCTATTGTGGCGATCTAAATATTTCATAACGTATATGGAACCGCAAGATTTTTAGATGTTTCATAAAATCAACAAAATTAAAAAGAATAGATCTTAAGAATCTATGTATCTTACGCCATAAAACAAACTAACATTACTCTTCTACTTTAAAAAAAATGTGTGCAGTCAATGAAACCTATATCGAATATGTTGGTGATAATCAGAGGGAACAATAGGAACTTCAGAAAATCTGGAATCAGTCACACATCT
The DNA here is from genome assembly GCA_964020975.1 of Hermodice carunculata. Classification (NCBI taxonomy): domain Eukaryota; kingdom Metazoa; phylum Annelida; class Polychaeta; order Eunicida; family Amphinomidae; genus Hermodice; species Hermodice carunculata. The sequence goes on along the minus strand of OZ026622.1, from coordinate 76,177,931 downwards.
TTGACGATGAATTGAAGGATATGGAATATAAACCTAAATAAAATATTCGTTTATTTGTACCCAGTGACTCTACTCCCAATCTACCAGATAAATTAAATTGCGCTAAATGTAGGTTATTCGATTTAATTATATTCGTCGCCGTCTAATTGTCATATTCATAATTCTATCATGGTTTCCCCAGTCCGCTTGGAGGAAAACATATTTATTGTTGAATATGGTGACATATATTTTGAATTCATGATAACGTACCCTTACACGTGTGTGTATCCCTACACATTATCTCTCTCGTGTGTTTTGGGGCACCAGATAACTTTTTTTTTCTTTCTTCCGAAGTAGACTTCAAAGTATACCCTAAGAGTTCAGTTATGCCGCAGAGTGAGTGTTCTTCACCTTATTCCAAAGATCACAGGTGTTACTGACACTTTTAGGTTTTCTTTTTTTCGAAAAGTTCACAGAACCATTGAACTTATTTCAGTAATTTTTAAGACTCTGTGAGGCACGACTTTGAAATTGCACCTTATAATCATATCGATGATCTGCTATAAGACAATGCTAAGCCAGCACATAGGCGAGCTTGTCCAGATGCATAAGGTCATGGGGTCCATTTGAGTGAATAATACTTTCACTGGGTAACAATATACTACATGAACTATACAATTCCTATAATGATCTTCTGTAAGGGCTGTATGCAGATGATGATCATCATCTGTAAGGGCTCGCTGACGACAGTAGTGGTGGGACCTTGTACAAAGTCCGAGGTTCAAAGTGGCAAATTCGTGCAGTTCCATGTTCATTTAATAACTTGAGTACTATGTAAGTTGAGATCGTTACATTACGCGTATGAATGGGTCTCTGATATGATTGTGCTGTGGCTAATTTGTTTTATCTCTAAAACAACTAGTTTTGTGTTTGGATTTTTATTCAAGAATAAATGAAATTACGGGATGGAATTTGGCTACAGTATGCAAATGATTTGCCCTTGTTCCCATGATCTTAGATCGACTTGACTGAAGTACACATTGCAACGATTTTTGTTCCCAAAATAGCCAAGGTAATGGAAATCATCACACACACGCACACACACACGCACACACACACACACACACACACACACACACACACACATATCGGTGTGGGCCACATCCTACTGATGTCAGGGCTGCAACTCTGTTCCTTCTCTTCATTTCGCAGTACCGACAAATCTGTATGGTGGGTGTAATAAAATTCTATGAAAGAAAATCGGAACAGCGCGTTTTGCATGCGACTGCTCCCGGTTACCTTTGAAGAAGCAAGAGAATTTTGCGGTGCTACATAATATTGTCCTTTCGCCTGACAGCTCTCTTTTAGGTGGCTGTCCATGGATACGTTTGTGCATGATACCTACAGGACTAAATTTCTGCCACTGATACTAGACTCAGATTTTAAGGCAATGCCGAATGGTAATTTCAGGCCTTGGAACCTTTTTTTTCCCAGCAAAGTATTATATTCTTGCATATTACGTAGTATCATGCGATTGGAAGTCTCGATTGGCACGTTATATCGTTGCAAAAGCGAAAAATCTACTGTTTTGGTGCATGCTTAGAGGGCATTTATATAATTTGAAACTGCTCTGTAGTTTTGGGGACACCCTGTTAGATTGGTGGGAACTGAAATGTGTGCTTGAACATTTGTTTTGTTTTTCTTTTGCTTTTTGCTGGGGGAAAGGACTTTTCCTTTCTTTTCTATCTTTTCCTTTTAATTACCTTTGTCAGACCTATTCAATTCAAGCGTTTTGCATTGTATCCTTCCTCGACTCTTTCAGCTAAACCCTCTGAATGTGTGATAACACACTCCTGGAGCATCAGTACAGGCAAGGATACTGAATTGGTGGTCTTCATGTGCATGGTAGCTGCCACGCAACTGCTGCATGTTATTCTGGCCCTTGTAACGTTTTATGATTCATTTTGCAGCCTTGCTCTTGAGATTTTAAAGTAGGTACCTAAGGAAACATCGCCTTGGTGTCTTTCCTTGGCCCGCCCATATACAAAGTTTGATGTGTGTTTTCTGGTCCATGCGAAACGCAGGCAAGAGTCCTTGACGGCTGAAAAATCAATCGTACGATATTCAGTGCAAGATTCCACATTTACATGTTTCACGGTTGAAATTCTTGTTTTTCTCCATTTGTTTTTCATGTCCCCCGCCTTGCGACTACAAGTCTGACCTAATTATGAGTGAATTAATACCAACAAAATTGTCCCAATTTACTATTAAAACCCATCTTCACACACTGTCAAATATTACTACTACCATGAGTTAAACTGGTGATATGATGATGGGGAAAAGTTGAACGGAATAGATAATTCATTTTGGAATCACGAATAATTAATTGGGAACGACCTGCTCTGATTATATATATATGTTAAATCAGAACAGGTTGCAGTCGCAAAGCCAAAGTCAAAAACAGCAAAATAGTGTCCAAAGAGTGTGAAGATATGTTCCACCCTGTTATGAACATTACATATGGCTGAGCATTTTAGTTTTCACAGTAATTTACCAAATGTCTGTTAGATGGCAGCATCTGTGGGAGAGGAATGGCATGCATGCGTCAAAGGCATCCCCAAATACAGGTGTGGGCCAAAAGGCGTACTAACCTAGGTCAATAATAAAAGAATGTATCTTTAATTTAGCATCCATCCAGCCATATAATAATAAATTAACCCGCATCTTTTCACTATCCACATATTACTGCTCCTTATTCGGCATGAAAATAAAAGAATAACATATGGTAGATGCAAAGACTGAAAGCTGTTAAACTCGGTGTCAATTTCAAATATATCTCATGTTTGGGACTTCTAATATTAATAAACATAATGGCCATCATATGGTAAGGAAGCAGATATAGAGGTCAATTTGTTCCAAAAATTGTACATCCTGCAGATTGATTTTTGATAATTTTTGGCTTAAATATTCCAGCAGCCTTCCATCAGACCAAGCCGATTTATAATGACATTTTCAGTGTTGTGAAAAAATAAGGTCAAAGTTTCTTTATTGTTGTGAGCATCTTTTACAATTGCTACATTAAGTCAGTGTACATTTAGAAATGCAAATCCACCAGACCAGGCAGCTGGGAATATGCGCTCATGCATGTGGCTACATGGTGCATGGAATACCTTGTCTCATTAAGTGCCTGTTTTTTTTAGCAGTATGTATCACAATTATAATCATTGTGAAAACAATATTTAGCCCTGCACATAAGAAAACAACATCCTGAAACCACATTATGGCTCACACTTGTGCAAAATATCAACAAAATAACTTAATTTACATTGTATGTCCACGTATACCATGGTGACAAAACACCAAAGGGTACACCAATGGCATGATGGTGATATTCAATACAAGATCCCAAGTCAGAGAGTCGGAAGGTTTAATGTAAGATCCTATTGTATTTGTGTCTTTTTGTTTTGAATCCCTTTCTAGTAGTCATTTCCCTATTCCGCAGTCCGAACTCTTTACTCTCCATGAGCTAACCTGTCACTGTCTAACCTATATACATGTGGAAGTACTGTTATCCATATTGCACACGTTCTTCTTAGCACAAATAAATTAACGAGTTTTCAGCGGGTAACTACTCAGAACATGTTTCGGAGGCTATACCCGTACATGTCTCTCTGAGTAGCGGCTCCTTGTCTCAGTCAAATATTCAGCAAAGAGAACCCAAATAATTATTCATAAATATGAAAGTGGCAAAAAGTGAATTAGCTAAATATGTAAAGCTTTGCTTATAAATGCAGAGCTTCATTATGAGAGAAGAAAACATGTGAAGCAAAACATAATTACTGAATTTGTATTGTAAAGTTACAGACAAGAAAAAATGACTTACCCCTGAACCAGTATGTACCCCTTCTTTTTATAGCTTATCATAGCTAGTGTATAACTGAACTAGAAACAAACTGGGGCCTTATAGTCAGTCCTAGTGATCGAAAATAAACAGATGCGGCTAAACCACCTATACACACCAATAGAAATCCTAGCATGTACTGCAACAATCTACATCCTGCACCAGAAATGTAAATCAAATCCCATGATGACACCTACTCCTCACTTTAAAAAGTCTCCAAACAGTTAAGCTCGATTTCACTGCCACCACAGAGTCAATATTTCAACCTTATGTGTCCGGTTCGTGATATTTGAGAGAATACTGCCTATTTTGAACATCTTTATAATATTGAATGTATATGCATTTAGGCATGTTCGAAAAGAATTAAAGTTATAAGCTTTAATGTCAAAAACATGTTATAAAAACATATTTTTTCTTAACACGGTTTTAAGGACAATTAGAAAAATTTGCTACTGTAATCGGCCGTTGCTTGCTACATATATTACTCTTTTAAATTGCCTTTTTGACCTTTGGCCGCAGATTTCGCTGCATCAAATTGTCGTATATTTTATTGAATATCAACACAGCGTTGCTCAAAACTGTCTGATTCTTACAAACTTATAGAAACCTGAAGCTAAGAATGTAACTTAAGACGTTATTTTGCATCTGCTGCAATACCATCATCGACGTGATTTTTTATATCCGAAGACAAAGAAATTTTCAGGGTTGCTATAATCGTTTTGAACGCACATAAAATGAAAACTGTTGTATGTATATGTAAAAATAAAATTGACTTTCTAAGTTGTATTTTAAGGTGCAATTGAAAATTTGTGTAGCTTTTATATATTAGGAGTCTTCTTGTTAGAAATTGTCAATGAGGCCCTCTTTACAAAATCACCTCTCTCATTTGTGAATTATAACTTCAGAATTTTGTTTTAGAAAAAAATGCATGTCTGTACCAACCAAGTAGTGTTTAATGACAGTTGATTAATAAACGGAGATACAACGACACATCTAATACGGAGTTGCACTACACACTTCCAGATAGCTCTGCAACCTTACATTTTAAAGTACAGGAAGAAAGAAAAATATTCATACCTCATATTGTATCCAACTGACCGTGTTAATCCGTGACAACCGACCTGATAATAGCAAGCTACAACAAATTCCATGTATGAAATAAATAAATCGGCCGCAGCGGATTCCATTTAAAAGAGCTCAAGCTCACACACCTACAATTATCACAACCTTTCGTTTATTAGAATGGAAGGTAAGATATTACAAAATAGGATGTATTATGTGGGAAAAAATATAAATATGGCACATTTTGTAATTTGTGTCCATATTTGGAGGGAAACAGAGATACCTAGAATTTGTTTGGTATAATTTATTGACATAAGGACAGGAGAACGATGTTTTTGTATTCTTAAGTGTTGTTTGATATACATCCAAAAATGTGTGAGTTCAGCTATTTTTATTCCTTTTGATTTTTGCAAAGCTAATTAGAGAAGCTGGGTTGTTTTTGGTGCATTTCTGTTTTCTTAAGATTGTCGAAGTCATTGATATATACAGCTACAGCACATTGTTCAAGACAGGGCAATATTTCAGACTTTGAACAGAAATCACTTTCATCAGTTATTACATTAAATACACACTGATCATATTTCATATGCATGGTGGTGCATGAGATTCAGTTGCGAGTTTACAGTATGGTTGTCGTGTTTCACCCATCGTCTGTTGTCCATCCAAAATTGCATTGTGCACCTCTTCTCCAAGACCATTGGTCAGCTATTCCTCAAGATTGGAAGGGATGCAGCTCGGTATGTTAACAACAGGTTTGCTCAAATGGTTTAGCTCCATTGATTATTGGATTTTTTTCATGATTTTTTTGTGGAGTATGGTCAAGCTCCAGTGAATATTTGATTCTGCGTCAATTTATTACTTTGCAGAATCTCATAATATAAATCTCCACTTGATCCATGGGGACAAATTTTAGGAACCCCAGACCCTATCTTCAGGAAGACGCGCTGCGATTTTTCATTTGGTATAAGCTCAGCTAAGCTTGTACAATAGGTGGTGATTTATCTTCCATCTGTAAGTTCACATTTCATTTTTTCGACTTGTCCAAAACCGTTAGCCGGATTGATTTTAATATTTGTGGTGATGAACTTCAGATGGATTTCCACTAGGTTTGTTCAAATGGTCAAGCTCCAGTGATTTTTGTCCATTTCTATGAATCTGTTCATTTTTGTACTAAATTTTATATGTTACTAAAACCTTCTTTACACTGCTTAACCAATTGCTTCAATTGCATAGGTACAGTTCTGCGAACCCATATAGCTTCACTTGTTCAGCAGATGTCGTTTGTTTTATTGTATTATTATTTTTTTACGACTTTTTGTGGGATTTTGTTTTCCAAAACCGTCAGTCCGATTCTTCCGAAACTTGGTGAAAATGTTGCGGGGGGGGGGGGGGGGCATTAAACAAGCACATTCACTCGGTAGTGATATTCTGCATCCCTAATGATTCACAAATTTATTAATTTGGGTACTTGTCGGTGAATGCATGAATACCCACTGATTACTGCGCACGTGCACAGGGATTGCAATGGAAATTCGCATTCGTGACTTTTGCAAAACCGTCGACAATATTAACTTTCAATATGTGAATATGTACCCCTGGTGTACTTTTTGTCGCTTGGGTTAATTATCCAAAACTGATGGTAGCAATGACAGATGGGGGCATTCGTGACACTCTCTCTCTCTCTCTCTCTCTCTCTCTCTCTCTCTCTCTCTCTCTCTCTCTCTCTCTCTCTCTCTCTCTTTCTCTCTCTCTCTCTCTCTCTCTCTCTCTCTCTCTTTCTCTCTCTCTCTCTCTCTCTCTCCCCCTTTCTCTCTCTCTCTCTCTCTCTCTCTCTCTCTCTCTCTCTCTCTCTCTCTCTCTCTCTCTCGTCTCTCTCTCTCTCTCTCTCTCTCTCTCTCTCTCTCTCTCTTAATATGACCTGGAAAAAATTTGCTTATATGGTGCGAGAATTACAATGTGTTCTACCGGGCAAATGCCATACTTTATCAACGATTTCACACGCAAAGATCAAGTCATGTCCAGCCTAGCACTTCCTCAGCTGAAAACAAAAAGGAGTGATTATCTGCCTGTGATAAGTTATAACAGGAAAGAAAAGTAGTTGAAATAACAAGATTCTGTCTTGTTAAAAGAATAAAAAAGTAAAATAACATTTTTTCTCCTCATAGCAAGAAAAAATATGGTTATAACAAGAAAAAGAGAGAGATTAGGTTAATGCCATCAAGCTTCCGTGTTTTCCGGACAAACATAGGCAGACACTGTCACCCAGACGAGCTACCCAAAACAACCAAATTACAACACAGACCTGGTCCAGCTCCAACCAAATATATGAGTGACCTGCCTTATTGTTGGAAGGAATGTAGTGGCGCCAACCGAAAGAAACGTTGAACCGAAGATTCTCAGCCAGATGCCAATGAGAAACAGCTCTCCTGGATTTTGTTGCGGTTGATGTTATCTACAGGAGCTATGTTGATAAGTTTTGTGGTTTGGGGTTCGATCTAATGCAAACCATAAACACAATGGCACAATTACTTGGCAATGGCTAAACATATGGTTAATTGCTTGACGGAGCTTGCATTTTGTGAGCACAATATTCATATGAACAGTAACAGTGATGTTAAAAACAAAAATCAAAGAGAAAAATTAATGAATGGTGTTCACTGTCAGCGTGGAAGGCTTTGAAATAGATCATCAAACAGTCAAGAAAAGTGAAAATGCACAAAATTTGTTTAAAAAAATTGAAAATTGATCGCAATGTCACTCTCTCCGTCAATAACGTTCGACCGAGGCCCAGAAGTATCCCTCTGTTTTTTTACAAAGCAATCGGCGCGATAGTTGCGGATAAGAAGGGTTTTAAAGGTTGAAAATACAGCAACAATACAATTCGCTTAAAAAGCTTTAAAACACCAGAGCGTGACAATGTAAACAAACTTGGTGTATTTTCACCCCTCTAAGGATCTGGCGACATTTCCATTGTAAATATTTATAACTATGACAACAGTTCTGCTGAAGCTGGTCCTTTATAATACCGTTCTGGACGTTCACAAACGTCGGTTCTCAGAAACGGACCGAGGCACTCCAAATGTGGAACATTGCAGACAACTTCAAGAGAAGAGTGAGGCTGCAACACGTTCATCTGGGCCAGACGACAAGGCAAAACGAACGTGCCACACACCCATGTAGACGATAGACGGTTTAGACTTGAAAGGGGGGTGTTGTTCCAACATACAAATTGATGCGTTTGTATTCAGTATTGTGATGATTACAATTTTTAACAGAAATACCAAACAAGAGGACTCTGATAGTGCTCAACAGACCCTACATGCACAGGCTGAAGTGGTCTTGTGAACTTCCGAATGATATTAATGTCACCTCTCGTTTAAAGCCATCATCACTGTTGCTCACCTATTTTTCCGAATTTTGACAACTATTTAAAAAAGGAACATGACAGCACAACCACGTAGTGAACAGACCAGGCGGTGATCAAGCGCATGTACTTTTCGTGTAGGCATGAAGAAGATTCATCTTACGCTTTGAGAGAAAACGTCAAGAAAAGCGAAAACCAAAAAACTTGTTTAAAAATACGAAACAAAATTAACAGCGCCATTCGTTCAACAAATTGTGTACCAGAGATCTCCGGAAGCCCCCAATGCAATTTCAGAACAATTTGCTAAGCGAGTTTAGAGAAGAATGGTATCAGATTTTTCCAAACATAAGCAAACAAATTCATAAAAATTCCAAGAAAAAAACTTTGGAGCTTGACCATTTCAAAAAAATTGCTGAAGATCCGCACATGGTACACCCCACCCCCCCCTCCAAGTTTGAAGTGATTTTGATGAGTGACTTACGACTTACCATGCCATAATAATCTCTATTGATTTGCATTGTAATTAGTGGGCATGAATGCAGTCACTGATGTGTACCTAAACTGAATAAAAATCTCAAAATCAGAGATGTAGAATAGCATCACCAGCTGAATACTTTTATTAGCCCTACCACATGAAACATTTCCATCAAGTTTCAGAAATATAAAACTGGCGATTTTGGATAAGTAGACAAAAACAGTTTTACCATTCAAAAACGTCATTAAATAACCCTTGCAGCTCCGCCTGGTGAACAAATTAAAGTCTACGGGTCCCCAGGAGTGTCCTTATGCAATTTGAAATCAATTTACTTTGCCCTTCGCTACGAAAAGACGATTTTTTTTCCAGATTTTGCCCAAACATACATTTTTTAAAATTCCTGCAAATTTCTTAAGCGTGACAACTCAAAAAGGATTGGTAAAGACTCACGCACGGTACATCGCAACAAGTTTGAAGTTGTTCTGGTTGACAGTTTTCTAGAAGTCAAAATGTGACTAACCGTTGCAATTCACATTGACTTGCTTTGTAATTGATGGGAATGAAAACATTAAATGATAGGTACCAATTCAAAAAAAAAAAACTCTAAAATCAGAAAAGCAGAATATCACCGCCCAGTGAACAAATTTAAGCGACCCTCTGGTATGCTGCATTTCCACCAAATTTCAGGAGAATCAAATGATGGTTTCGCGGAAGAAGTAAAAAATAATTAAAAAAATATATATAACACAACAACAACAACAACGACAACAACAACAAAACAAAGAAGCAAACAAAAACGAAAACAAAAAACAAACAAAAACAAAAACAATCAAGCAAACAAACAAAAACAAAAACAAAAAAACAGCGTTCTGGTGAACAAATTCAGGTCTATGGATCCCTAGAAGTGTTCCTCTGCAATTTCGAAGGAATTGGCTGACGGATATCCGGGGAGTTTGTTTAAGCATTTGCACCAAAAACAATCCAAAAATCATTGGGTCATGACAATTTAAACAAAGTTGGTAGAGACCTACCCAAAGTACATTCCCACCAAGCTTGAAGAGAATATAACATCTGGTTTTGGAACAGTCGATTATGCGAAATGTGAATAAACAGATCGACGAACGACCGATCACCACCTATATCGCCTATAGATCAACTGACTGATAAATCTGCTGGGGTAAAAAGTAGTACGAGCGAAGAGCAGCATTAGGGAGCGCCCTATGGCAGGGGCCGGTTTTTGGTTTCCATAGCGATTTAGGTGTGACACTACCAGCTCTCCCCACCATATTTCCCAATACACATTGCAATACGGGTCATTCATTCACAAATCACAACGTGCTCGACAATATGTTGCCTTGTGTGTCTCGCAGTGCTACGTGTTAGTGAAAGATACAAGCCGCGACATGGTGAGTTCGTTTTTGCTTCCAATTTGATGTATTTATTCTCGTTAAACTCTGGTGAGGCGTGGAACAGGTAAATGTGGAACCTTTCAACGAATATCTTTTGATTGATTTTTTAACCGTCAATGACTCTTGCTGCGTTTCGCATGAACCAGAAAACACACTCGCATACCATTACATCAAACCTTGCACATGGACGGGCCAATAAAAGACACCAAGCCTATATTTCCTTAAGGACCTGCTTTAAAACCCCAAAAGCAAGGCCGGAAAATGAATCATGAAACGTTGTGAAGGCCAGAATAGCGTGCAGCAGTTGCGTGGCAGCAACCATGCACATGAAGACCACCAATTCCGTATCCTTGCCTGCACTGATGTCCCAGGAGTGTGTTATCAGCCATTCAGAGGGTTAGTTTAACTCTAAGAGTCGAGGAAGGATACTGTTCGAAGAGAATCTGCACATGCTAGGATACTGAAATAAACATACGATGGCCTCTGTATTTCCCATAGAAATTTTGAGCACTGGTTGCCAATGACATATTTTGATCGGCTAATTCAAATACAAGCACGTTTGAGTGGTATTTTGGCTTACTTCAGCTTTTTTTTCCCATAGCCTGTCTCGTCTCTCTCCCTTTGACCTAGTGGCTACTGCCAGTGTGGTAATTCATCCACTATCTGATTGGCCCGGTTCAGTATTGTACGTCCGTCACTTGCTGAAATAGATCCTACAAAGAAGAGGCATATTTTAGCACACACACACACACACACACACACCAACCCCCCCCCCCCCGCCCCGCCCAGAAAAAAAAGGAAAGCCAAAATGCGCCAATGAAAAGACACGGGCATATTCGACATGAAAACAGTCATCTATTGTTGTAAATAATCGACCCCTACACCAGCAAAGTGGTCATCGCATTATTACCACAATGATTTTTTTTCCAATGGATTTACTAAATATGTAATGTTGCATTGCTTGTCCCGATACAGAAAACTCGTCAGGACTCCGTAGCAGCTACTTTGCTGTTATATCAAAATTGAAGCTCGACCCAGGCAAATAATGATCTGGGTTTGACATATTGCGAACAATGTTCCTATCATGAATTTGGGATCGGCTTATTTTCAAGGTCTAATATTTGTCAAGCATCAATTGCTAAACTATTTTACCAAAGAATAAACCTCATCCAACGGTTTTTCACGTCTGCGGTTTTTTTAGTGTAAAACAATTTGACTTTTTATTGATCAGGTACATTCTCTGACTTCATTTGACTTGCATATGCATAGTTCTCAACCAAATACAGAAGCTTCTACATTATGCATACAGAGCGGTCCATTTGAGAATCTTGGAAATATGATAGATAGGCATTAAAACATTGGTTGGCTTGCTCAATGTTTTAATACCGATGCTTTTCGCAAAAAGACGGGGATATCAACATGCCGGGTACTACGACTTTGTTTCACGAACCCTCACACACATACGCACACATTCTGAAAAAATCACAAAATTTCTTTTCACACTGACAAAGCAATATAATATTTTTCTGTAGTCGGGTCAAAAATTGAAGTTGTGCACTTTCAATGTCTGCAACCGGCACTGCGTACTTATGATAAAAAACATAGAGGATCTTTTATGCTTTCACAAGTGATGTAAGAACACGTAAGATCTCATGTTTGCTACAGATGTGCATATTGTTCCATTAATAGGCCACAGTGTTTTCCGTAGTATCCTTAGCATGAAGTTTGTGATCTCAATGTCTCCTGAGTACATGGATTTTTCGATGTCAAATTTGGTACAGTAATGCATTGTAAGACAAAAGTTGGATGATTGTTTTTTTGGGGGGGGGGTTATTGTGACTTGTTTCATGGTTACTGTGACACACTTACAGTCAGTTTGACCCTGTCATCGCATTTTTCCCAAGTGCCTGGATGGATTTTTGCTCAGATTTGGTATACAGGTGCATTCTAAGAACAAATAGCTGATCGGATTCTCAGGTCACTGTGACCTAATTTTGATTATTGTGGCCTATTTAAAGCCCGCCCGATGTAACAATGATGTCTGCGAAATCCATGATGGATTCTTGGTCAATTTACATTAAGTTCAGCTGGCGCATCCTTTCGACAAACACATGAACTTTCCCCTTTGCAACTGCTTATTCGTGTTGAAATATTGCATAGGTCCTATCTCACATCGATATATATGTGGGCTATAACACATGTTATGTGGTTAACCTGTGCACCAGTTCCTACAATGGATAGCCGTGACATATCCATAAACAGTTCATTTTGGCGCTGTGACTTAGGTGTGCTTTGATTTTTTTCCAGAGAACTTAGCATACACACACCCACACGCACACGCACATGGATGAGGAATAGCGTGCATGTATCACACATATGTAAGGACCTATATCCATATTATAGTATAAAGCTATGTCGCTGGACAGCCAAGTTGTTGTGTCAATTGTCTTGTTCAGAAATATTTTTTCTTGAAGTATCACTTTGAAAAATCCTTTTTATATGCCCCGTCCCAGCTTCATTTAGCAGAAATATGGCATTAGCGACCTTGCGTCCTTGTCGTTCTGTTCATTATTTGCTTTGAAAATTTTGTTTAGGCCATCTCTGTAATGACTTATAGCTAGCTTATTTCTTTTAATCGAATGATTCCTACAGAGTAAGGGATCCATTTTATGAGTCCTGTCTAGCTAATATTTTAAAGACTAGTCTCAGGTATAATGACCATTTTTTCTGTATGCTTATATTATTTTGTTATCATTATTTTTTGCTGGGGAACAATGCAGCTCGCCATGAGACATCCGTAGGAAAAAGTACACCTCGCATTATATATGACATGTCATTACTTTAGCTTCCAATGTATCGGCCAGTGACTCTGTTGCCTCATTCCACCCATGGGCGCAATAATTATACTTCATTGAGCCCTCTACGGGTTTTTATAGTGCTGATTCAGTCACTCGATGTGGATGATGTGCAATTAAACAATATTATTACATGGATATAGTCCTTCGTTCATATGTAAAAAGATGCCAATATGATGTAACGTCAGCATAAAGCACTGGGAATAGGAAAGATATCAGCAAACGCTTTTAAACATGTAAGGTCACATGAAAAAATACAATAATCAGAAAACAATATCAACAAATGCACTAGCATGCAGGTCACGGCACGAATGCGTTTTCTAGGTATATTTACTAATTTATATCCACTTAGCATCCGTGGACCATTAGCTGTACATTTGTTGGCCAATAGCCTGTTATTTGTGTCTAGGACTCTTTTGTCACAACTGTATCTCATTAAAGTAGGCTACAGTAGTATGTGCAGATCGCCTGTCTTGGCAGCCATTATATGATCACAGCCCGTGCCAGTTGCTATACTGAATCATACATACACACACCATTAAGAATACATATGTCAATAAACAGCTTTCAAAGGCTTAATGTCACTTGTTTGAGTTTTGTCTAGTGAAATATATAAATGGTGCATCTGTTCAAATCATAGAGTCTGTTTCCAAAAGCAGTTTCATTTTATTCATACCATGCCATTATTTGTCATCGGTAATACTTTATATTGGATTTATGTTTCGCTAATATATAGAGGAAAATCACGGGATAAGTAGTTCCTTCCAAGAATTTCCATGAAATAAACACCCATGTGTGTCAAGATCACCTTTTGGTCCGGCGTGAATCTCAATCCAAACTAATACAATACTCAATAATCATTGATACCAACTCAGTGTCATTAGATTCTGACACTCTGAAGCCCCCCGGGAGGGGGGGTGGGTGTATGTCACTGCCTATGCTACAGGCTAAATGTGAGCTTAATTTCCTTAAAGTCCAAACATTACTTACTGTTAGTAAAGGAGCCAGCTTTTACATTCATTGCTTCCTTGCCCTGGATGCTCGTGGTTCCGTTTAGCTTTTCAGAGATTTGGATCAACAGAGTATTTAAGATTGAAGGCAAACGTGGAACACGTTGTGTTCTGACATACACGTTATCCTCAAACCAGTTATTTTGCTCGGTAATGTGACATCACATAAAAGTAATATAATTGTCAAAACCATCCATGCCGGCTTTTTCGTCAAGCTTTAGGTGAATAAACGAATTATATATTTTTTCCTTTGAGGCCACAGTCTTAACGTTTGGTACAAGGTAGTCCTATCGAAACTATAACATATTCTAACACATTAGCTGATTGGGTTTTCTTTTGCACAATATTTGTTGGGTCTTCTTACTCATCCTTGAATTTGCGTAACAAAAAGATGTTTTACTTTGCACAATTATACACAGGTATCTACTCCTAGATTATGACAGGAGTGAACTTGGTGACGCTGGAGTTATAAATTAGTTTTTCTCTGACGGTATACATTTCAACTGTGAGCCACCAAGCAAAGACACTTTCTTTGGGGTGGGGGGTGGCACTGACTATTTGTACTCTTTTGAAGCCGCTCAAGCTGCGTCTGGTTGTTTCTCTATACTTCGTTGAATATCATTTTGTTTGTTCTGTACTTGGCTCCAAGCTTTCACTCCTTCTGCTATATTTGAAGTTTATATTTGACACTCATATGTCTTTTTCTTGCCTTTTCAGTTTCCATCCAGAGTTAATGTATCTTTGCTTAAAGCGCTTCAATTTGTTGATCTTTCCTTTTTGCTATCGAATGTAGATTATGCCAATCTTCGTTTGCCGACCCAAGATTTAATTTTCTTTCCATTTTCCTCTAAATTTCGGAATGATGATCTGTTAGTGTGATCTCCTTATGATGGCTTCTCTGGCCTGATTAGAATTTTCCCCCAGTGTACCAGAGTTACGATTCATGTTCGCGTGTTTATTTGGAAATATATATATTTTTTTATTTCATTTTCAGTCATGGCATAAACTTTCAGATCCTCTTGGTGTTGTTTCCACAATCCCCAGCTGCCCCCCTCTTAGCCCGCTTGAGGCACTGTCAATCATTACATTTGAGTTTTTATCTTGGTACCTACAATTACGTCCAATATATTAAGCACATTGATATAATTATGTAATGGCAATCTCCATCATGCTATTCTCATAGTTTTCAATGTGATTGTCTTGTACAATCTCTTATTTTCATTATCACTACTTCAGATGTGTTTGACGGTGTAGTGGTGCTGGTCGACATTTTTTACAGGTCCAGATCTTCGTGAATTTGTTCCTTATTATAGAATTGTGATAAATAAGTTGTATTAATTGAAGTAGTATGAGGAGTAGTGGTAATCGAAGTAGTAGTCTTTCCATTGTTAATAGTGAAAGTAGCAGTGGGATAGCATACATAATCATTTATGAAACTGCGAGATGATATTGTGTAACTAAAGGGCTTGGCAGATGTTTGCTCTTGTTCATAAGAATTTCGTAACAAAATCAAATTCCAAAGGACAATGCCATTTTGTGTCAGTTGCTTCATTTTTCCTAATGCTTTGACCTGTAAGATGAATGCAAAGGAGATAATTGTGCCATCATGAATCAGTAAGAATCCAACACCAATTGCATATTACATGATACAGTGCTGTGTGGCGTTGAATAGAGAAGCATAACAGGGGATAAAAGCATGAAGTGTCAAAGAGCTGTGCTGTGGAGTAGAAAGTGTCTAGAACTTTCCTTAGAAATGTTTCTGTGGTAAAGAATAGCTTCTGAAGAAACTAAGCTCAATGACCAAAGCACATGTACAGAGCTGAAGAACGTAAGTGAATGACGTGGCTTTCGTGCATATGACATGGATTGCACAATACCTGCATGGCCACTTGCAATTTTCCTTCTACCGTTTCCACATGTAGCATGATCGCATTTGTACATGATGCTTACAAAACCTATTAGTGGCACTAGTAGATATGGTCTTAACATAGTGTTGCATGAAATGAACACCCCCAGCTGAAGATATTTCCATATAAATTTGACGGGATGAAGGTAAAAAGAACAACAATGTAACAAAGAAACCCATTGGTTTCTGTGCATTCGGCCATTGTAATGAGGAATGTATAAACTGTCAAACATTGACAGTTCAAACTTTAAACATTTGTATGTTGGGTGTCATCCATATTTTACAAGATTTCACACTGAACGCATATGTTTTTCAGCATTTGACTTTGCCAATCCCAACAGGTTTTTTTCTGAATTTACGGATTCATACGTGACCAATATAAGTAAAACATATACTACTATCAAAATAAAACATGCCACCTAAAGGAAATTTTATCACATAAGTGCTGCATGTATGTAAACTGTAATTAACACCTCCATAGTAACTAAAATTGAAAGAACTTAATGTAAACCAGCAGTAAAATACAGTTGTCAAATAATGTTTCTGCTGCCAAGCTTAAGACATGTCCACAGTGCTTAGTAATTACAAGAAAATATGACAAAAAATATAAAGGCTTCCCTACGACTGTAGGTGTATGTTGGCTTTGCTGCAAAGTTGCTACGTAAAAGCATTAGTGAGTTCATTCAAACCTAACCAAATCAAATTACATTATCAGTTGGCAAATATATTGATTCCTGTCACTGACATATATTCTATTGCATGCATTAATTGATTTTACATGTTCTAACTATACGAATGGCATTACTGGAATAAAAATGAATAGTACTCCCTGCCATATGGACAATTCAGTAGTTCATATGTCATTGACTAAAAACAAGCTCCAAAATTCATGATATTTACAGCAAATAGGTAGCAAAGAAAAGCATTTGTTACATATTCGGTGTTCAACAAGGCAGCAGAGAATTCTTACTAACATGGGTTTACACTGAATTGATTGGAAGGAACAAAGGAATGTTTTTATACATCCTGGGGCAATTTGGGGAGGCACTATGTCTTCGAGTTGTAATGTCTGCCCATCCTGATGTGCGTACATCGCACGAGCGTTTGTTACTGCGATAACTTCCAAAGACCTGAAAAGTTTGCCCAATCTTTTTACAGGAGACATTAATTGATAAATATTCCATGCAGAGATATTACATAGCACAAGGGTAATTTCATACCATTTTTAGGTCACTGTGGCTTTTCTTGTGGTAACCGTGACTTAGTTACCCTCATTTTTACTTTCCGACCACAGTTTCCTACAAGCCCTAATTTTAGGAAACCATAGAATGCTTAGTTTGAAGGCCATTAAAACTCTATCTTTGAGTACATAGATGGAAGTTGTTCCAAATTGCATCCCACATGCACTAAAAGATAAAGACTGGCTGATTTTATTCAGTGAGCTAATGTCAGTGGCATATGTTTACAGTCCATGATTCTGTGTACTGCAACATATGAAATGTGCCTGAATAGATGCTCTTCGAATTTGCTATGAAGA
Organism: Hermodice carunculata; assembly: GCA_964020975.1. Lineage (NCBI taxonomy): Eukaryota > Metazoa > Annelida > Polychaeta > Eunicida > Amphinomidae > Hermodice > Hermodice carunculata. Next base: position 76,160,433 of record OZ026622.1, on the reverse strand, counting down.
TACATACCGAGTAAAATATTATAACAATTGCTGATTAGATTTTTAGTTGACTGTGACCTAATGTTTGGTTACTCTGACCTAATCCATTTAACTTTGTTACTGCAAAATATTCAATCTACTTTGAAGCTTTTTAATGAGATTGTATTCATTAGGATTATTAGAAATGTATGACAGCGTTATAATGTTACTCCACTGCAACATGTTAACGAGCCATTTTTTTCACCAGGGAGGGATTTGTCACATTTGGAGGTATTGTGGGCAATCAAATCATAGGCCAAGTAGACAGAATGGGTTAACACAGGGATTTGCTTCAATTGAAGCTTTACAGTTTGGTTTTCAACTTAGGATGTTCTGTATTTCTCTGTTGACAAATGTATATTCAGCCCTGCTTATCGTATTTCATCAGCTGAGATGTATCAAGAAGGTGAATAGAGGTTTATTCATAGTTGTTCATGCTGAATGTTATTTTAGAATCACCGAATGTGGTTAAACCACAAGGGCTTGACTTTATGAAACTTTGTCACCTTTTCATTATATAATTTTTTTCTTCTATGTGTATTATGTTTATTATTTAATTTCCCTGACAGGCGCAATAAAAACACAGACAAATGGATCGTTTGCAAAGAAAAAAGCAAAATGAGCGCTGCTCAATTTAAAACAAAGAGACATCATCTGAGAGAAGATAATAAGAAAAAAGTCGAAAATAGACGTTATAATTATCACAAAAAAGCTTTCAAAATCGTTGAGGATAGTATAGCAGCCATGTTTTAGTTAAATTATTATGTAATCCCGTATTGGCAAAATAAAGAAATATTTCATCTGCAAGCTCGTTCAGTCCTAAATTATAATTATTTATTTTAAATTCCTACAAGACTTCTGAATTATCATTATTAATACAGTAGAATCAATATGAACATCTCCCGCAAGTTGTCACTAATCTATTTAATACAGTATATACATCAATATTAAATGGCTGACAAAGGATCCATGGTAGATATTTTCTGTGCAATTTTAGGTCTGGTGCTTAATTCAATTCAGCAGTCTGAACCGAGCTACATTCACAATACTGTCCAATAGTAGACCTGCATCCAAAATCCAACATACAAAGGTTTTGCATTGAACAAGGTGCATATGATATATTCGGAACGTAAGGCTTTTATAAAATATAACCTGCGTGAGAGAGGATTGCCTCTGCCAAAAAAAAAAAAGTCACAGTTTTTTGTCTTCAAATAATAATATATCATAATGTTATCTTTTCGCAAGGAAATAAACATTCCTGGCAATTTGTTTGATAGCATTTTAAGTCCAAAATTTAGTGGGGTTTCTATACTTCTCTCGAACTTGAAAGGACCTTGTGTGATCCTATAGGGAATGTAAGTCATGAGTTACTGATTATCTACGCAGGCTGATGAGCACTGCATACATTAAGAATTAGAAAAGCCATGAAAGAAATGGGCAGTCAACGTTTTAGTATATTCATTTTTCAAAAGTGCTCACAATCAAGTACCAAAATAAAAGAAGTATATAGGTCAGTTCAAATCTTTAAAAATAAACTTGTTACATAATTTTGTGTTACAATAGTAACATCTTTCTTGAAATAAAGGGATTTGGCATGGTGTAATTGCACTGCCAAGTTACATGGTATGAATATCATGAAAGATTTCGCAAATAAGAAAAAGAAAAGAAAAGATATAATACAATGTTTAACAATTATTGGCTGCATATATTTGTCAGATATTTATACTTTAATGACTCTTTACTCTTGCGTAAGGATCTCGGGTGATGCAATTTCACTGCAAATTCACATGAAATGCATAATACTATGTTGAACGTTTTTTGATTCCACCTCTATGTTAGATATGTACACTTTAATGACTTTGTACTTTTCTGATTTCGACGAGATCTTTTTCAAGTGAATGAATCAATTGATGAATTTAAAGAACATAGACATGTAATATGGTAATGTTGATGCATTTTCAAAACTCAGTCCTAATTTTACATATGTTGTATTTAATTGTGAACTCGGACAATACCAATCATTACATCAGAAGCGGAAGCGGCAACTTTTGCCATTATGACACATGATGTCCTTATACGCATTTTACAGACGATACTAAAACGTGTTACATGGCCTCAGGAAGCGAAATTATCGAACCAAGGACCTTCAAGCTTTCATACACCTGCTTTGGAACTATCAGAAACCAGACACGTTCAGACTAAATTACATTAATACCGCAGAGAATCCGGCAGACGCAGTTTCCCGAGGGCTTCTGTAATATTGGTCAGATACTCTGACACATATCTATGGACATTTTTATTGCAACATACTACTTGTCAAGATTAAGCTTTTTCTTCTTCACTGATTGTATAATTATCATTTCTACAGCCTAGTTCCTTTAACAAGGAAATCACTTATAAATCGAAGGCTGCTATTGGTTATTGAATACCAAAAATACAGAAAATTGTTAATTTTGGTCAGTCTGTAAAATTGAAGCTGACCCATCAGGACCTGTATTCGACTCAATGAAGAGTAATAATATAATAATAAGTCAAATTTATATGGTCCAGTTATTATCTTAAATCAAGTTCACGTTCAACACACAAAGAGATGTTATACTTTTATTTGTGTTCAATATCATAAAGTATCATTGTTTTGTTCAATTACTATATTTTCTTCCGTTCATGTCCAGCACTATGCAAATATTAAAAATTATATTGAATACATCCCTGTACATCTGCAATGGTAAAAACTGTGGGTATCACTGTGAAACTTTTAGTTTTCTTCATTTGTTGTTCTGAATATTGGTGTATGTAGCTTTACCAGCTCTTCACAAAAGAGTTATGAATAATGGATGGTAGGGCCTTTGTGCTGTGGAAAGATACTAATTACTATAGTCAATCAAGAGTGCTGCAAAGGTTGAGGAAGTTGGTTTGGGACCACCAATTGTTTTTTGTTGATGGCTGTCTGTCTGAAGTTTGGAGTGAACGTGTTTTCTCATGTTGGTTTTGCACGATCTATGTTAAAAGATTTGGTGATTCTCGGGTCTTTGCCTTTGTTTTTGTTAACTTTACTCTCAATTTTGGGTTTAAATTCATGGAAGTGGATAATGTGTTTCTGAACTAATTGATAATTTTTGTGCTGTGGGCTCTGCACCAAGCTCATGGTTTTAATGGAGGTATGACATTTGGTGGCCTAAATTCATGCATATCACGAAAAAGAAGTAGAACCACTTTCATTTGCTCTTGGGTTTTCTGACTGACAATGCAGGAGAGTCTAAGATATTCGACTTCCATGTCATTTTTTTGTGTGTTTTTCTTCCACTCAAGTGGTAAGTTTTGGTTTTGGGGTGACTGAGCTTATGTTTTTTTATGGAAGTTGACTTAAGTATGCAGTTTGTCAAAGTGTTTCAAAGGTAAAGGGGACTGCTTTGGCACCGCCAGTTGCCTTCTGTAGGTGGTTGCTCGTCTCAAGTCTGCAGTAAAATTCCTTTCCTTATGTTGGTATTTGAGGATGGATGTCGATGGCTTCGTGATTCCTGGGTCTCTGTGTTTTGCTGTAATTAACTATGCTCTCATTGCTGGGTTGAAATGCATGAGTATGCATAATGTTTTTTCTGACTTGTTTTCTATATGTGTTCTCATGTGGATGGCAATTTTTATGTGACATGGTATTCTCTTAGTTAACAATTTTCCGTCTGTTGACTCAGTTTCCCAATTGCCACCATGTGTTTGATTGTTTTATCCCATTGAGCATTCTACAGGTTCGTATCGTGCTGATCCAGTCACTACATGTAGATGATTACAAGGTAACAAAATCATGTAGCACTGGAAATATTGAAGCCATCAGCGAATAGCATTTAACGTCCAAGGTCACGTGACAAAATACAATGATCAGAAAACCAATTAGGCAGGAATACTAGATAAAAATCACTGCATAAAAAAGTGTTGTCTCTATAACAATATTGCCTATTGATGTAGATTCTTAATCATTGGCACTGTGACAAGTACATTTTCCAGTAGTAGCCACTCATCAACATCCGTTTATTATCCTTAGACCAATAGCTAGATATACACCAAGCAGCTCATAACCTGCAGTATCCGCTTTGTGCTCTTTCGTCAAACTTGTGCTGCCATATATTATACAATTATGGACTTTTGCTGAGATCACTGGTTAGTTTTATGGACCTGAAAGAAGAATTCTGACCGAGGCCGAAGGCCGAGGTCAGTATTCTTCTTTCAGGTCCATAAAACTAACCAGTGAATGAAGCAAAAGTCCATAATTGTTTTATTTTATGAGTTACATCGAAAGGAAGCAAATATCTAATACTGCTTTATTTTAGAAATTACATTATAAAGTAAAAAAAGACAACGTCCAGTTTTAATATTTTTGCACGTGGCAAAGCTGAAAATAGTTTAATGACTTGAGATGGAGTGCCCAAGTCAGCGGAATCGTAATAGTGATTTGTGGGCGTGGCCAAGTCATTGGAATCGTAATGTCTAGTTCCAAGTTTATCGCCAGATGGCATGACTTGGCCACGCCCACAAATCACTATTACGATTCCACTGACTTGGGCACTCCATCTCAAGTCATTAAACTATTTTCAGCTTTGCCACGTGCACCGTCGTAACCAATAAGATTACGGTAATCTTGAAAGAGTCACCAACTCATAAAATAATGTATCTTACGGCTGTGTAGACTACCGCATTCAGGCAAACCTACCTCTGTTGATCCATTCTTTTTTTTAAGAATTAGGAGGTGGCACAGCAGGTATGTGCGTTTTGCGTTTTTGGTATGGTGAATAAGGCAAACATTGCTGGTTCGAGACCCGTCAGTTCGGTGATTAATATATATATATATATATATATATATATATATATATATATATATATATATATATATATATATATATGTATATATATATATATGTATATATATATATATATATATATATATATATACATATATATATATTGCGCTCTTGGCTGATGGGCAGCTTTGTACAGCAAATAATCCGTTACAATTGCAATGAGGCAATTGTAATGGATTAAATATAATGAACTTAGCCATCGTAGTTACTGCATTCATACACAACTACCTTTACTGAACCATTCTTTTTCAAGGTTGGGCGGTATTTGATACTGTGGATATATACATTTTCCATTTTAGGCTTCGAGGTTGGTGCCGAAGGTCACTGCTTGGAGAAACGTCAAAAACAAATTTTAAAAAAGATCAGCATTATCGTCAGTAATAAAAGTTACAATGTTGTGTACAGACTGACTGTTTCAGTAGTATTCATATGATCAGTGGCTATGTGACTCGCTCCCCTGAATTTATTAGTCTTTTTCTTTTGCTTTCCTATTAAGGTCATTCTAATCTTCGTATGCTGATCCAGGAATTGGCGTCTTTACCGTTTTCCTCTAAATTTTGGAATGAAGGCTATACAGGTTTTGAGACGTGCTTAGAACTTATTCCCTGGTGCACCAGAGTTCTGCGTGTTTATTCAGAGGTATTCATTTTTCACATTAGTTTCAGGAATGACACAGATTTTCAGATTTTTTTTGTTCTTTGTTTTAAATAACTTCTTATTGATTTTGTATCCGCCTTTCCAGATATTTATTTTCCTCTTGTGTGACCATCTGCTGCACTCGTACCTAGGTAAGCTTGTTGGAGGAACATTGCATTATTACGTTTGATACCTTTGGTACCTTTCATCAAGTCCAACAGTTGTGCCTCTAAAACTCTGAAGATTTAATTAATGATTTAATAGCAATCTCCATCACGCTATCACAATTGCCTTAGTAGCTATGTTTTCTTCACAGTAAATGTTTTATACACTACATATGGTATTGATCAACATGTTTCGCCACAACATATGCATGTAAATATTTGTACACATGTCTTGATTTTTATCTATATTCAACTTTTCTCTTGACTGATGGCTGATAATCATATCAGCAGAAGTAGTAGTTATGGTAGCACTTGTAGTAGTAGTAGTGCCATAGCATACTCATCGCTTATAAAATTACAAGATGGCTCTCTTGAACAAAAACAAGAAGAAAAAAAACAATGAAGGATTGCTCCCTTTAGGTTTTTTTCACAATCTTACTCCAAAGGACAATGCCATTTTGTGTCACTTGCCCCATAAACCAGATGGAGACAATGCATTTTTCCCAATGTTGAACTGTAATATGGATGCAACGAAGATAATATTGCCATCGTGGAATCTGTAGGTTCCAACAGAAACCGTACTTTGCATAGTACAGTGCTGTCTTGGGTTGAATAAAGAAGCATGACAATTTTGAAAGTGTGAAGTGTTAAAGAACTGTGTTCTTTTTTGTACCAGTTCTATGGAGCTTTCTGTGGAAGGCTTTTGTAAGGAATCCCATCTGAGGAAACCAAAGTCACTGACCAATGGATTATCTGCATATTTACTTGTAACCGTTTGTGTAAACTGCAGCAACGAGAGAAAGACTTGAAGGTATTGGGTGTGAGTTATGACATCTACCACTTTTAACCGGAGAAATTAAAAAAGGGAAAACAGCCAGTATTTGGTAAGATGATGCAATCTTAAATTATGCATAATATATTATGAGTCCTGTCACGTAAAACATACAGCCAAGATTTACTCACAGGCTACGGGGCTGTTGCAAATGATTTTGTTTCAAAGTACATGTGCTCAGCTGAAAAATACAAAAGGATGAGATGAAATGGTTCTCGTTTATGGCATGGTTATATATTGCACATGTATCCAGTAGAGCTGTATATATGCAACTTATGATATCTGTTTGTACTATTTTTTTAAACCTTTCACATGTAACATGATCGAAATCGTACATAAAGCTCTGAAAACTCAGAAGTGCCATCAGTAACGATGTACTGAACGTGTTGTTTAAAGAAACGAACATCCCCAGCTGAAGGTATTTGAAGATCAAGGTATGCCTCACTTTGGATGGATTGAAGGTAAAACTCACTGTTAATATTGTCTTAGTCTACAAAATTAATCATTTTTGTCTGTGTGTACGACCATTGTAATGAAGAACTTCCATACTGTCAAATGGTGAAAGCTCAAGCTTCAAACACTTAGAACTGGGTGTGGATTGTCAGTCACTCTATACCAGATTTAACATTGAAAGTACATGTTTATGCTTCCGACTTTACAATATTTTTATATATATTCTGAAAGGCCACAATAAATATGCAAGTTACAGGAAATTGATTACATCTGTGCAGCATGTGTGTAAACTGCAACGAAACTCATAAAATAACGAAAATTCAGAGAACTAATGTATTATGAAAGTAAAATACAGTGTCCACATAGTATCTCCAATGCCAAACCTAAGATATGTCCACAGTGCTTTGTGATGTGAGAAGAGCAAATAAAGTTCCCTGTGAGACTGTGGATGTGTGTTTGCTTATATGCACAGTTGCTAAGCAAAGGCATGGGTTAGCTGATTCAACCTTTAAATAGACTGGAATCAGCTGAGTTCTTTCGGGCGTCAATGATACAAAGAATATCTAAATGGCATTGCAGAAGATACATATGATTCGGTAGAAAATGGCGGCTTTGTCTGTCCAATTGTGCCCCCCACTCTGCAAAAACAAACAAACAAATTATCTTATGGGACAGTGATGATATATGTGTGACAGCAGGACTTAAAGGCGTTTCTCGCTACATGCACAGTGGATATACTTTCCTTAAGTTCATAATGGTAAATAATATATTAGTTTTCAGATATTGACTGTCGGCACTGACATGTTTTATAACATGCACTAGCTGACTTAACATGTTTTTACTTTCAACGGACCTTACATAATATAACTTGTAAGTCACTTTGGCTGTTTTTGTTAAGTGTGACTTATTTATTCTCAATTTAACTTTACGACCAAAGTGTCCTACGTGTGCTATTTATAGAACACAGTAGTTCGCCTAGTTTGAACTTTGGTTACGACAATATTTTTTGAGTAAATGGATAGATTGTTGCGAGATTTTGTACACATATAAATAAAGAGACAAAAATTAGCTGATTGGAATTGGTGTTTGATTGTATGGTTACTACGACACATTTATAGTCAATTTGAGTTTTCACCGTAACGTTAAAAGCACTTGGGCAGATGCATCTCAAATTTGACGCAAAGATGCATTCTAAGGAAAAATTATTAGAAAATACCTGATTAGATTTTTGCTTGCTGTTACTTAATGCTTGGATTGTCTGACCTGGGAAAAAGTCGGCTTTGGTACTGCAATATCTTCAAATTGCATTGAACAATTTCGCTCAAAATTGTACTCATCAGTGTTATTAGGAATTCATGACAGCATTAGAATATCCCTTTAGTATAGCATATGCAATATCTTCAAATTGCGTTGAACAATTTCGTTCAAAATTGTACTTATCAGTGTTATTAGGGATGCATGACAGCGTTAGACTATCCCATAGTGTGATATATACATTGGTCGCTTTGCATAACACATAAAGCTTTATCACATTTGATAGGTCTTTTGGGCCATCAATTGATCAGTCACATGGGCAGAGCAAGGTATGCCAGTGATTACTTTCAATTAGAGCGTCCTAGTTGCTTTTAAAACCGAGGGTGTTCCATGTTTCTCTGTTCGGGGGGGGGAGGGTTATTACATTAGCTTATACATAACGAAAAGGTGAATGGAGTGTTTATTCATAGTTTTTGTTTATGAACAGTTTATATGGTATTTTAGGTGCACCCAGTGTGACGAGACACTAATGGTGTCGCACGATTATTGTACTCAATGTTCTTGTCTGCATCATAGTGGTATCATTTGGCTGCTGACATTTTTATTATGCAGTATTTTTTTTAACTGAGTTTCTCTTCCCAACGACAAAAAAAAGTGATTGGCCATTTGCAAAAAAATATGGAGTCAGCGGGTAAATGGAGTAGTTGCTACGAGAAAGGTTGCTAATCGATGAGCACCGCGAAGCAGGGATAATTTTCGTTAAATTTTCACGTAATTCAGTATTGGCAAAGGAAGGTTGGATTCCATATGCATGCTCACTCGTTACTGAAGGATAATTGTTCATTTTGTATTCCCCCTAGACGTCTGCATTTCTATAGACAGCACAAAAGAATCTATTTGAACATCTACTGGACGAGGCCACTAATCTGTTTGATACCATATATATGTGATAGATACTGAAAATGGGTCCTTGATTAATATGTTGTTTCCAATGTCAGGTCTAGTGCATAGTACCATCTTTTAGGTCTTTCAAAGGAGCTTCATTAATTTTACTCTGCCGCTGGAGACCTGCTCCCTATTTTCAAGATACAAATTACGTTCTTGGGTATAACCAGGTTCATATAATGTAATCGAAACATGACCTTTTGTCAAATATATTTTGGGTGAATAAGAATTATCCCAACAATAAAACTCATATGTTTCTTCAAGTATTAATGTATTCAAGTGTCTTTTAATAAACATAAAGTTTCCTGCATTTCTGTTAAAATATCTACCTTTTTTCTTCAATTTCCATCCACGTTACAAGAGCCTTGTTTGATCTCAGAGGAAATTAAAATCACTGGCTGACTGAATATGTATACAAGCTCAAGGGTTCTACATACGTTGAGAATCACACAAACATGAAAGAGAGGAAATTCAACCTTTTATTATATACATTTTCGAAAATGGACAGAATAAAATACCAAAACTAAAGAGACATTCAGTTCAAATATTTAACACAAACTCCTTAGCTGATCGTGTCTTACTGTAGCCACATTTTCACATTAAAACGATGTCGTGTGATAAAATTCCATTGCTAATTGACGTGTTATGAACATTCTGAAGGTTTTCTTCAAAAACAATAAACTTGTACTATTTGAACGCTTATTTCCAGCACGTGTATATCAGAAATATACACTTTCATGACTTCTGTGATGCGGAAGAGACCTTTTACAAATGAATAAAAGAATGAATAAAAACATATAATATGGAAATTTCAAATATTTTTCAAAGTTCGGTCCTAATCTTTACATCTGTGGCATACAAAAATGATCTGGAACAAGCGAAGGTTTAGTTAGAAGAAGTCATAATTTTATTCTCTGATTACTATCCGAAAACAAGCTCAACAGACGAAAATATTTTATTGATACCTTAGCATGTTTATGAAATTTAATCGTTTGGATCAACTACTGTGTTTCGTTATATTGATGTGCAGCACAACCGCAATTTTTGACGTTGTTTTGAACACATTCTTCATCACCAGCAATAGTAAATTAAACACTCTGTGTACCACTGCCCAACGTTTAGTACTCTGGCGTTCCCATGTGGATTGCCACCATGTAGCTCAGTGTCGCCACCTGCAAAAATAACACAAATAACCATAACACATATAATAATAAAACTTTACTAAACAAAAAAATGATGATGATGATAATAATAATAATAATAATAATGATAATAATAATAATAATAATAATAATAATAATAATAATAATAATAATAATAATAATTATTATTATTATTATTATTATTATTATTATTATTATTATTATTATTATTATTACTATTATTATTATTATTATAAAATTAACTGTTCGTTTGACCAATGGTGTGTGTCATTTCCGACTTTTAGGTCTTAATTACTCATGTAATGGACAAACCATAATGTGTTTTCTATGTTTTAAATATGATACTGGTTCATGCATGTTTAGTTTGGTTCAAACGTATTAATTTAGTCTGGTTAGCCCTATAGTACATCGAGATGATTAAAGTGACCGGCATACAAATCTTTTAAGAAGGAAGTACATAGTCAACTGCTTTTCATTCAGGTGTGAATGAGACCAGTTGGGACTGTGGTGTTGAAGGAAGGGAGTGTTCATGTGTCCGTGTAGACAACTGCACATCACGCAGGTATAAGTTAGACCATGTGAGGCTGTGCTGTTGATTTCAAATATTTTTCAAAGCTCGGTACTAATTTTTTCATCTGTGGCATACAACAATGATCTGGAACAAGCGAAGGTTGAATTATAAGAAGTCATAATTCTATTCTCTGCTTACTATCCGAAAACAAGCTCAACAGACGAAAATATTTTATTGTTACACTTGCATGTTCATGGAAGTTAATCGTTTGGATCAACTACTGTGCTTCCTTATATTCATGTCCAGCACTACCCAAATGTTTGACGTTTTCTTGAATGCATTCTTCATCACCTGCAATGGTAAACACTTTCTGTATCAGTGCTCAATGTTTAGTATTCTGGTGTTCCCATGTGGGTTACCAGCATGTAGATGAGTGTCCCCACCTGCAAAGATAACACAAATAATCATAAAACATGTAATAACAAAACTTTACTAAACAAAAAAAAAAAACAAAAAAAAACCCCAAGAAAAAAAAACAGCCGTGTATCATTTATCAAATATTGCATACATGATAGTTGTGTTTATGTAATTGCATATTAATAATAATAATATTAATAATAATAATAATAATAATAATAATAATAATAATAATAATAATAATAATAATGATAATGATAATGATAATGATGATGATAATAATTATAATGATGATGATGATAATGATAATAATCATCATCATCATCATCATCATCATCATCATCATCATCATCATCATCATCATAACTGTTCGTTTGACCAATGGAGTGTATCATTTCCGAATCTTAGGTCTTAATTTCTCATGCAATGGACAAACCATATGTGTCTTTAATGTTTTAAATATGATACTAGTTCATGCGTGCTTAAAGTGACCTGTAATCAAAGCTTTTAAAAAGGAAGTGCACAGTAAACTGCATTTCATTCTGGTGTTAATGAGACCAGTTGGGACTGCTGTGCAAAGAAGGGAATGTTCATGCGTCCGTGTAGACAACTGCACATCATGCAGGTATAAAGTAGACCAGGTGAGGCTGTGCTGATGAAGGAAAGGTGTATATGTGTTTATGTCTACAGTGAGGAGCTGCACGACCACCGGAACGTGAGTAGGAATTCTGTGATGGGGAGAGGGCAATAAATGTCTTTCTAATATTTAGGTTATGAACTGGTAGGTACACTAACTTTGCGACCCACGGTGTAACTGATGGTTAGCGGTATGTTGATTGTTTTTTACTTTTACTGTTCTACCTCTTGCAGCTCATGCATGCTTCAAATGCAACTACTCTGGATTAAAGAAATAAAGGTTAAGCTCATATGAACAGTATTTTGGCCATCGGACCTTCGTGTTTGCTAACTCTTATAATGCATGTATGAAGCAAGACATTAACATATGAGAGTCGCTAGCATACATTTGATTTAAACTAGTACTAACTTTCCTTGGTACCTGGCAAGTCAGGAGAGAGATGTTTTACATCGTACTTCATTTCATATAAATTCATTGGTATAAATATGAAGTTGGTATATCTAACCAGGACTTCCGGTTTTTTATTCAAGTTGTTTGTTGACTGACGGGTTTTATTCAAAAATGTTTTTTTCTTTTTCCAGAATTTCGGTGAAGTTTGTGTGACATTGATGAAAACTATTGTCCACTCCTTTTTTCGTGACAGTCATCTTTAAGTTTTTAATGTGGTATCTTATCTTTAGATATTATTCAGATAATATATTGCTTGGTGAAAATTCAAGTGACATGTATACCACTCTTAAAACAGAGCAGCCCAAACTGAGAACCACGCTTGGGGACATATGCCACAACCAACCCATTCAACGAGAAGTTGAATAGGAGCTGCAAAAATCAGGAAGGATACGAACACAAATGATCTGGCACAGAAAGGCATAGACACATATTTTCATATACCATGGCAGCAAAAGACCCCCTGCCAAATATGAAAATTTAATAATACAGTAGTTTGTCCATACCTATACCACCAGAGCCCTGTGGTCCGACGTAATAGTGTCCAAACTGATGATTAAACACCATTATGAACTCATGGTAGTTCCCACAGAGTATTCATTGGAAAATGTCAATAATTTTCATAGAATATTGCTTCAGCAAATTGAATTGGACAAACACACCTGGTTAGAGCATGAGGACGTTCAAACTCAGAGACGCCAGAATGCCCCGAAACCCACTTGATTGCTATTGTTAGGCACCATGGTTTGTGTGCCATATCAAGATGACAAATATACCTCAACGGATGACCGTGGTTCTCCAAGCGTTTTTGTGTACACAGTTGTGTATACATTTTAAAGGCCACAGGGCATCAATACCATCAAGCAATTTGTAATAATCAAGTTTACTGTCGTCCTTTTTTCCAGCCTCACCAGTACTATTTTGTCCACATTCAACAATGCAGCCGTTATCGGCCTCAATCCAAAATAGAGGTCTTCAAAGTATGAATCAGTAAATAGTGGCAGTGCACCGTTACTACAAAATCATGGATCATCGCTGTTTGCCAGGCGATGATACTCCTGAAAGGAGATAGGTGCACACTTGGCATGCCACCAGACATCACAAACTTCACAACATAGTACCTTTTGATTAGATTGGACTGCATTTTCACACAATCCACATGGATACTAGAAACTGGGTTTCCTTGTTGTTTTCGGTAGGGCCTAGTTTTATACGAATGTCCCCGCTAATGTCTTTGATGAGCAGCAACATACAGTGGGGTGTCGATGTTTGTATACCACTTGTGAGCGGTGCCATCTTTGTTTCCCTTCTCCATCCGGGACATTGCTTTTCACGGAAGCGCTCAACTGAGTGTGTGCAACCGATCCATAAACTTTCTCCACAGTATCATCATGGTCTAATAGTGAAAATCGCAACTTCTACAGGGTCCAAGTGTCTTTTTAATGCAACAAACAATCAATATTATGTAGACAAGTGTGTCTGTTGGTGGTCGAAGTAGTAGCTTTGCATTAGGGTATATGCGGATCTATAGCCTGCAGGGGAAGACAGGCATTTGTGCCACTAGTGCTCCATGGCACGCATTGCAAAGGAACTTTAAGGGATGTCCTTTTATTTTTTACTTTATTTATTTTTTGGGTTTGGACAAGTGAAATACAGGAAATGATCAAACAAGTCTTTAAATGTGATACCTGCATGACATGTCTTGGAACTATGGGATAAATTACAGAATACATTGTCAATAAGAGATGCACTTATTTCAGAGAAACAAGGAGGAAAAGTAATTTTAGGTAAGAAGTCATTGTTCAACATAAGGACAAGGGAATCTGAATATTTTTCTCTAGTGTTTGTTTTCAAATCATTCATGATCAATTTGTCGGAAGGCTCAGCAGATAAAGTAGAGATACAAAGGGACAGGTCATTCAAGAAACGTTTGTCGGAAGGCTCAGTAGATAAAGTAGAGATGCAAAGGGATAGGTCATTCAAGAAACGTTTAATGCCCTCATTTCGGTCCCTTGGGGCCTGCACACGTTACAGAGTGTAACTTTTTTTTCTGTAAATTGTTACCAGTAATATCGATAAACTGTCCTTCCAATAAAGTATTAGGTACATAAAGATCTCGGGTATGATGTTGCAATTGTTTGTGTAGATATACCATTAGGCCCCTATCGGTACTACAGGTCGCTTTTCGTGGAATAGAGGTATATTTTTAAGGGTATACGATGTAGAATCACATTTTGCACCTGCAAGCCATGTCTCTTGCAGACAAATAGCACTGAATTCAAAGGAATTATTTTAAAGTTCATCCAATAAAATTTTCAGTTTATCAAATTTAGAGTTAAGACACTGGACATTTAAATAAAGGACATAGAAGGTTTGGGAATGGGGTTTTAAGAAATCAAGTGGATGCCCAGTATCAATGTAGGGAGAGTCTGACGAGAAGAATTTTGCATTGTCAAGATTATGAACATTATGTAGTAGATTGTTGAGATTGTTTCGCGTAACGCCACCAATATGCTGTACAGCATTGTTTACAAGCTCACTAATGGCCATGACAATTATTGCATAACTTGCATAACTTTAAAGTATAGTGCACCATTGAGAATACTAATGTCACCGAGTTTGCAAAAGTGTCTGACATACGCAACTGAATAATGTTATAAATGATTCCAATTTCAGAAATGGAACAAAATGAACTATGAAAAAGTTGAAGCAGGACAGACACTCACTTCTGCTCATGTATGTCCCCCAATATAAAGAAAACAAAAGAAAATAGAGTAGTCCGTGTACATGTATCATGTGGCCAGGTGTACCCCATTGGAATGGGATGAGCACACAGAAAAAGGGTCTAAGTAAGTACTCATCAGCAGTCACATCAAAAGTATTAAAGTCTATTATCTTTGGCTGCACATTCACATGGGCTCGACTAGTCAACAGTGCATGATGCAAAAACACTTATATTGGAGTCAATCCTCAAAGTCCATGGACAACATAAGTTTTACTTATGAGAAATGTCAACACATTAGTTAAGATGCCATGAGTGTCTGTGGCAAACATTTATATGATTTGATAAAGTGGCTTCCTGTAAACATAAATGATATTTTAGTGTCAATAGCTAGGAACTTTGTTATCTCATCTTTGGTTGCTTCAGGGCACTTTGGGTCCTGTCCCTGGACTGTTGGCAGCAGGTATGGCCATGTCTTGGTATATCTGGTGCTTGATCTAGCCTTCAGCTCAGGTAGAAGGTTTCTCCTCTGGTTTAGTATATCCTTTTTTAGGGTTCTGATGACACAGGGAAGATCAGGCGACACTGAAATATTCATCCCTGGGACTGGGTTGCCCTTGAGATGGCGAGCTCCTGTCAACCAAGCGTTGCTCCAAGTCGGTGAAGCAGATTATAACTGCAACATCACTCTGCTGGTTCAATCGGTGACAGACTGTGATCAATGTGGAGTCAGCATCACTGGCCTTAAAGGGACTTTTTGCTAACTTGATGCATGTTTTCCTGGTGTAAGTAACATTTTCGCCAGCTGCACCCTTCAGCCTACTTATAATCGGCGGCCATTTCCTATCATGGACATCTTTGTCTAGAGCTTTCATGGTCAACACGGTGGAGACGCTGCGCATTTTGCTTGACAATATTGGCAGAAAGTCTGTAACTATGGCCTACACCCTGTCGCCTAGATCTTGGGTGCTCTTTTCTGGGGTAGTGCATTCATCATCTAGCGCAGTCAGCTGTGTAAGGGCATTTTGCAGACTAGTTCTGAAGCCAGCCAGTTTATCATCCCACTATTCCCTTAAAACAATTCTGATGGCCTCTGATTTAACATATTTTATTTCGCAAAAACAAAAAGGAAAAGGGTTAGGAAAACAAGCGATAACGCTTGTATAAATTGCGCTCCCTACAACCATACATAAATCTTCGTTTAGTCAACCGCTTAAAGGTACTTCAGATATGTAAATTACACATAAATATTGAAATAAAGATTTAAGCCTTGGCAAAAACCGATCAGTGTCTCACATAAATCGCAACACGTTTTTTTGTTTTTGTTTGTTTTTTTTTTTTTTGTTTTTTTTTTTTTTTTGTATAAGAAAACAGAAGAGTAAACAAGTGTGGTGTGTTCATTTTCAAAAAAAAAACACAAACTAAGTTTTTCACACTAGGGTTTAAATAGTTCCAACTGCGGATAGCAGACTGTGAAAAAAAGAAGATTTTCTGGGCTGTACCGATGAAGGATATAGCAATGGTAGTTCTTCTGAATATCTTGTACCATGACTATGATCAATACCCGTGGGTACTCTTTCTCTTAAGCAGACAGGGCTCAAGCCATTTACAATCTTATACATATGGAACATATGGACAAGTTTATAACGCTCACGTCTAACTCCTTAACGTTGATAATTTAATTCACGGTACAGTGATTCAAGAGAAACATTTTGTGTGGCCCCAACTACAATACATGCTGCCTCATGTTGAATGCGCTCCAGTTTATCAGCAGCTGTAACAGTACAGTTATCCCATAATATGTCCTCATATTCCAAAATTGGCCTTATAAAAGTAAAACACAACTTTTCTAATTGTTTTCGATCAAGAATATGTTTCGTGCATCTGCGGTATTCAACACATTTCAAGGCTTTAACATATTTTTTTTTCAACGTGATGATCCCATGAACCATTCTTAGATAGAGTGATTTTCAGGTGCTTATGGCTATCTGTTTCGGAAATCTCATCGTTGTTTAGAAAAAGAGGAGGATATTTTCAACATTTGAATGAGTACAAAACATTGACATAATCTTTTGTCCATTCAGGTTTACAAACCATTGGCCTGCCTAGATAGAAATTGCAGAGAAATCTCCATTCAATGTCATTTGAGCAAAATCAGGAATCACTTTATCTGAGGGAACAAAAAGTGATGTGTCATTGTTAAAGATTCAAATGTTAGATTCCACGATGTCTGCAAAGTCATTAATATATATTATAAACAACAACAGGTCTTAAATTGAGCCTTGTGGTATCCTGCCGTAAACATTTGTTTTTTTTCATGACGAACAACAGCCATTTAAGACCCCTCTTTGTCGCCTATTAGATAGGTACCTTTCGAACCATTTATGTAAGGAACATCTCACGCCTATTGCATCAAGTTTGGTTAGGAGGCCTTTGTGCTATACCCTGTGGAAAGCTTTTGACTCATCAAGGAAAAGAAACGTACATCCTTACTTTCATCCATTGCTTCCAGCACTACGTCGTTAATTTCAAGCAGCTGTGAGACAGGTGAGTCACCAGGCGTAATAAGCTGATTGAAATTTACTTAATATGTTGTTTTCGATAAAGTGATTGAATATTGTTTTAAATGCACACCTTTTAAAGAGTCTACCAGTACAGTTCAGAAGAGAAATAGAGCCAAATTTTTTAACAAATTGTTTAATTTCTTTTTTGTGTAAAGTACTGACTGGCTTCTTTCAATTGTGAAGGAAAAGCAGATGAATATAGCGATTTGTTCAAGATCAAACTGAGTGGTCTTGCGATTGAAGATGCACAAGATTTAAGTAATCGTGGAATCATATTGTCAGAACCACTGGCTTTTGTAGGTTTGAGTAATGAAGCACAGTCTCTGACTGAGTCTGTTGAGATTTGAATACTATCAACAGCTGAAACTAATGGATATGAAATGGAAGGACTTTCAATATCATGGTCATCTACAATACATTATTTAAAAAAAAAACTAGCTAACCAATTCAGCTTAGATGTGTTCACAAGTAATTGTCTCACACAGGGCCAACAGCCAGAGTGTTATTTGAGTATCAAAACATCACGGGACCGTGACTGGCGCAGGTAAATGGTTTGCCAGTTTTTGCAACTCTTCCATGCAAACTACTTGTTATACTGCGTCTGCACTGGTTCTAACGAAGATTTGTCTGTCTAATGTCCAGGTGTCTTTTTTTCCATTAGCTTTTTTTCATGGCCTTTGCATTGGTTGCTAATTTGTGGCGTTATTTCGTCAAGTCTTCGTTTATATATACGTTTTTACCTTTGTCACCAGCGTCTTTCAACTTCAGTCTTGATTTGTTATTTTTTTTTTCTGCGGGCATTGTATATAGTTTGTGAACATTACTATAATGGCTCTGGGTTCACGGTTTGGTCGTCCTACACAATGTGATCGATCTATGTCTTTTGTGTCCACATCTGTGTCTATAACACTCTTGAATAAATCCAGCACTAAATTATCTGTGTCCTCATTTTCATTTTCCTTCTAGTTATATTATTTTTGATTCTAAGGCTGTACCGTCTCAGATATTGCTCTTGGAAATCTATAGCTAATTGTAAGATAGAAACCTTTTATAGAAGATAAGTGTTACGTTTTTAATAATTCTCCCGTTTCTTTTCAACAGCTGGACCTATAGTTTGTGCAAGTGATTCTTAAACCCCTTTGTCTTGTAAAGCCAGTTAAATCTTCTGCAAAACTCAAATCACTCATTTTGGACGTAGAACTACCTGTTCCCAAAGGGCTCACAATATTCTCAATGATAGGTGTTTGAGCACAAGATTCCTACTTACCCTCTTCTGTGTGATCAGTATTGAGACTTTGACTTTGTTCATGACTACGCGTCAGTGCATATGTTTCAGTTTTTTCTCCTTTTCCGGAATCTTTTTGATCTTGGTTTTAGCTTTTACTGTTTTTTTCTTGCCTCGACCATGTCTTGCCATACTTTGTTCCAGGCAAAGAACACATGGAAAAGGCCCTTACGGTATACTTGCAGAGAGCAACTTAAATGACACCAATCAGAACCCCCACCTGGGATCTTACCAAGATGGCCTCTAGTAAGGCAGGGTCCACATTGGATACGCGACTGGATCGACGGGGTATATTTTTTTTCCATCTCCCAACATGATTGTGTCATATACTCAGGAGACAGGCAGAACTATGCAAGGTTATTAGGCGGTCATCCCATTTGAATGGGGAAGAAAGAGTTTACAGACCCATGTTAACATGTACTTGACTGGGGTCACAAATTGAGGTCACTCACTCACAGGTCATAATAGTCCAGACCCAATCAATAGGACAAAGCCAATGGCAATGGCCAGTTGTATGGTACAGCCTATTGAGTGTGGATAGGCACTTCCAAACAGTGTTCAATCTTATCTCCCAGAAGTCACAAGGTTAGCTTCAAAACCAGTGTCTTAGGCATGGGGAAATATTTTGTTTCAGTCCTGAAGAAGTATTTACCGCAGCAGTGCATGGTTCATGAGAGACAGCGGAAAAATGGCAGAGCTGTGCAGAAGCCAGACGTACACGAAAACGGGCTGTTCCACTCCACTGATATTTCTGTATTAATGCATTTTAGATTCGATTTTATTCTGGAGTTTAATACAGATATATACAACTGCAAGATGCTTCTTGTCACTGA